>VZRX01003027.1:0-83217 GCA_013398075.1 Notiomystis cincta
CCTCCCCTCCCCTCCCCTCTTCTCTCTTCTCATTCCAGCTTAAACTGGGACCATTTCAAAATAGACTCACCCAATTTCTTCTTGTGTTATCTATTTATATTTCAGAGGCCAACATCTCCTCAAACAATGAGATGCAAGGGGTTCCATTTTCCCCTAGCAGATTTAACTGTAAGCTAAAACTTAAAGCCTTCTTATTTTTCTTCTCATGCCTGAATGACATGAGGGAAATTTCTTTGAAAGTAAAATCAGCACAGTTAAGGTTTTTAAGATATGAGTCCAACCCATCAGTGGGTTTTGACAGTACAAGTGTCATTGCAGCTGAAGCTATCTATGTTCCAGTGGATGCCCACACCAGCAGAGGAGGGATTTCTGCCATCTCCCAAAAGGAGCAACTGAGACACACAGTTGGGGACATAAAGCCATCCAGGCAGTGCCACATTTCTGTGGTGCCTGGCCTAGCCTCCCCTGGGTCCAGAGAATGGGCAGCAGAGGACCTTGCTCCTGTCACACTGAGACTTCAGTCTCCCAGTTTGGTGTTTAATCTTGTAAATAGCCACAGTTCCTTCATGCCTCATAAAGGCTCTAGGTCTCACAGAAACTTTCTGTTTTCACAGCTACCCACGTGAAGGTACTTCAGTTACATGCCAGTCGTGGTTTGGTTCTGGCCCAAACGCCAGGCACCCACAAGAGTCACTCACTCACCCTCCTCTGCCACAGCTGGGAAGAGGAGGGAAAAGGAAAAAAAAAATTAATGAATGTTTCATGAGTGAGATAAGGACCAGGAGAAACACTTCAAGGGCAAAGCAGGCTCAATTCAAGTTGCAAAGTGAAATTTATTACTAACAGAATCAGAGGAGGATAATGAGAAGTAAAATAAGCCCTTAAAACACCTTCTTCCCCTCAGCCCCTCCCTCCCTCCTTCCCACCAACAGCACAGGCAGATGGGGCAGGGAGGTTTGGTCAGTGCATCACTGAGATTTTCTTCCTCTGCTCTGAGAGAGGAGTCCATCCCCTGTGAGGCCGTGGGGTCCCTCCCACAGGAGACAGTTCTGTGGGAACTTCTCCGGCGTGGGGCCGTGCTCAGAGCTGCAGCCAAACTGCACCTGCAGCTTTGTGAACTCTCCCATGGGCACACAGCCCTCCCAAAACTGCTGCATGGGGTGTGGGGCTCTCCTTCCACGGTGCAGTCCTGCAAGGAGTGCACGGCTCCAGCNTGGAGCACCTCCTGTCCCTCCTTCTCCACTGGTGCCACCACGTTTCTTCCCTCACACGTTCTCACCTCCTCCTCTTCTCTAACCAGAAGCAAAACCCCGTGACTTTGTTTTGATTTCCTTCTTAAATCTGCCATCACAGAGGTGTTCCCAGCCTCTCTCACTGTCCCAGTCCTGGCCAGCAGCATGTCCATCTCCAGAGCCATCAGCCATTGGCTCTGCCGGACATGGTAGAAGCTTCCAGCAGCTTCTCACAGGAGTCATCTTTGTGGCCCCCCTGCTGCCAGAAACCAGGCCAGGGCAAACCAACACAATGCCAAACTTACTGATATATAATTTGCAAGAAAATCTGATTATATTCAACACCACCTTTCTTAAATCATGACCCTCCCTTCACCACCCATTCTCTCATGAAGTCCATTCCCTCTGACCTACAGGAGGCCTTGCAAGCAAGGCAGATTTTTAAAAACTTTGTCATGCAAGAGGAATAGAAAAGCAAACACAAGGCTTATACTTAACAAAGAGAAGAGGGAAAGGTGAAACTAGCTATTGTCATGGCTGATCTCAATAGCAGGCACAGCTTCAGAACAAATTTTGAAAGTAAGAACATATTGAGGTGAATAAAGACTGGAATAAATATTGCACAAGCTTACCAGGAAGGGATCAAGTCTGATTCATCTAATCTTTGACAAAATAACTCTTGTTTCTCATGGGTGAAATGTGGTGGGATTTATCAGCACAGCAGACAATTTAGTTCTCCTGCATCTGACTTAAGAAAAATATTTTTATATAAATCTGTGTGCCAGGCAGAAAATCAGTGATTCATCTGGACAAAATAGGATTTGAGACAAAAATCAGTGTGGTGGGTGAGGTGCAGACCACATATGGAAATGACAAAAAGGAAAGGGGTGCTATCAAGCTAAGGGCAGTAATGCTAGAATTTCTCAAAAGTCAGTCTCAGACTGCAGACTTTGTTAAAGACTTTGGCACAAAAATCTAAGAGTACCTCTACAAAATTTGCTGGAGTCCAAAACTGGTGGTACTGCTGTTGGTATCATAGGCTGATGTTGTCATAAAGGAAGGACTTTGAGACCCAGACAAATCAGAATAGTATAGCACGGAAAAGATTTTGAGTAATAAAAAAGATTTCTGCTCTAATCTGAGACTCAGCAGCAGAGACTCAGTGAAAAAAAAAAAAGAGTAGAAAAAAGGACAATTTGTATACAGGGCCATCATTATGACAAAAGTCCTAAGAAAAACATCAGTAATCCTAAAACACAATCAGTGAGAAATTTCTAGCACAGGTAGTGAAGTATAAAAACAATGTGATACAGGGCAGTGGTAATACACAAAGTGGAATAACACCTGCAATTCTGGGCACCTGTATGCAAGATATAGGGACTTAAATGAGAACACAGAAGGAAGGGCTCCTAAAATGGTCAGCAAGTGAAGAATGGTATTGAAATGGACTGAAATGTTTATATTGGTTTAGTTTAGCAGGATGAAGGCTTAAATGAAATAATATAAATCCATGGAGTAGAGGAGAGAAACAGAAAGAGAAGACCTGTTAAATAAAGAAGAAATCTGGCACAAAGATTTACAGACTGAAACTATTTCTTAATATATTTAGTCTTGAAACTAAAAGGTTTTGAAGCCTCTCATGCATGAAAAGAACAGTGATTAGTATAAGGATGTAGTTCAATAAATCCATGAATGGGAATATATATTTTGTCTACCTGCAGTGATCCAGTTCTAACCCCTCATTTTCACTTCTGCAGTAGTGATGTTTTCTGCACTGACATCATTAAACCCAGGCCAGCTACCCCTTAGTGCCTGGGTGTTATGGAGTTGCTGCATTCATTTGCTCTACCTTAATTTGACTGATGTTGATTTACTGAATCTACAGTAAGAAAATGTACTGACCATAAAAGGCATACACAAGAAAAATTTCTATGTTTCAGGAAAAAGAAGTTACTCATCCTGCACAGTGCCAGAAATCTTTTTTATTTAAACCTTCGTAATACTTTACTGGAAACTAAACTACACTAATGAGGGTGTTACATCATCAGTCACAGTAAGCATTAGGGAACTCAGGGACAATTCAGAACATTTCAACAATCATTATTACATTGCCATCTTAACAAACAATAATTGTGTGCTCTATTAAATTTACGAAAATGGAAAGTAAACTAAGGAATCTGCCCTGCACTCATACACTGTTTCTGACAGTTTCCTAACTATTATAAATATTGCATTGTTACTTTTTCGCCTTTCCCAGTTCCAACTACTTTTCTCACATGATCACCTTTGAAAGTGTCAGTATGTTAAGATTTAATAATTTTGTGTTTTCAGTTAAAGTGGCTGGAATTTCAAGCAAACTCTACAATACCCTCTAACCTTTGGCAACAAAGCTCACACCTCCTCTACAGTGTAGAGGTGGACCAAAAATAGCATTGTCTTCAGTAGGTTTTGCTCATCAGCTGTGGACCGGAATATATCAACTGTGACTGAACTGATTCTAGTTTTTCTCACTAAGATAAGAATCATGCAGCACAGCTCAGTTTCTTTGAGTATGGAATAGGGTTAATGTTTCCTTTCTTTGAGAATGATTGTTCAGATGGTCTAATACATATCACTTGTCATGGTAAATCTACCAGCATCTCAGAAACAACTTTGCCCTGGGCACTCATCATTCAATTCAGTCTTGGCTTGATGGGAGGTGGAAGGCTCAGCCATTCTAAAAAATCAGCTCTCCAACACTCCAGAAAGATGGTGTAAAAGTCAGCTCCACTCTAGACTCACACTGATAGAAAAAGGAACAGGAAAATAGAAATGAGGCACAATGGTTCTTCTTATTAGATAGATTACTTACTATAACTGAATAGTTGACTGATATTTTCCTATTAAAGAGATTATCTCTCTGATAAATCATCAGAGAGAGTCTTAATAGTCACCTCTCATTTAAACACCATTTTTTTAAAGATGGTGCTTTATTTCTTAGTAAATCCCTAAATTAAATAAATGCAGGGAAATGTCGACCCCAGCCATGCATCCCATAATGATGGTGCCGCCACATTTAGTACTGCATCTGCCACAAAAAAGATTTTTAATAGTCCTCTGAATATATTGCTTGCTGAACAATCCCAATTGTCTCAGCCTTTCCTCATACATGAGATGCTCCATCCCTTTGACTGTCTTGGTGGCCTCCTCTGGACTCGCTCCAACAGGTCCCTGTCCTTCCTGTGCTGGGACCCCAGAGCTGGATGCAGCTCTCCAGGTGGGATGGGTGTGTGCATGTGCCTTTCTCTCTCATTATTGATCTCTCCAAGTGGTATCTTCCAACCTGCAGTAACAGAGCTGTCGGATGTCTAATATGAAAACAGAGGAAGAGCAGTGGGAAAGTTGTACCAGACCAAATGGTATTTGTCAAAGATGAGCAACCAGCTTCCAGGCTTAAAGAAGGGCTTGCACACTTGGGAGCATTTCCTTTCTGTTTCTGATACAATCAGAGAAATGCAGCAAGCCTTTTGCTAAAAGCTTGTCATATTATTTTGTAAAAACCCTTCCCCCATTGTATCCATTAGCCTAAAAAAATTGACTTAACAAACTTTGCCTCTGTCAGAATAACATAAAATATATCATTTTAGCTGTGAATAATATTATAGAAGAAAATGGCTGGCACTATCCTGGAATGAGACCTTCAGGGACTTGACTGGTGAGAGCTAGAATTCCTTCAGAGAGAGATGGAGACATATCTGTGCATGATCTTTCTTCCATTTTTCCTATTTTCAAATAAAAACACATGACCATATATTGTTCAAAAGCTAAATATTTACTTTAGTAATTCTATCAGGATGGCCAAAAATGCTCAATAAGCTCTGAAAGGACTTAAAAAGTTCAAGGGTGGAAAGAAATCTCCAAAAAAAGAGATACTCAGGTCACACAATTTGAAACAGACTGCAAAGGCTCAGGAAATGACAGCTTCCTTTCAATGAGATTTAATGAAATTGAAGAAGGGACACAAAATGTGATGATAATCTTTACTCCCCAAGAACAGCAATATTAATCTATTCATAATACCAAAGACATAGGTGAAACCATGAAAATTTGCAGTGACCCTTTTTTCCCCAACAAATCAAGCCTCACCATCCGTACCTCAAGACACTGGATCTCCATTGCACTGTGCCTATTTCCACAGGAGGAACCTGCTGGCAGGGCTCCTGACACTGATCCCAAGCCTCAGTGCTTGGGCTGGAATCTCTTCCTCTCCCAAGAGCCTAAAACAATTATATTTCAGCGTGAATATCATCTAAAGCCAAGTGCAGAAGAACCCCCAGGCTCTCGAATCACATGAGCACTGGTACCAGCAATTTTGCAAGTGCTCTGAAGGCAGCAATGGGTAACAGGTAATGTTTGTGACAGTCAGCTGCTATCACAGCCAGAACAGAAAGTCTCAGCTATGTGCAGGTCAAGCTCCATTAGATCCTACATATGCTGGTTGGTCCGGTTCAAAAGTGCAGCAGCACTGGCACAAAGGAGGGATGGATTTTTACTAAAGTAGCCCAAGCACTGCCTAAGTCATGTGAAAGAGTACTTGACCCACTACTAATAAACACAGAATTAAACAGGAACAAAAAGAAACCCAGAGAGTCCTGAGCACAGATTTTGTGGTGGGAATTCAATGGGGGTGGATAAAGGAAGCAGTTAGAGGGAGGTGGTATGTGTGTATGTGTTTGGTTGCTTTTTCTTTTTAAACTTTCTTCCTCCACTTTAGAAAACAGTTATTTGTGTATTTACTGGATACAAGCCATTCTTATGACTCAAACACTCCTGCCTAAGAGATTGAAAAATAAAATAAAATTGTACTGCTCTACTAGCAGGCACAACAGAATTATTCACAGAAAAAGGTAGAGCATTGCTTGACGCAGTTAAAAAGAAGAAACACCACGTGGCATGTGTAGGCATTTGTGGTCAGGGACCTGAAACATCAAAACAAACCATGTCAATGATAAAACAAGGAAAAGAGGAGGAGAGAAATAGTCCTCCTGTTCTCCTAGCATTAATCTATTTCAAGACAGAGTACATCTTGCAAAAATTTCCACAGGAATGTGTTCTAATTAATCTGAAGAGGAAGTATCTCAAGTCAAAGAGGCTATTCACATAAAAACTTTGTTATTGTACATATATTGAAACAGACAAGTGTCAGGAAGTCTTTGGTAACAGTGTTTGAAGAACTGCATTAATACATTGGTTTATGTGCTGGCTTTTTTCCCTCTGCATATTCAGCTTTGATTAAGTCTGTTATAAAGTCGAAAGAAGATGAAGCACTCTTGCACAGACAACAGTTGGATATATTTTGAGCCCTGCATTCATTATAGTACTTTTGCAGGTCTTTCTTAAATGTGTAGGACTAATTGGTAACAATCCAAGTGAAATTATACAGGCTTAGATTTAGGATTCACTTATTCATATGGAGAAGAAACTTCTGCTAAAACTATGGGAATACATGGGAAGTTCCGTGACCTGGTCTGCAGGAAAAGGATGAAATTATATTCAGACTCAGTAAGTAGTATCTTAGTTAACACATGAAAGAAGGTTAAAGAATAACTTCTGAGAACATCCCAGGCTATGATCTCAGTAGAACTGGTAATTTACTTTTTAATTTTCGATGAATTTTTTTCTATTTTATATATACAAAAGAATAGTTATCTAATTTTTCCTTTCTCAAAGGAACTTTCTCTTTTCACAACTTTTTGGATCATTTCAGGGGTGGGGGGAAGCAAAGCAGATTTCCCTGAGCATAAATCATCCTTTTTATTGATCTACAAAACATAGATATGATCTTCTTAAGACTACTCATGTCAGTGTTGCTGGGCTGGGGTTTTTGCTTGTTGTCTGTTTTTCTTCTATTTTTTCTTTTTAGTGATGTTGGGGTTTTTTAACAACACAGGAGGGAGGAGCATTAGAAAGAGCCCAATAGGCTGAGTGATGGAAGAAAAGATGAGAGTCTCTGATCACTGTGAGTGACTGACCTAGCCTGTGTCTGAGAAAAAGATAACAATACAAAAGCTGATGAAGGAAATTTGCCAATGTGTAGCCGTAAGATTGAGTTGTGTGAAGACCTTATTTATCACAGGTTGACTTAGCCTAGAAGCCTTCAAAAAGTATACCTACCATATAATAAATAAACAAACACACACCCTTGCCCATACATACTAAGCAAACAAACAAAAGAAACCCCACAACAACACTCCCCCTCAAAAAATCTCTTTATATTCAGGATCACTCATAAACATCTAAGTGGGAGATCTACTGTCTAGATCTCATTACCCCAAGGTGTACTTCTCACAGGAAAAGGACTGATGTACTTCACATCTCCTTGAAAGCCCATCCATCTCTTGATGAACTCAGCAGGACACATCTTCCAAATCTAGATAGGTTTGAACTTGTACCTCACCATCCAAGGAGAGTGGCTGACAGGTCAGTTCTTCCAGACTTTACTTTAACCAGTGTTGCTCAGGCTTCCTGTTGTATTTGCAAGAGTTCTCATCAATCATTTTGGCAGTTCAGATTTACAATAGTGTTGGACTCCCGTGACTCTATGTCAAAAAGTTTCTATGGATTTAACTTAGGCTGGACTCTGCTTTTCCTCAGAGAATCCACACTTTCCTCTGCAATGCACCGAATGCAAGGGTAAACTTTCATGTTTTATGTTCCTCTGCATAGAAACAGAAGCAAAAAGGAGGAAGTTCTAGAGGCACAAGTGTTTCCTGCCATCAGGTGCTCAGATACATATTCTTTTTTCCTAGAACTATTACTTTAATCTCCACAAAATAAAATTGCATATTTCATAAGTGGCTCTCCATGGTTGGCTATGATCTAGAGGAGTATAAGCCAACTGAAGTGATCAATATTATATCAAGCAACTCAATAATGTTATAGCAACTGTCACTCTACTGCACCAACATCCATCAGATAAAATAATTGATAGTGCCCAAATCAATTGGTATAAGGGAAATAGAGTCATTATATGCTGGTACTATGCCAGGGGATCAATATCTCCTTCAAACACAAACATCTCTGCCAGGCTTTGACATTAATTGCCCACAAATATCTCCACATTGATATGCCAGTGGGAGACCATTATCCTATGTAAGCATTTAATAACTTTGATATTCCCCTTTAATCCTCCCTGTGCTGACCTTACCTCTCTTGACAGCCACCATTTCAGGATATCTCTCAACTCCTTCACTTCCCACACAAAGGATTTGTAGTCACGTTTGTGTCTCATGCAATTTTCTATTCATCTTTTGCTGAAAACTTACATCCATCAGACCTGGAGGCCCATGAAATTGAACTCATAGACAGGGTGCATGGTAAATGCTAGCAATTCCACTGGGACATCAATGGATTTCCAGCCTTCATGTGCACTTTTTATCTACTGTGGTGTCTTTTGTGTCATCTACTATCAATATTTACATTATAAATGCCAGCAGTGATTTTTGGTCTGTGATGGCAGTCACATTAAGCTTTTACCTGAAGCCCAAAATGAAAAAAACCCAAACAAACCAACAAAACAATAACCTAAGGGAAATATATATTGTGGAGGATTTTATTTTGTTTTTCAGAAGGATCAATGAGAATTGTCTTCTTGTTGATTTAGACCTCCATTTAAATCTCCAAGATCCTATAAGGATCTGTTGGTGTCTAAGTGTCAGATCACTACAAAGATCTTCCTCACACTGAAGGAAAAAATCTACTCTTTTCAGAAAGCTATTTTCTCTATATTTTTATACTTCACACTTCCCTTTGTTTTATTGAGTTGAAATTGACTCATGCACCTGAATTATTAGGAAGAACAGGCACAGATAGACAATAAGTTACATCTGGTTCATTTTCTTAAAAAACGGGCTAAAAAACTTTTCTTTTTAAAGTGTGGAATAAAACTTAAAAAGACGAACTCAAAAAGCTGAAATATGCAAAGGCAAAAAATCTAAAGAAAAAACAAACCCTAATGACAAGATAAAGAATTATATGCAAGAGTCATGGTGTTAAAACAACCTCGTATCTTAAAGTAAAAACAACAAGTAGCATGAGACTTGAGTTTATGTTTTGTTGAATATCTAAAGCAGGGCCACATGGAGTGAAGTTCATTATGATATGCCAATGAAGCAGACTCAGATGATGAAAATCATCAATCTTAGAGTTGTTTCTTTGGGTTGCCAAAGAGAAGCTGGTAAATGCAACAACATCAGCGAATATTCACAATGAAAAAAGTAGAAGTGTATTTTCACTGCAGAAAATAAGTGCCCCATATGGTGGTTGCTTTCTTTATCTACAAGAAACTTACTCTTCTGCATGCTGATACTCCCACAGTTCTTGCCACCTCCCATCCTATACCTTTATTTAAATTGTGTCTCTTTAATCTGAAAAGGTTGGTTTGTTTTTGTTTTGTTTTGTTTTAAATTTGGAGATGGCAGAGAAAGCTACCAGTCTGGTAGGTAAAACCAGAGATGATACATATCCTCACTGAGCCATTAAAATATACCCTGAATATTAGGGATCCCCAGTCTACCCAAATTATTTTTAAGTTTCACAACTTTTTTAAAAAGTAGTAAACTCAATGTATTATAACATGATATAAAAACTATTTTAAAACTTATGTTGGTTAGTTGCAAGTAAGATTTTTAAGACGGTAGTGGAAGAAAGCAACTCAGTGTATTGCAGGCTCTTTGCTGATTTTTTATTTGCAGGCCATGGTTTATCTAAACAGGAAACAAGAATATTTGGTTCTCCTTCTGACCTCGGACACATCCAGAAACATAAGCACAAGCAGACTGCAGTCTCAATTGAGACAACAGAAGAACTTCATGTGCAAATTTAAATGGGGAAACTGCATTTTTTACTAATAAATGTAGTTATCTTCTGCATAATTCATATACTGTATCCTAGACATCTCAGAAACAAACACTAAAACAAACCCTAAACCAGAAAGACAGTCCTTGAGTTTTCCAGGATTGCAAAGCTGAAATTCAGTATGGTACCTTTTGTCCCAGTCCTGCAAAATAAACCCCAGCAGTTTCTATGACAATTGTTTTCCTTCTGCAATATGAGGAACAACACAAAACAGACCCCAAGGCACATTTCATATACCATTGTTTTAAAAGATAGATCATATGCTATAATGTTCAGCCAAGTTGCTTTTAAAGTACTCATTTCATTTTTCCAGAATCTTGGGAAGTAGTTTGAATCTCATTTTATTGCTATGTGCTATAAAATCATTGCATGCACATTTGGTCTTTGATTTTCTCAGACCCTCATATCAAAAGAAAAAAGGATCAATTCATTAAAACACACAGAATTCCAAATAAATTACTAACACCCTGCTCAGGCCTTCTATATTTGTGTTCCCTAAAAATTTAAGCAATTCAGTTTCTGGCTTACTTTTAACTGCTCATAAGCGGACAATTGAAATAATTTGGGAGCAGCTCTAAAATGTCTGAGCTGACTCATTTGAACAAGCCTGATAAAGAAACGAACTACTTTTTAAATAAATATTTTAAAATAGTAGTAGTTATTTGGCAAAAATTAATACACAAAACCACTTAGCAAAAGTAGGCTGCGTACATCCACACCTCCCTGTCAGAAGCGTAAGTAATGAACTACAAATTTAATGAAGAGAGGAGTTCAGTGAACTAATATGCCTGTCTAGTACAGTGATTATGTTAATGTCTGTTGCTATTTCAAATCTTCCTTAGATGCAGTATTCAGAGCCTGGCATCCAGGTTTCTGCATTACTCACCCAATGCAAATCCCTCAGCAACTGTAGGAAACACAGGCTGTGCCTTTACATTCTACACCATGTCTACATTCGCACTCTTCTCCTTTCACTTCTGTTTGTGTGCAAATGAGGATAGCCTCTGACACAGGACATTATGCATTTTATAGAGTGAATACACTCATTCTGTGGGAAAGATGCCAAATTTTGATAGCTCCAAGGTATATAGGGGAGAAAAAAGGCTTATATTCAAATGTCCATATGTGTAAAAAATGTATGTTCCTTTGAATCCCATCAGTTTCCTTTGGGGCATCCAGTGCTATTCTGACTGCTGGAGAAGGCACTGACTCCCAGAGCTGATCTGTTGCTGCTCTAGAGAGAAATACTGCAGACACAAGATGTGTTTTCCTGGTGGCCAGAGAGCTCCTGACTTTGCATTTGGGAAGAGGCTGTACAGGACAGCCTTGAGCTCTGTATCACCTTTCCTGCATATGATGTACATGGTTCCTTTGCTATTAAATGTAATAATGAGCATCCTTTTTTGTACATGTCACTACTAAATGTAGGCCATGATGAAGACAGCAGCCATTGAGCCTGCTGTGCATCAGTTGTCAGGTAACAAGTGAAAGAACCTGGCCTGTATTGATTTATGCTGGCTTTTGGTTTAAGACAGATTTTATTTTGTTCAGTTCCTTTTGTTTCCTTGAAACATAAGGTTTAACATAATATAGTAGAAGGGCATTTATTGCTGCCAATAGTGAGCTCTAAAGATCAAAGCAAAACAGCCAGTTTCACTTGAGTTACCTTGATCCTTTTACTAATGAATATTAGAAAAAGAGGTGATTAAATACTATGTGCAATACATGAACCTGATACAAAATACTCTGAACAGTAGTAGCCAGACACAAGACTAAAAATAATAAATTATTCTTGTTGTTCTTATTATTATGTTTTGTCAAGCTCTCCTACAAAACATCAGATGAAGTTAACTAATAATTGATGTCAAATTTAACCATGCAGCCCACGGGACTATCTTACAAGTGTTCTGAGTACAGAATACTCACAAGTTCATGGTCTGTTGTTCCAGCTTAGCATTTTCTGAACAAGGACAAGCAGTTACCACCGATGTAATGCCCCCTCTTAAAAGTACTTCTAATAAGATGTGAGAGCAATCTCAAGTGGCCTGTGATTTCACAGGAACTGAGGGTTACATTAGTCTATATTTTATAAATCACGTGGAGAACCACTAGATTTGTAACCATTTTCCCCCAGTTATGAATTCACGGACAATTTTGCCCATCCCCAACTGTCAGCATTGCTCAACATCACAACAGTTAACCAGATTCGTATTCTCTTAAAATAATTGTGCATGCTTCTGCTATGTTTAAAATAAAGGGAGCTAATGTTTTCATTTCCTGAAGGGGCAAATGTGTCTGCTCAGCTAAGAGCCTGAGGTAAAGAGACAGAAGTTCTCCTAGGAGGCCTTTCAAAGAGCCTAAGAACCTCTGTGAACTATTTAGGTTATAAAGGTCTCATTCAGGTTAATGAAGCAATTGGAAGGTGCATAAGGTTTAGGTGTCAAGCAGGTGCCTAAATTTGGCATACTGCAGGTAACTGTTTTACAACCCCTATGATTTCACAATGTAAGTTGGCATTACACTCAAACTTGTCAGCTAGCACTGAATTAGGAAAAATGGACTGAATCCTGCTTTTGCTTAAGAGACAGACAATGAGGTAAACTGACTTTGCTGAAAAAGTACTCTCAACTTTTTCTTGGCATAGCAAAGTAAAAGAGAGGCTTTTCACATTCATACTGGAAAGCAAACAGAGGAGCTTCAGGGAATTTGCCTTCTCTATCTAGTTAGGATAGTTGTTGGATCACAAAACCCAACCTCTATAAAAAAGGAGAAGAAATTAAGCATGAACCAGCTAATTTTTGTAAATATATAGGGTTTAAAAATACACTGCATTTGCAATTGTTTAATCTCATTTTAGGTGCAGACTCAAGTAAATATTCAAGGTAGTACCACCAGATAAATCATTCAAGTCAGTGCTCAGATCTTTTCCTTGCAAGATGTCTCAAAAAAAAAATATTTCAAACATAAATGCAGAGTATAGCCAAACAAATAATTTCCACAACAATTCATGGATTTATTTGCAAATCCTCCTTTTATTTCACCATTGAGCTTGATTAGCCCAAGGGAAAGGAAAAAGAAAACAACCATAAGCAGAAGATGCCCCTTTATGCTTCACCAATCCTTCCTCACAGCTGTGAAATATGCTGGGCCCTAAAAGAAATTAAACTTCTAAATCTAGCTTGAGATTCTTGTGATCTTTTGATAACCTATGCCATGCTCATTCACACAATTAGATCATTGTTTAGTCTCACCAAATGACCCTATCTTTAAATAATTGCTTATTAGATGCCATCCTGTAGGTTTTTCTTAGTGTTTTCCCCAAACTGTTTATCTGCACGCTTTTTTCCTTTCTGTCTTTTGTCATTGAAGGAAGAGGAAGGGAAGGTAAAGAAGCCACATGTAATTCAAGGCAAAAATCTGTCCTGAGATCCCCAAGAGATGGGATTTTAATCTTTTGCGCAGAGTCTCCATCCTCAGAAGCTCTTGGCTCCCCAGGCGGCTCCATGTACTGAGATCTGCCTCTAACTCTGCTTACCAAAGACACATTTCCTCTGCTCAACACCACATCTACTCTCTACACACGTTTCCCTCGGCTTCCCCAGCTCAGCTGTGGCTCCAAGTGTGGCAGAGCCCAACAAATGTTGCCTGGAACAGTCAAGGCACTTCCACACACAGCCCACTTAGCACTCCACTCCAGGGGCTGCTAAGCTTTGTTTAAGTGACCCTGGCCTGTTCCTGGCCTCATCACCCTTGGCACTAACAATTCACAAAACAGTGGGAGAATTACCACTCTGGCCATGAGTTACTCTGGAGTAACTGGATTAGATGGTATGTCTGACTAAAACGCTAAGAAAAAAAGACAAATCCCCCACTTGAAATAACCTGAAATGTTTAATAACAAACATTTAATGTTTCCAAAAAGGCAGAAATGTTAGGAGTTACTACAAGAATGTTTAGGCAACCATAACCTTCATTGCACCTCGCATAAATGTGCCTCAATTCAGTGAAAGCTGGACTAGTAGCAGGTCCCCAAACACCGAGATTTGATTTACAGAATCTTTCTTGACACCTGCCTCAGCAGCATCTGGCTCCTGCCCTGAGTGCCAATAGCAGGCAGGCTATAAACCTGCCAATTAGAAGTCATACACTGAAAAATTAAATTTCATTAGTGGAATTGAAGTTGTGAGCTCAAGCTGGCAAATCTACATCATTTAATAAATCAGCATGAACCTACAAGCATTCAACATTAGGAAGACTCAACACATTTTCACACAAAATAGCTCTTCCCCTTTGCCATCTTAGCCACATTTGCATTAGTTACTGATCCAGCTGTGCCACTGTCACACCTGCTCCTCTCTGTTCTCCTGAGAGGCATAGATCAATTTGATTTCTGCTCCTACCGCTACAAAATCCATCATTTCTTTCCTTTTCTAGCTGCATGCATCTATCTACTCAAATATATTTTTTTTCAACACCAAAGTTTAAAACTGGTTTGCCAGAAATCAGTTATCTCAAAGCCAACTGATCAGTGCACACCATGAAACAGGATGATTTTAAAAGCAGGAGGCAGGAAGGAAAGACCAAAGCCCCCTTAGCATTTAATGGAAAACTAACTTCTATTTATTGTTACGTGCAGTAAGCATCCATTTGCATCTCACACTTAACACCCCCTTCTGTTTCTGTTCTCCTTGTAATCCTTCTTCCTTATAGCACTGTGCTCCTACAGTTACTTGGGATTTTCCCATCTCTCCCCTCTGTGGAGGTTGAACTTCCTCCTAGTCAAGATGAAATGAGATACTGATAGGCTCATGCATTTTCCTTGAAAGGGATCTCTCAGCACAAAGATTTCAATTTGGTACAATAGTGATATTTCACTTCCTTAAGTAATGGCTTCATCATATGTAATATGTTACATTTTTCCTAGAGGAAAAAAACATGTTACATTTTTCCTAGAGGAAAAAAATGCACTCAAATCTAATGTATTTCAAAGAAACTGTCAATCTCTCCAGAGTAGAAAAGTCTCTACCAAATCTCCTCTGAGTGCATTAATCTTGGTTTTTAAAAGTTAATTTCTGGGGCTTTACCTGGGTGGCAAAGAGCAGCAGAGGCCCTGTTTTCTGACAAGGTGACTCAACAGTCTGAAAACTGAGCCCCCGGACTTCGGGCCCAAAGTGCCCCAGAACCGAAGCATTCAAAGCTGCTAGTCACTGCTGGACAAAGCCTCAGCCACTGCCTAATTCCTAGCTATTTTTGCTGTGATGTATCCATGTCTACTGCACTTAAAAGACATCCCCTAAACATAAATTTTACGGCTTCTATTTTAAAAAATAATTATAGCTTCCAGCACATGCGACTGCAGATAAAATCTTCTCAAGAAAGTTGACTGTAACCCACTGCAGAGCTGCTGGAAGCAGGATTACACAATATGAACATGTATCAGCTAGAACAAAACTGACAGCCATCATTTTCACTTCAGACACAAAGGAGAACCAGAAGAGATGTTCATTTTTTAAAGAAGTAGGTCCCATGTATGTCATACTTTTTCCTTTCTCTTCCGAACACAGTAATATCAATGAACATCCTTGATCTGACCTTAGAAATTAAAATTTTAATGTATGAGAGGGCAAAGGGATTTTAATAAAAAAGATAACACATCTGTGAGGAATGGGAGTTTATCAGCATTAAAGGTTTGTCATTAAATAGATTCATTTGCATCTTAATAACATGATCAGCTTTTTATAACACGCACCAAAATGAGACCAGTTATACTTTCTTAAGACCACAGGATTGAAAACACCATCAATCTGTTCTGAGTGAATGGCACTCCTGAGATTTCCAATAGGGCTGTAATAAAAGTCTTTGGCACTTTGAGAAATGCAGGTGGTAAAGGGGAAAAAGCTGCAGTCTTGCTCCTGGGAATTCTCAAATCATAGCTCACATCAACTCTGAAATGTCTAAGTAATAAAACAGAAGTCAGAAAACAGAAGTCCTATTGCTGTATCATTCTTTCCATTTCTCAGACAGAAGTGGGAAGAATGAGAAATGAACACTTTCTCCCTCAGATCTGAGAAGGATCTTTCCACTGCAATAAAATGGACACTGCCACAACAGGTCCTGTAATAAGACTTTTCTGGATGGAAATACTGCAAGTCTCAAGACAACAGAACAAATATTTCTCTGAAACACTCTGTATGGAGGATGTCACTCCATACTAAGCAGGGCACAACTTGAAAATAGGATGAAAAACTGATATATAAGCACCTGACAAACAAATCTTGCTTTGCTTCACATCAGGGCTCAGGTGCAATCAACAAGAACCATCATTACTGTAATTTAAATGAGCAAATTTCTCATTATTCATAGATGGCTGTTATGTGAGGGGAAGAAGTTAGACCATTCCAGACAAGTTTATGAGTGCATGCAACTTACTTTTCTCTTCTTGAAGCATTGCTTTCTTTTTCTTCCTGCCAAAGTCTAATGGGAATTAACACTAGACTGGAACTGAAAATCTTTGTGCATACACACAACACACACAAATCAGACTACCTTGCAAGAAATGGGAGCAGATGGGCTCCCACTAATGAGATGACTTACCCTTCAAAATGAATGCTTGATAAAAAGGAAATAAACCAGGCTTGCTCTACATGCTATTTTCTCCCCCAGTGCAACTATACCAGGAGGATTTCTTATTTTTAATTTTTTTTAAAAGATTAGCTATCTTAGACATGGTAAGTTGTAGGGTTCCCTGAAACTGTGAGTAGGATGCAGTTTTGGCCTCCTCTTCTGCCTTCTGAGGCATCTTGAGGCTCTCGAAAGGTATATAATGCTCACAGTATTCTGTGAATCAGACCTAGAGGGTGATATAGGGAACACAGACTCACACTGAAAGCTTGGAACAGACCTCAGATCATTTCTCAGCTAAGTACAAAGAAAAATCCTCAAAAATGTATTGGGAACGTACCTCTACTCAGGTAGTATCTGTGTTTTAAACCTCCTTGCCTATATTGCCTTTGCTTAATCTTTAAGTCAGCTGGAAGAAAAGTAGTTTCAGTGATGAAACTGTTTGCTGACCCATGGTCTTTCCTGTGGAACTGAGCATGCAGGACAGCAAATCTTCCCACAGTTGGTCAGTATCTACAGCAAATTATGGAAGCTGATAGAATTAAAGTACAAACTTTTCATTTAGCTACAGAACCCGACAATATTATGGCCATATCTGTAAAAAGCTTTCTATGCTGTGGGAGGTCAAGAAAATTTGGACACAAGGGGTGTAGAAACAGGCTCTAACATCCTCTTGTATCCCAGTACCATAATGGTATATGAATTCATGGTATGAAATGTAAATGTTTCCTCCACTGGGGCAGCTTAGCCTGATGAAAATGAGCTGGAATAGTAATTTCCTCCCCCTGCTTTCTCATGGGGACAAGATGCCCTTTATTTTTGCTTAGATTTTCTTGTTCTTCAAAAGTAATGCATAGGTTTTGCTTAACCATTTTGGGATCAGAAATTCTTCAAGAAATTAATTCGATTCCTTATGTAACTCCTACAACACTGCATCTCCTTTGAATGGATGAACATGAGCTCTACAAATCAGGAAAAAAATCCTGGGGAAGTTAAGCTTTGAATTTCATAGGGGAGTGAGAATTAGTATAGCAGCAAACTGGTTGTTATGTGCATGTATGTGTAGTGTGTGTACCCTGCTATAGAGTGTGGAGTGACACCTGATCCTTGCTCCAGCCTTTACAGCTGCTAATGCTCTGGCATTCCCTTTGGGAATGCTGTCCCCTGCTGCACTAAGTGAAATCCAATCTCCCATAAAACCCACCACTTGTGGTGTGAATGTCCATGCACGGGAAGGTTTGTTTTCCATTAATACTTACACAGGAATCTGGACGTTGCAGAAGTTCATTTAATGAGAAAAAAGGAACACACACACACAGTGCAGTAGAAGTTTTAAACTGGAGTGAATAATTGAAGTAAATAACTGTGGCAGCTTTACCAAACTTAAAAATTCATAATTTAGCAGTGGCATGGAAAAAACACTTTTTTTTTTTTTAAATTCAAAATGAATAGGTATCTGAAAATATATCTAATCACTTCAAGCTGTCACCACCCACCCCTGGAATCTGAGGGTGGAAAAGAGAAGGAAAGGAACTGTTGGTGATGGAAATGCTCTGTTATTTGTTCATTGTCAGTGAGCAGGGACAGAAATAGCTCTTCTAGTGCAAATTTGTCTGAGGGTCAACTAACCTTTTTCAAAACTAAATAGTGCAAGATGCTGCTGCTACCACAGCTAACTGGGAAGTTTAAAGGATATAAAATCCATCAGATTTTAAATTCTAACTCTCATGAAGATCCCTGAAAATTCCAGCCTAACACATCCATAATTACCTAAGACTCCACCTATCTAATGCAGATGTTCCAACTCTAATGTTGCCCTACATTTAGTGTCATCTCGAAAGTCCAGGTACTGAGATCAAAACAACTGCACTTTTAGTTTCTTTCTCAGCTCACTTTGATAAATGCAGAGAAAACAATCTCAGATGAAAAAAGAACCAAATAAAAGAGATCTTGAGATTTTTAAATCTGTCCTGGGATGTCCATTCCTAATTTAAAAATGGAAAGAGACTACCTTTTCTCCTTGCTGTCAATTACCTGGTAAAAGAGAACACTTTTTGCATACACAAATCTTTTTCCAGATACAGAGATAGGAACAGCTTTATGTCCTCACTTGACCAAACAAAACAGACCTTTAAGTGTCAAATCCCCTCTCTACTACTCCTCTTGCCCATCTATGCCTGACCACCACAGGAGCCTGCTGCAAACCAGCACACTTAGCATGCCAGGGACTTGCAGCTTCAATAACACCAAAGGAAGTGGCTTCAGAACATTAACAGGTAGCATTCCTTAGCCACAGCTATTGTCAGGGAATTTTTTAGTTTTATTTCTAACCCCAGTTCCAGACCAGAGAGCTAATCTAGCAGAAAAACCAAACCAACAAAAACCCCTCCTACCAAAAACCAGAAATACTAAACAACACCAAACAAAGAAATCCCACCACCAAAACAAAACAAAAAAACAACCAACCAAGCCACCAAACAAAGGAAGCAAACCAAACCAAACCAACTCTCCAAAAAGCCCAAGAAGGTATGCCTCCTATCCATCACTTTAGTGGCATTTCTGAAACTCCTACACAGAAAATAGAAAAGTTAACTATAATCAAATATCATCTCCCTAGCTGGTAGTAGCTTTCTACAGTTACCCTTAAAGGCCATTTGATTTGATAATAAATTCGTCATGATATCAAATTTACATAATGTTTTTCAATGACTTATTAATATGCAAATATTAGGAAAAAAAAGAAAAAAATTGAAAACACAACCCAAATGTTCCTAAACCATAAAGATATGCTATCTAACAATGGGGGTGGGGTGAATCAAATGGAACCTCACCGTTGCACAAACAAAGCACAGCAAGAGAATTCAAGAGACTGAGCTCTAGACCACCTGCACTGAAAATCCTGTAGCTGTCCTAGGTATTTGTGAAACATAAAATGGATAATTTTGAAACACAAGGAAATAATTATTAGAAAATATTACAGCTGTCTGTCACTATTTAAAAAAGGAAGGAAAAGAAAGGGGTAGATAATGGTTCCACTGTTGGAAGCTGAAGGAAGAGAAGGATTCCAGGACAGGTTTCCAAACACCTGTAAAGCTCAAGAATACTTCACAAATAATCCTCAAGACTTTTAATGCCTTTAAATATAACACATGATCAAAATACTATTGTACATCAGTAATCCTTATAACAACCCTGATAATGAAATACTGTATGAAAATGCACTTTCCCAACTGGAAATACATTGGAATCTGGGACATTAATTTAGGCAAAGGCTACCAACATCTAGACCCTTATCAGGGCCATGAGTTCTAACAGCACCTTGCAGCTGGTCATAGTAGGAATTGCTCTAGTCTTACCACAAGCCCCTCACATAACATACCTGGAAAAAAGTGATACAAGAAAAGCTGGCAATAAGAGTAAAAAAGAGGGGGCTGCAATGTCCTTGCAGCCTGAAGCCTTTTTTCTGTAATAGAGGATTCATTTTTCATGGTAATAGTCAGCTTGCACCATGGCTCCACACAGTGTCGCTGATACCTGCAAAACTGTCACCTCTGAAATCGCAAGACTCAACGTAAAAAAAAAAAGGGAGAGATTTGGACATTTTCCATTTTTACCTATTAAGTCTCACCATAGATTTCTTAAGAATCTTAAAGGATGCATTTCTTGTTTGTGGGTTGATTTTGTATTGCAAAGCATAAAAATTAAAAGCCAAATTTAAAAGTAATTGCATCTTTAACTAATAAATATGGGACCTAGACAGACATACTCAAAACTGTTTTCTGTGGAAAAGCCATTCGCTTCCTTATAATCTCTTTTCATTGGCACTGGCTCTGATGATTTTTTCCTCTAAGAAAATGGTTCAATTTGTTTTGATAACAGCATCTGCCTTTAGCAAAACTAGCAATGGCACTCCTGTGTTATGGCTCAGTGAGTTTTTTGCCTATTTAAGACTGAAGGTAACTTTTCCTGCTTAGTTATATCTCCTGAAGTTTCTTTAATGTCTCAGGTAAGGCTTACTAGCACTCTAAAAATCTCAAATGATTAACAACTGAGCCATTCACTGAGATACTGCGCAGCCTACCTGGAAAATGAGAACTTCAGTTCTACAAGCTCTGCTGCACCCTGTGACAAACCTATGCTGAATTATCTATGGTGTCCAGTCCCATTTTGTACAGCTAAACAATTTCCTGTTACCAACTGGGATGAACATATTGCATTCTATACCAGATACCAACACCTGTGGAGACTAAACACATGAAGGACAAAATATATTATCAATATTAAGATGAACACAAGTGAAACTTGTGGTTATAAAACCATTTGCTATGCTTTCTGTTTTGCTGTTTGGTGCTTAGTTGTCATTCAGAGCTTGAAGAGGCTCAAGGAACAAACTATCAGAGATCTTGCCTCAGATTTTTACTATGCAAATATTTGTGTTAAGAAGCTACAAACATAAAAATGAAACACAGCCAGTCAAAGCACAATCAAACAGGACTTAGTACCCATCAGAAGAAAATCTACTGCAAAAAGCTTAAGAGTCAGTGTTACACCAACAACCTCTTTCTGACTCACACATACACAAACAAGCAATGATTTTCTGTGTCTCAGTAACCTACTTCAGATGAACACAGAGTCCAACACTTTTCCTTAGCTCCTTATCAGTCACTTCATACATGCCTGTAGCTAACATTATGCTATGGGTTTTTAAGTGTCTGTCAGCAAGTGACTCTTTGATGTGAAGAGACAACAAATCTGGATAGAGCTGATGGATGCTTTAAGTCCTTTCTTAAAGGCTTGATAGAATAATTAAACTGATGCTCTGTAGTGGTAATTAGGGGAGAAAACAGAGCCACCAGCCAGTTTGGGGAATTATTAGCAAGCAACTTAGCAAGCTGTGCATATATAAAACACAAAGGCTCGGGAAAAATAAGCAGAGGGCTTAGTCCTGAAGAGTGGGGACCTAGAAGTGCTGGAGGCCTTAGGTCTGTTAATTCACAGCATTTGAAACTGCAAGAGAAAGAATAAACTATGTGTACAAACGTCAGTAACCAATAAGGCATAAGGGAAAAATTAGGGATATATCTAACTGGAGCCACAATTTTTTCCTTTAAAAAATACTTGGAAAGATCCAGAGGAGAGTCTCAGTGCTCTGTGCCACACGGGCGTGCAGAGTACATTAAAAGGTGTTCAGTGGCAGCTAACAACTCCTCTGTCAGAAAGCATTTACGTATGTAATAATTCTTCAAAGAGAACTCATTTTGGCTACAATATCCCCAATAGAGGAAATAAAAAATCATGGGAGCCTAGATTAGTATGACAACCTGGCTTCAAAGACAAAGACCAACCATCTGCATGGGTGTTTGAATTCAGGTCTCCCTACCAATGAAATATCTACTGTGATGAAATCCTGGAGTAACCAGCATGTAATTATATTCCTCTAATGACTTATCAGCCTACATAGTGAATGTACAACTAGTGTGTACAAAGACCGCAGCTCTACGTTGTCCAAAGCTGGAATTACAGGTGACTGCTGTTTCTGAGAGGTGTCCTGAGAGCCCCTGTGGACCTCCTGACACATCAAGGAAAACAAAAAGGTGAGAGGAACTGTAAGCTCTTGAGAAGAACTAGGGTCATCTTTTTTCAAAGCTCTCAGGAAATAACAAAACAGAAAGTGCAGCTACATTAGCTGAAAACGCGCCAGTCATGCCAGCACTTACATTTCCAGTGCCCTACAGGAGTGATGTGATCCTTATGCAAAGTTTTCTAGCAGGTCATGGTTTCACCTCCTATTTCCATCCCACAACACTAAATCACAGTTATGGTTGTTATAATGCTATAAGCCAGATTTTTGGGCTACATGGAATTCTTCTCCTAAATCAAAAGCTCCCTTCTCTCCCTTTCTTTCAGGCTTTATATTTAAAAATTACACTGCAGCTATTTTTCAATTCACAAAAGATAGCCATGACAGAACTTCAGCACAAAGAGACCAGAAATGTTATGAAACAAGAAATTCAATTCCTTCCCACATATAAAGAAACATGTCATGAAAATTCATTCAAGACATTTAAACATTTATACAAAGTTTTGCCAATCAAGGAATGTGGAATAGAATTTGTGGAGTAAAGAAGTCGAGCTGAAAGGGCGATTTCAAGAGCGGATGTACTCACTTTTTAAGTCCCCCCTCATGGAACAGAACAAAATACAACCCCCACAGACTCCTGTTTTCATTTGACTTAGCCAGCACTATTTAAAGCTCTTGCTGAATGTGAACATCTCTAAGGCCTGTGAGAGGCCTGAGGGTCTGTAGCTTCCTTCTGCCCCAGTTCCAGCCAATCTATGCTTCTTCAAGAAGGGCAAGTGAAGTTTAAGTGTAAGAAGCTAATTTTTCCTTTAGCTTTTCATTAGCAAGCATTTCAACAAAAATGAAGGTGACAGATGGTATTTCAACACACACATAACATCAGTAACCAAATGTTAAACCACAGCATAGCTCCAGTCCTTCAGGTTACTCACCATTACTGTAACTTTCACTTGCAAAGCAGAGTTTGACTGGAAGAGATTTCAACAAAATGTATTAAGGGAAGTTTGATAAGGTTTTAGAATTAAATATTTCTGATCCACGGTAAATAATTTAAAGAAAATATATTAGTTTCTATATAGTTTTGAGTGGGTATATGATCAATAAGTTTAAAGTAGCATTCTACAATATTGTGTAGTGTCAAAACATAAGTACAGTTATATGACAAAACTTGACTAGACTCTGGTTTAGTGTTTGGTTGGGTTTTGTTCCTCTGAGAACACACATTCAGCTGTTTGGTCCACCAAGGAACAGAAGTGAGGTATTTGCAGCAGCCTAAATGAACACAAGCAATGTGTTTACAGTGCACAATGCATGGCTCCAGCAGCAGCATGATTTAACTAAAGAAAAGCTTCAGACAAATGTGTCTAAGCTGTGCTCAGTTCCTGCCTTGCCCCTGGTGTGCACTGCCCCAGGGCATTCTGTCCAGGCTTCTCTCTCAGACGTCTGGCAATTTGAATTTGAAATATTTGCAAAGCTCAGAAGCTCCCCTTGCAGATTCAGAGTTTAAAAAGGTATCTATTTTTCTTAGAATAAACAAAATTTAAAAGTCTAAGAGGGCAAAGCTTTCTGACCTGACTATACAGTCAACAGCAGCCCAGAAGTGCCTTCAATGCCTTGCAGGCATCCATGAAGCTTCACGTGCAGGGATAACCAGAGGCAATGAATGGTACATTAACCACCTCAGAGCCAATCCAGTAAAGGATTCTTAAAGGATATTCAGCTGCTCAGTGAAGGGAGTATTCTTTGCAAGGCCTTCTGCATTTCCCAGAATACTACACATTTACTGGCCTTTGCAAGTACAGCCTGGTCTCGGGAACTACAGGAATTAGTAGTTAATGCTGTTCTCTTTTCATCAGAGGTCCTGATAAAGCAATTGTCCTCAACCTCCCAAATAATTCTGCCTTTCTTTGGAAGAGGTGCACCTCTTCACCTGCAACACATCTTATCTTTCACCCTGAAAACCCTCTACCTTTGCCAAGACAAACTTTTCTGGAACATACAAAACAATATTAATATACACTAAAACTTACCATTAAAAAAAAAAATTGGACTTTTATACATTGTTCAATTCTATGTACAATTCATTAAGCAACTTTTCTCTTTGAAAAGGAGCAGCTGCAAAATTTCCAGTCTGGTGCTCAGCAGTGCTGTGAAACCATAAGGGCTAACTCCAGATTTGAAGCATAACTTGCTACAAGAGATTTTGGCTACTTTTAGTAAATCTATATTTACAAAATATTACCATAAAATGAAATGAGAAGATGAAAAATGGATTCAAAGATTATTTTTCTCTTAACTTCAACCTGCTCAAAATTAAAATGTCCCTGAACAATGACTAGCCCTTAAAATGTACAGAAATTGCTCCAGAAAAGCAGCAAACATCTCAGTTCTCTGAAGCTCCTTTCCTCTGTGTTTAAAGTGAACTTTGAAACCCTGGATTTTATTACAAGATTTTGTCTACTGTTTCCTTCTTCAAGGCACAATTACAAGCACCGAATCATTTAGGCCAGAAACACCTCTAAGGTAATTGAGTCCAACTGTAAATCTAACACAACTAAGTCCACCATTAAACCATGTTGCAAAGTGCCACATTTACCCATGTTTTAAATACCTCCAGAAATGGTGACTCAACCATTTCCTGGGCAGCCTGTTCCAAGGTTTGGCATTGCAAGAAAGAAGTTTGCTGTATTTTTATATTCTTGGGAAATCAAGAAGTGCTGTGGAACACACCAAAGGAACAGCTAACAAAGCTCTCCCAGCTTGAAAGAGATGCACAATTTTCGAAATGGGAGGTATTTTGGAGTTTTTATTTTTATACTTTTTCCTAAGGAAAAAAATAAAAAATATTTTAACCTATGTCAACTTATTCCTATGGCAATAATCCAACTTACTTTAATATTTCTTGTTTATTGCCACATCTGCTCCAACGTTTAAGTTGCTACATTATGCATTATAGCCTATTTTAAAAACTCAAAAATCCTAGAACTGGGTTCCAATAAGCACATTGAAACAAATTACAGCTGTTATTATGTCATGCTATCAGCTTTGCCAAAGCTACAACTTCCAGTAACTGCAGGAAATCAGCATCATGACTTCTTTTTCCTCCTCTTACCATTTTTTAGCTTTCTGTTCCACTAGATCTCTAGTTCTCTAGTTCAGCACCCTTGAAGCTAATGCCTACACTTTAGTCCCAGCTTGAATTTATTAGTTTTTAACTTTCAGGTCTTGATTCCTGCTACCCCTTTCAATACCAGATGAAAGAGTTCTTCACTCTTAATCAAACCACCTTTGTTGTGTTTTGGATAAATTAATCAGCTTCTAAAAAATAAATCCCCACACCACATCTCTTTCTTGCCGCTCCCTGCACCATGCTCTTTTATTATGAATAATAATTTTGAAGATTGCGTAAATGCAATTTTAAAGAAGCTAAAGAATCCTGCACCAAAACCACAATAAGATTAAGCACTTCACACCTGCTAAACAAGTTATGATGCCTGCTCCAAAGAGACCAAAGAGCAGACATAAGGCAGACAGTAGGTAAAAACATTGAGGATACTGGGCAGGCCAGCATTTCCAGCTAACTGACCCAAAAGCCAACACTGTACCAGCTTTGAATCCATCAGTACCATGTATAGAAAATAACACTCCTAAATCTGTCTCACTGTCACTCAGAGGTAAAAGTCAAACATCTTGCTCAGAAGGTGCCTGCAGCTCCATTGCTCATATTCTCACAGATTACAGTAGAAATTTTGTAGAGACTTCACACTTTGCCATAACTGTGAAGAGAGTGAGTCTTTTTAGAGCAAGAAGAGGTCAATTGCAAAAAAAAATTATTATCTCCCTAGAAAAAGAAAGCTTTGTTTTGTCTCTCCTGTTGGATTGTGCTAGCAGAGAGGACTGTTCAATAAAATAAGATTCTGCTTTTGTATAAAAGAAAACTACAGATTCGACTACTCAGCAAGTTATTAGTTTTGCATCAAGAAGGACAAGCATATTTAATATCCATAAAGTCAGGAATGGCTAATTTGCAAACAATGTTTCCAAAGGAAATATTCTCCCACCCTCTTCCCTGCTACGAAACAGTTTTCTAATGCTGCTTATCTTCTAGCCTTCAGTCACAATCTGCCTAATTTTTGCTGTGAACAGCAAAATATCTGTTGTGGTGATGGTTTGGGCAAGATGACAAAAAGGTGGATAGGTAAGAATGAATGCAGCAAAAAGTCACAACAAAGGAGGTTAGAATATATTTTTAATTCTTTTATTGTATTCATAATGAAATCTTATGATGAAAGAGAAAATTGCTGCCTTTCACTAAATAACTCTTTGACCAGAAAAGTTTTTCAACTTCCTAACAAACATTTTTTGACTCATAAAATGCTTCATTCTCCAGAAAATGAAATTACAAGAAGAAATGCTGAAACAGTAAAAAAAAAAAAAACTTCGTTTATTTACTATTTCTAGAGCTTTATTCTATTTAAACTTAGGGAGAAGGAAGAAGAGCGTAAGAAGGCAATTAGTTTTCATGCAAGGGGAAAAAATTTCAAATATGACAGTCAGTCATAAAAATATTGCTTTTGCTGTAGCAAAAGGAAAATCAAACCACATGAGCCCTCAGGTCTGGAATGCTGAAGTGACCAATATGCTTCCAGGGAAAGGCCAATAGAAAGACACTGTACTGCACACTGTGGATTGTGCAATGCAGAGGAAAAATTGTGCAAAGAGAAAAAGGGCTTCCTGACCCTTGCAGCAATCAGCTTACTCCTTGAAGCATGAGATTTGATTACCTTCATCTTGGTGGGCACAACCATGAATATCACTGTATACTTTCTAATGCCCAGCACATTCTAGCTGAGAAAGGGATAACAATGTAAGAATTTCTAGAGCATTTCGATTGTGCAACCTGGGCAATAACCACAGCAAGAAATCTATAGCAAAAACGTGCACAACAGCATCAAGCACATGAAAATGCAATTGCATTTAGATCTTCTCTTTCCACAAAAAAAAAATCCCGTAAATTAATTTCACTCTAACAAATCCCATGATAATTAAATTCCCCATGCCAGAAAAGGAAAGAAAACCCAAACAAACAAACCAAAAAATGAAACCAAAAGCCCCAGTGAAGATATTTATCTGATAGAAGCTTTAGGACAATCTATACCCAGGTATCTGACATGTGGCATATACCTCGTGGTCTGTCCTAAAACTTAAGTGCAGATTTTTGCAAAAGCTCCAAAAAACACCTCCCATCAAAACAATCAAAGAGGAACATTAGCAGTTGAACATCTGTGTCCTGCTTAAAAATACACTGAAAAATATATGAAGTCTGACATGCCTTAACTACAGAAGAACTTCAGGCATGCAGTGATAATGGCTTATGAACAGCTTTAGACTACTGTTCTGTTGGTAGCACTATCTCAGTGCATACAGCATTTATTTATCATTCCTCTGCCTCTTCACCACTTCAAAGCCAAACAATTTCATTTGAACCTGTATGGAAAGAAGCAACAAGTCCAAAAAGTTGTACTAGTTCTGCATAACATAGTCCAGTACCATTTCCCACAAGGAATGAGAGTTTTAAGGGATGTTGAGGGTAGAAACTGTCATGTGCTGAGCAAAGATGCAGAGAGTTGGACACTGTACGCATAGATCAGAGATCATTAAGGCTATTTAAGGAAAATGGTGATCTTCTCACTCATGACACATACTAGGTTTAATGAACTCCTAATCTCCCATTAAATTTACTAACTCCAGTTCTGGAAGGTCAAAGGTTTTCTGGATGTCATATTTAATTGAATTTAATCTGCAATGTTACTCTCTCCTAGCAAAGCTGGCAGTCTGTTCATGCGTATTCCTTCTCCTCTGAGCATATATGACATGTACTAAAACTTGAATAAGAGGGAAGGTGAAGGCTACCTTAGCTTTCACAGTTACTAAGGAGGAGCTATGGATGGCCTGACCTTTTCTCCTCTTTGCAAATCTGTCAGTGTACTAGGAATAAGGAGTGCCAAAGTACCTTACTGTACAGGAAGAGGAGGATTGACCGCTGGGTCACAATGTTCCTGTCCAATGTCATCTCCAAGACACAGAGAACAAAAAGAAAATCCTCTTGTTCATGAAGATATACAAAGGAAGCTATTACTGCAGAAAGCAGAATTACTACAGTGTTTGCTAAAGATGAGTGCCTGGGCAAGTACTCATTGAACACATTCTGTTCAATGCCTTTTTAACAGCAACAGTAGCACAAGATTAAAAGATTTATAGTTAAATATCCCACTCTTTCCTGATTCAGAAGTTTTAGTGAAGAGGCTTATGGATATGTTGCATTCTAGCTTCCATGTTACTAAAACACTACACCAACCTTCCTCTAAAGTTTTACCTCCTCTACTCTGCAAGTCCACCTCTGTAAAGCAGTTACCATATGCTCAACTCACAGCTTGCACTTGAGCTTTCTCTATTTACACAGGATCTAAACATACACTTAAATGCTTTGCTGAAAAAGAGATGAATTTTTGAGTCATGGACATTTTGGAATCAAAGTCAAAGAATTAAGAAGTCCAGAACCTGGATTTGTGATCATACAAAAGTAGAATGGCATGACTTTAACATAGTCTTGTGAGTCCTTGCTGGGATGAATGTGTGCTTGAGAGGACCAAAAAGAAATGGCAAAATGTCTTCTTGTTGCCCAAAGGTATTTAATACGGCAGAGCAAGGGGAATATAATCAGCATTAAAGTGCTCTTCATAAATAATGGACAGTTTAGCAGCTTTTATCTACTCTGCATTTTAAAAAAAAGTTTTTACTGTTGAATATTTCATGAGCAAAAGGTCATTTATTGTGGCTTTTAAATTACACAATTCAGAAAATGTTAGGAAAAAAAGTTCGACGCTGCAATGCAATAGTGGTGAGTTTTGAGTATCTGGAGAAACATGGGCCACCTTAAATACATATTTTGAAACCTACCATGTACAAAATAATGGGGACATCTTTGCCCTGAACTATAACTACTGATTTTTAAGATGTCCAATCCTATTCAGCAATACAGTATTTAATCTCAAATGAAGCATAAACCTGAATGTACATTCTCCTGAGATGTCAGTTCTAGTTTGCATTTCTTATCAAAATATACTGCTGATCACAGGTCATTTAAAATGTGTATCTGTGACAGCCATTTTCAAGAAATCTTTTTTCTGCACATCCTTTTAAAAGTGTATTTTATTACAGCCTTTTAAAATGACAATTAGAGTTCCACATAAACAAAACCATTATGGAACCCCACTGGCAAACAGGTGAATTGTCAAGATGAGTTAAAAGTAACCCTAGCTCTGTCCCCTGTGAATACAAGGCCACGACACAGACCTATTGCTGCATCCAGAGACAGATGTTCTGTGGGTGTAGATCAGTGTGGCTTTACAGAAGTCAGTCATGCTACATCTGGTTTCTATCAACAGAAGCACCAGTACAATTCTCCTTAGCGTCATAACATTTACAACATCCCACACCTATAAATGACTGCCACGGGAGCCTGCTGCACATCAGCACACCTGGCATGCCAGAGACCTGCAGTCTCAGGAACACCAAAACAAGTGGCTTCAGAACATCAGAACAGCTGGTAACATCCCTCAGCCAGAGATATCCTCAGGGAACTTTTCAGTTTTCCTTCTAACCCCACACTTCCAAACCACAGAGCTACTCTAACACAAAAAAAAAAAGTCACACACAACCCCTCCACCAAAACCAATAAAAACTAATCAATCCACGAACAGAAAAAAAAAAAAACAAAAAAACCAAACAGACTTAAAAATATGGCAATTAATTTTGTTTTTAAAACTAAGATATTTTCTATATATGGTAACTGAACTCCTACCTCAAATCCTGTTATTTTATTCACAGTCCCCACTTTTAAAAAAATCAGATAAAGAAAAAGTTAAAACATGAAAGGACCTATCTGCAGAAGTCAGAAGCTATGAGGACAAACAGTACCATACACAGCAAATCGTCTACATACAGTCCCCTGCACACAGATGACAAACCTGTCAGTGGCAAAAAAAGAAGCTTATTTATCTAATGACTTATGACACTGCAAGGAGGAAATCTGAGACACCTGGCTAACCTCAAGATCAATCATCTTTCTTAGCAACAAATTCCAGTCAAAATCCCATGGAGTGATGGGACATGCATTAAAACACCATGTACGAAGCCGCTCTTTGGATTTCAGATATTTTTTTTGTGCATTTGCAAAAATAAAATTGATCTTTAGCACTTATTTCAAGTAGGCTTACAGCTTTGTTGAGATCATATGTCCCTCCTACATTTACCAGCAGAAAAATTCAGACAGATCTGTCATGCGTGATTTGGCATTAGACACCTCAACTGCAGCAGTAAGGTTATTTTAAAGAGTCGTGTCTGCTACAGTCTGAACCTTATACAACACACTATCATTGCCAAACATCTAAAATAGTTGCTAAACTCTTTATTTATAGACATAGTGAATGTGGTCCTTAATAACTCTGGTTTACTTAGGATGGTATTCAAAAGCCAATATCATCTCATTTATCTGGGTCTGTCGAACACAAATATCAATTTGGAAGCTGCAAGAAATGCACAGGTTTTATCCTGGCCCATCACACAGAGATAGATTTTTTTTTTTTTTTTGGTAAATAAATTCTCTCAAGACATTAGATTTAAAAGCTTCAAGTGTATCAACAGCCAAATCATACTTTTAACACAGCTTTTGATGCCTGTTACACAGCTAGTTGAAACAATGATACCTACAGACTCTCTTGCTGCCTTTGACATTGCTCTTCTCTCATTACATTTCATGGACTTGGGTGTAAAGATAAAAGAAAAAGATCTTTATTAGGAAAAAAATCAAAAGTAAGATGTTTCTGAGAGAAGCAAAGCATCTCAGTTGTGCCTCCTGCTTCTGCAAGGAGAAAATGAAACTTGGTAGAGCTTGCTAAAACAGACTGCAGCTGGATCCAAAATATTATTGATGGGTAACTGAAATTTATACATGTAGATAAACACCAACACTCTAGACTAATGAAGCTACGGACATACTCTTCTGTTTGATAGTATCTAACAATTTGCAAGGCACTGTAATTGAAGCCAAAGACAGCTTGTTCATTCTGTATTAAAATACAGTATTTCATATCACACTTTTAGAGTAAGTGATATGTCTATCATCTGATATTTAGATAGAGCTTCAGATATCTAAGAGAAAATGGGATGTGTCAGTTTAGATGAGCAATCCCACAAAGAACGACCATGATACTTATATAAAACCAACCTACAGACAAGGTTGTGGAATGCAGCAACCATAGTCTCCTACACCAAATCACCCGATGGGAAATGAACTGACTCCTCTAGAAATGATGAAATTTCTTATAGAACAGAGTCAAAAAATAAGTGCCCATTTCCCCTACTCCACCCTCATCCCTGGTATGCCACAAACTAGTAAAGAGAGAGAAAACAGATGTGTGAGTGCCAGTATTCTATGTGTAACTATACCAAGAAACGCTCCTTGAATGAAAATTCTTGCACTGAAAAAGCTCAGGTATGACTGAACCCACTCCACAGCTCTTAGAGGTGAAACAGATGAACTTACGTAGCTCCCCTACTTTCAGAATTTCACACAGCATCTTTGTCAGCTCAATGCTGCTTCGGCCAAACGGGCACTCATGTTTGTCTTCTCGACTGCTGTTCTCCAGGACAATCTGAAGGTAGAATCAAAATGGAAAATAGTCAGTTTGAAGAACCCATGAGTTGTGACGCTGTTCTCCACAGCCAACATTTACAAGGCATACCAGAATGAGACTAAAAACTCAGTAAAAACTGTATGTGGAATTTAGGACATGTATTTGCATAAACCTTAGTCTTCCCCACAGCTAAATTACCTATGCCATTTATGTCATGGCTTCAAACTGAAAGAGAGTAGATTTAGTTGAGCTATTAGGATGAAATTCTTTACTGTGGGGGTGGAACAGGTTACTCAGAAAAGCCGTAGATGCCCCATCCCTAGAGATGTTCAAGGCCAGGCTGGATGGGGCTTTGTGTAGCCTGGTGTAGTGGAAGGTTTCCCTGCCCAGAGAGGTTGGAACTAGATGATTTCTGAGGTCCCTTCCAACCCATTCTATGATTCTATGTCTGAGGCAGTCAGCAACATATAAGCAGTGCTGCTTCATGACCAATTGGGAAGTTTTGCCATTGCTATACCATGCTGATGTTCTGCACCACCCCTGGCTTGGAGAAACTGAAGTAGAAGCCAAAGAGAAAGAAATAGTTTCATTTTAAATGAGGTTAAAGGGAATTAGTTAAATTATTCATAGGCATGAACACACCTAGAAGGATCTATAAAACCAATCTGGGACAGAATTTTCATAGTTGGATTCAGTCTTTAAAGTAGGCTCAAATGCTGAAATCAAACAGAAGCTCATAGAGGAAGAAAATATCTGCCATTCTCTCTGTTATTAAAAGAACTTGTGCTCATGTGCAAAACATTTCAGGGAACTATCACTCTTGTATCAAGCCCATGAATGCTGCAAAAATGACTGAATGAGAGCCTTTGCATTCTCTGCTGAGTGACACTGTAAAATAAATAGGAGAAAATAACTCCATCCACATTTCTATACTCATTTAGTTCTGATACAGTTGAGATAAAGTTTTCCTACACACTAAACCAAACTAAATAAGAAATGAAAAGTTATAAAAATACTATAGATTTCACTGAAGCAGTGAGCCTGAAAAAAGAGCAAAATAGGGGCTGGAAGAAAATGAAATGGTCAAAACAAATTTGCAGTAAGAATTGTCTTTGCAGAACAAACTTAGTCACTTTACAAAAAGTAAAACCTCATCCTAAACAGCTGCTGCATAGCATAGGGGTGAGGGACAGAAGAAGAAAATTAATTTCAAAGGTAAGAGATTTTGCCAAGAACCAGAGAATCCCAGAGGATCTCTAAATTTTTTCACAAACAAGTGTTTAGACATCGCTCTCTGCTTTGCATTCATCCTGTCTTTTTAGCTCCCATCTTCATCATGGGTTTTGTTTGGCTTTTTTTGTTGTTTGTAGACTTGTTTGTGGTTTTACTTGTTTGATTTAAATCTTTCAATTTTTACAGCAAAGAAAGCTTTGCAAGGGGCTTCAAGACTGGAATTTCACCACAAACCAGGAGGAAAGCTGGAGGGGAGGAGCAGATCAATGCTGGATGCCACTAAAACCTTTCTCTCACTCCCCAGATCATGGTTTTGATTGTTTAGGTCTAGAAGCCTTTCCTGTGAAGCAGTTACAAGTGGGAAAAGAGTGAAAACCCTAAGGCAAGTAGAAAAGTTATGTGCTTCACACAGCATGCCAGAGTCTCTTCACCAAGCATCTATTTTAGTCCTACTGTACAAAGGGCAGCCTCTAGCTGCTCCCAACCCATCACCCAGGCATGTAAAAGGATGGATGCTCTCTGTGGAATGAGAAAGTGTGTTCTCTTGGTTTTGTTTTCCAGTGCTGGTGATGTTTCCTTTGATTGCTTACACTTCCCACAGAAGCTTAGAAAGTCATTAGAGATATGATATATACTTCATCACCACGAATTTTTACTGGCCTTTTCCAATAGTACAGTGTCATGTTGCAGAGTCTGCCAAGAGGACTTTTCTTTCTAAAAGTTTGTGTTTAAATGACACGTAATTGCTCCATGTCATCTCTGGATAACAGTAAATCAGAGAAACACCCCTGCTATTTTTGTTTTACGTTGCTGCAGCCACTGTTCAAGAAACATGTGAATATGACTTTATATTCTGGATGAGTCATCCTGCTTCAGTCTCTCTCATGGAGGATTGTGCTACAGTTCTACACCCAAAAGCAGAAGCAGAGTAGCACAAGCATAACGGAAAGCTGTGTGTCTCAAAACCTCCCTAAGATCACTTCTCCCGTTCTTTTTATTACCATGTTTTATCTCTCACATAATAAAACATAAAATCTGCATACTGGAGCAGGGGGTTGCATCGACACAGATTTAGATACAGCAGAGAAACACTGGTAATAAAATCAATGGAGAGGGAAATTGAAAGGGCAAGGGGGAGGGAGAGGGAAGTGTCGGGATGTATTCCTGCTCGCTTCTGGCAAATGCACTTTGTTGAGTCTCACATTAACTCGACATATTAACATTTCATGAGCACATAAATATTTAATGGTGACACCATATATGCATATAATGTAAGATAGAATTACAGAAATCAATAAGAATGCCAGAGAAATAGTTAAGGCCCTGTGTATTGCTATACAGCAAATTAAATGGCAATTTGAGTAATCAATATGTAAAGCAGTCTTGAAATGATCCTCAGACACACTCTCTACAAGCATCAGTTTTTTTAGCATTTGCTGTACAAAATAAAGCAGTGCTGCCATGTAACATTTCTTTAAGAAAGGAAGATGGACTGCCCTTTACTGCATCTAAATATCTGTGGGCAAATTTGACAGATATGGATCTTCTGCAAGAAACAGCAACAGTAAAAAGGGAAAGAAAAAAAATAGGTTCTTATAAATATCCTAAGAGAAATCATTCCTAGTCTTGGCAACAGATTTACAACATTCATTATTATATTTGTAATACTCTTTTCACGACTTCACGACTCATATCCTGTTCCAAAGTAAAATGCTATAAATAGAGCTGATAAGGGCACGGTTTTAATGTTATTTCCTTTATCACTCTGGTTACGGAGGAGAAATAAGCAGGGAATGGACATGTTCACTTCATAAACTGGTGAAAGCAATACCAGGGAAAGAAATATAACACACAGCTCAAGACAGAAAATACTTTTTTCTATCTATAGAGCATACTCCTGGCTCGAGTCACGTTTTTATCACAACAGTTATTTTACCTCTGGAAGGAAAATAGTGAGGAAGTTGCAAGCCCACACAGCCTTCCCTTAAATAGAGATCTATCATTAATACTCCCTAAGTGCTCCACCCTATTATCTTCTTCCTCCTCCTCCCCATCACAAATCCACAGTGAGTTGCAGATCCATTTCAGACATTTCACAATTAGCAGCTACAGTGGTTAAATTTTGCTTGAGGAAAACAAATATTCAAAAGCAGAGACCATGGACATTGCAGTAGAATTCCTGGAACTACAGAATCACAGAATCATTTAGGTTGGAAAAGACCTTTAAGATCATCCAGCCCAACCATTAATCCAGCATTGCTAAGTCCACCACTAACTAAGCCATGTCTCTAAGTGCCTCATCTAAATGTCTTTTAAATATCACCAGAGATGGTGACTCCTCACTCAACACGCAGCCTGTTCAAATCATTGACAACTCTTTCCATGAAGGAATTTTTCCAAGTATCCAACCTAAACCTCCCCTAGTACAGCTTGAGGCCATTTCCTCCCGTCTAGTTGTTTCTTCCTTGGGAGAGGAGAACAACTCCTACCTTGCTACAACCTCCTTTCAGGGAGTTGTAGAGAGTGACAAGGTCACCCCTGAGCTTCCTTTTCTCCAGGCTAAGCAACCCCAGCTCCCTTAGGAGCTCTTCAAGGAACTTGTGCTCCAGACCCTTCACCAGCTCCATTGCCCTTCTCTTGACAAACTCCAGCACCTCAATGTCCTTGTAGTGAAGGGCTCAAAATTGGACACAGGATTCAAGGTTTGGCCTCACCAATGTTAAGTACAGGGGAACAATCACTGCCCTGGCCACACTATTGCTCATACAGGCCAGGATGTTGTCAGCCTTTTTGGCCACCTGGACACACTGCTGGCTCATATCCCATCTTCCTTAGGTTCTATCTTGACACTGTTCTACTTGGTTGCCCTTTATTCTGATACTACGAATCTACTTCTGTCAGTTTTCCCTTTCTTCAGTCCTTGTGAAGTTACAGAATTGGGTAGGTCAAACATGGAAATGGAGCTTATAATGTGCTAGATGTTCTACAGTCAAAACCCAAAATAAGCTCACAGTACAGGAATATTAAATTCTGCAGATTCTCTTCTTATCCTCTTGTGCCTTTGATCAATATGCCCATTACCATGAGGAAGAAAAAATCCACCATAATGTGTAATGTTCAAAAACATTTTAATTTTTTTTTCTTTAGGGAAAAGCAAAAGCTCCAAACAAAAATCTCAATAGAAAAATAAAAAGAAAATTACCAAGAGAGGGCGAACAGGAAAAGTCTTAATGATGTTCTTTAAAAAATAAACAATAAGAACAAAACAATAGCAGCTCAGAGGATGGAAGGAAAAAAAGATAAAGTGAGTGGAAGAAGCACAGAATGAGAAGAAAATGAAGAATTAGAAGAATTGACTAGCAGGGAGGAGAAAGGAAGAGGTTTAAAAATGTTTTTTAAAAATGTAAGGAGATGAAATTTTTAGGAAATCAGTGTCATCCATTTTCTTGACAGTTCTACAGATGCAACTCTGTAGCCTATTAAGGCATGGGACTTTGACAATATTTCTAGTAGAATACAATTCTGTACAGTTTTTATTATTTTTAATTGGCTATTATATATATCCATCTACCTATGGAACTAAATCCAGCTCATGTCCAGTCACAAGTGCTGTGTCCCAGGGCTCAGTACTGAGCCTGGTCCTGTTTAACATCTCTGTCAATGATTTGGAGGAGGGGATTGAGTGCTCCTTCAGTCAGTTCACAGATGATGCTGAGCTGGATGGGAGTGCTGATCTACTGGAGGGTAGGAGGATTCTGCAGAAGGATCTTGACAGACTGGATGGATGGGATGAGGACAAATGTGTGAGGTTCAACAAGATATCTACCAATGGCCTGGCCTTAAAATAAGTGTAAAAATTTCGTTTTTAAATCTAATTTTTATTTAAAAAATAAATAAATAAAACTTATAATAAGGAAAATAAATATACAAAATGTAAATATGCTAAATAAATAAATAAATTTGAAGTTCTTTTTAAATTTAAAATCTAATAAATTTAAGTATCATGCCAAAATCACAGAGGAATAATGCAAATTCCCCAGTAGCAAAAAATTCCTAACAAGACACCAACCTCAAAATCAAAAAGATTTTCTAAATTTATGGCAGTGTGCCTTTATGATTTTCCATTGAATTATTCATTGAGTCTGTCACTACCTCAGGAGCTCAAAATAGACCCTCAGGAAGGCAGTGGACTAAGTGAAGGATTTTCCACACTTGACTACCATGAGTTTAAAAGTCTGCGTCAGCTTCAGTAGCAAAGCTGATACCTGGAACTAAGAGTTAATGACTGACAAAAGGCAAAATTTTGAGGACAGGTATCTTCACAAGCTTCCTCATCAAAATCCAGGAGGCTAGAACCACCAGACAGAAACATTTCTCCTTCACTGGCAAGGAATACCAACTTAGCCAGTCCCTTAATCCTTCACATTAAAGATGAAATTGTCTCAAAGCATATTGCCCATGGCAACTGCAGATGTAATTCTCAGATTCCTGAGCCAAAATCAGAGCTTGGCAATGAAATAGAGATTCATTGTGATTAGGAAATAAATACAGAACTGAAAGGCAAGATCCAGTGCAGCTGCATTAATACCTCTAATAAGTCCCAGAGCAGGCAATTCAACGAATATTGCTGCACTATTAAAAAGGAGCATTTCCACAGACCAATTTTGTAAAACGATCCTGTCTTAATAGAGAACAAGTTTTTAGCAGTCTGCTGCAGGTTAATATCAAGAGGTTCAGAGAGTTAGTTAATAGACATCATATAAACCTCTTTAGACCCAAAATGAAAGGTCAAAGAGCATTTAAATATCCAGAAATTGCAGGGATTCTCTTCCTTTTTTTGACTGCTTGTCTTTTTCCTAAGCCTCCTTATCACTTGTGGTAGGCTTCACCATGCCCTCTTCATTTAGGTGCTCTAAGAAGCAAGTCTTTAGGATATGCTTCTTGGGAAGGGTAAGAGACTTTGCTGGAGACAGACTCAGTTTCCATTCATCCTCATCACCAACTCTGCCTTCTTCCTAAGGTAGCTTGTCATTTGCTTCAGCTTCAGCATCAGTCTTCTTCCAACATCTTTTCTGCACTGTCCTCTCTGACACTGTATTTTTAATTTCCCATGCTTCCTCTCTCCCTTATATTACTCTTCCCTGACATTCCTGAGTCATTATAGAAATTTCTCATGGCAAAGCTAAAATAAAGCAACAGTTATTTCTGCCTGCCTCGAGAAGACACCAGAACTGCAATTTAAACAAAGATTTGAAAGAAAAGTTGAGACTTTCTGCAGATATTGAAAAGTAAGAAGGAGACTCTGACATGAGATGGCCTACCACTTCCAAAAGTTGATTTTTTCCTGGAAAATTATGAAGAAGTTATACTTTTAAAACAAGTGTAGTGTCAAACTATCTCAAGCTAAATATGCATGGTTCTGCAGGTGCTCACCTAGCAATACATTTTATTTCTCACACAAACACCTTAGCAAGAAGCGTGACTGTAATTTTATTTTTCCATCTAAAGATAAACATGCAGTGGTTTGTCTTGTATCTTCCTCCTTTCTTTGCCCCTCTGTGAAGAACCAACCAAATAATTGTAAAGTGTGGTGGTAAGGCCCAGTATGAGAAGGTTTCATTGCCCTGTCATCTTCAGAAGCAGCACCAGGATGTGCTCTTCATTTTGCACATTCACAGGTATATGAGAGGGATTTGGCATTGAACTGGTCCAGTTTGAAAACTACCTGCCAGGTATTCCTCTCCCTCCATGCCTCCCACAAATGTAAGAAGGCAATGCTTTTCCTGAAGTTCTCTCCTGGCTCACCAATGGCAGAGGTGGAAGGTAGAAAACTGCAGCATCTGCATAATATACCAAGTTTTTTAATTTTCTTTTCTTGGGTGCCCTAATATTATTGTGGTAAGGCTATATGAGAAAAACATCAACCTTTATATATCATCAATGATCCTGGCAGCCAGAATCACATCACCAATGCTCTGGACACAGAGTAAATGGGAAAACCTGTAACAATCCAGAGACAGTTTTCTCTCCTCATGCATACACATCTCATCTTTGCAGGTGGAGGAACTGTGGCTGCACAGAAACTAGTCAAATCTTTTTGTGCTACTGCTGCAACACATGGTGTGGTTCAAAACCTTTTGAAGACAGTTGGTAGGCTTACAACAATTTCCATGCCCTTTGGATCAGGACATCATTTAGACAACAGCTTCCATAAACTCTGGAAATTTTAGGTGTGCTGTGAATGGCAGAAAGTGATCTGGACACATGCAGGACTGTACAATGCCATATGTATCCCACTGCACATTCCACACAGGGCTGTGCAGAGAGCGTCATGAGTCCCTAAAGATTCTCTTCCTCAGTGCTAACTTTGCGTTTATGCTGCAAACAGCCACTCCAGGATTTTACATCTTTAACTGCAGAGGGACCCATCTCAATCACCCACAGGGATGGAGGCCCTCAGAGCTGTCATGCAAAGGAGAAATATTGTGTGATGTTTAGGAAGAAACAAAACAGAGCCAGAAAGACACTTAGATATGCAAGTGGAAGGTAAGAATAGAGAATGGAAAACTTGGCAGAAAAAAGACAAGAATATATTATTCAGCTGGGAACCTGGCTTAGGCAATTAGGTCTCTTAGAAAACTGAATTCCTTCACGAGACTCACCAGGAAGACTCATGTAAAAAAACCTCACTTTTCACTCTATCTTCTACAGAACAAAAATAAGTTACATCTCTTTTCCTACCATTTCTGTGAGGGGAGGAAAGCATGGCAGAAATCAAGCTCAATTTTATTTCAGAAAATGCTGAAATTATATGTTGGACTCCTCATATCTGATCAGGATAGAGTGAGTAGGCACGAGGAGACTTTGTGAATTGACGGAAGGATGTGTAGGCAGCCTCCTATACAACAACTGCATGGGCTAGAAAGTGTACGGCAGACAGTCTGTGACTCAACCCATTTAACTTCTGAAAGGTCTCTGCAGGATGCCAGCAATCTTCCTGCCTGCATCACTGGCACTTGCAAACAGCACCTGCTCCTCCTCTCTGACTCCTGAAAGCTTCAAATGCAAAAGAGCTCCCTCCTCAGCCTCCCCAAATGTAGCTGCTGGGGAAGAAGTGTCCCTGCATTACAACTGCGTGAGTAACCAAATTACCAGCTCAGCAAATTCAGGGGAAGGGGGATTTTCTACTACTGACCATAAATCAAGTCAGCTTCTAATTTTTGGGTAATCAAAGTAATTATCAGTGCAACCAAAGTCCACATGTTGTTGGTTTGGTTTTTTTTTTTTTTTTTAATTTGGAACACTAATAACTTTTAAAGCTCATTTTAAATGCAAGAACAGAAAATCTAAGGGCATACCACTAAATATTTTACAAAAAATGTAGTAGTATTAGATCCATTGTAAAACATGCCAAGGGATTGATAAGTCAGAATTTTCAGCATGGATTTCAACACTGCTTTCCACCCTGGTGATAATATTTTATACAGAAAACTTTACAAGCAATAGCAAACAAATATTTGAATGAAATAGATAAAATCAGTAGGAAAAAGGGATAAACTTTCTCTCCTGCAGATGAGACTTGGATTTTGTGCTAGAGAAAAATTATGTTTTTTCCTGCAGATGAAGAGCCCACTAATCTAATAAAGGGCAAAGAACTGTACATAAACGTAGGCAGCCAGCTGGACAGTACCCAAAATAGGTGACCAGCCAATGTTCAGACCTAAAGCTGCTAATTTTATTTGCATTTTCTGCCTTTAGCACCAATCCCTTGTGCTTAAGCAAAATGATGAGACACAGAACATGTCTTCTCAAGGCAGAATCTGACCCCAAAGCAGCAGTGAGTCCTGCAAACATATAGCTTTCAGAAACACAGAAGAAAAATATAGACAAACTGGCAATTTGTCAGTCATCAAAACCAAATTCATTAGAATGAGAAAGGTTTTTCCACAGACCCTCTTTACATGCAGAAAAATCAAAAGGCACATTGCTACAAGTTACCATTAAGAAAAATTTTGAGATGTCTGTACTGAATAAAGTCTGTCTTCAATGGTAACTTATAATTTTATTTTTAAAATTAGTAGAATGTGAAGCTGAAGTAGTTTTGGAAAGGAATAAATTGAAAGTGGGGGAACACATGACTTGTCTGCTACAAAAGAACAAAAAAACTTATCTGTCACAAAGCTTTATTCCAATCATTTTCTTCTCTGTTAAATTTAATTATACACTCTGGTTGTCCTATAATTATGGAGCTTGGGAAGCTGCCAATTATTTCCTGTGGAAAATTTTAATTTTTTTGCAGAGATTCAACATTACTTCCATCAATGCATACCATATATTATGTCATCACCTTTAAAAGCCAAGCCTCTGATGATAGTGATTGATTATTTAAGTGCAACATGAAAAAAAAACCCAGTGTATATCAGTCACTGATAGCACCAGACAATTAATTAAAGAGAAAGAAAAGATAACTCAACAGGAAACTAATTCAATAGGACACTTTCTTTAAATCCACACAGTCAAAGAGAACATTTGGGTTTTTTCCCATTCACTAAACAATCTTTCTACTGGAGGCTCCAGACATTTCGTAGGGCAAACAAAACCCTGAGATTCAAAATCTGTTAACTCAAAGTGTGTATAAACACTGTGTTTATCTGAAGGAAGACAGCAAGCAAAGAAAAAGTATTACTGCAATTTCAGGAAAAAGCATACAACGGGAAAAAGGTGAATGAAAGAAGTGGATTGTGGGGAAGTAGGTAAAAAAGAATAAAACGGGGGAAAATGTCTGGTTATTTTTGTTTCCTCATTCACTGTATGACACCCATATTTTCACCCTGAAATGCCTTAAGCTTTCAAGATGCAGGGTTACCCATCTGCTCCAGTGCCTTCATACCCATGTTCTTTAACAAATTGCAATTGTTCCTACTTTAGTGTACTAAAGTACATTAGTTTTCTACTGGTCTTTGAAGCCCCACTGCCGGCCCCCAAAAGGGCACTTCAGTTTCAGACATCCTTCCTACCTAACTAATCCATTTATTATGCAAATTACTTCTAAGCAGAATCTCTTATGAGAGGCAGAACAAGGATTGAAAAGGGAAGAGATTACTTATTGACTGTTCTCTTCTAACTTCTGCTTATCCATTATTTTCATTAATACAAGAACTAAGGGTCATGCAGCTGGGGCATCCTAAGAGTCACAGGTCAGACTGCAGGGAATTGTGCTGCCCATTAAAATGCAGCACTGCCAATACACTCGCTGAAACCATGATGATTTCCTGATAGTGTCTCTGCTTAATACACCACATTCTATCAGGGAAAACTTCAGATATTCCCAGGTCACTTCAAACCAACTCTGATTTTCAGCCTCAATTTCTAATTACTGCATAGCAGAGATAGTATCTGGGGCTTAGGAATTAACCCCTGGCACAGGAATCAATTGCATTGCAAGGAGCCAAGTTGAAAATAATCTCTCCTCCTAGGAACCAAACTATTTCTTAGTATCAACAATGAAAAGAGAAGACCTCCCGTCAAACAACTTTTTCAGGATGCAAGTGTATATTTGACTGTATAGCTAACAATTTCTTGTGGGAACATTAGCTTCACCACAGGAGGAATTTTATTAGGGTACAGGAGTAGAAATACATCTGAAAAAATAAGCAAGGTCAACAGGCTGTAGAAGTAGAGCAAATTGGCGTTGTGGGAGCTTCGGGAGCCGAAGGCCATGAAGGAAAGGTAATGTTAGATGTGAAATAAAGAACTCAAAAAAGGAACAGGCATGTCAGGGCCCACAGGAAACTACTGCACACCAGCTAGTAAGTCAAGGAGATGAAGAGATAGAAAGTAGGTATCTTTTGCAATCAAAGGCTATCAACGCTGTAGGAGTTGCACAACACCATCATCTCCGAGGTGTTCCTACCGCGCCAGCAATGCTGTATAAACACTAAGTAGAACTCCTCAGAGTGGTGGATAGACTAACATACTCCCAAAGCACATTTACAGTCCCCAAAGCAGCTTTAGGCAAGCAATTGAATCTGAGCGTGCCTCCATAAGGCACTTCTAGTGGATGTGTACTCTTTCTCAGGAGGGAAATACATGAGGCACTCAGGCACTCTCCTAACAGGAACCATGCAGGAATAAAAACAGGCAGCTCAAAACAACAAAAATTCTCAGTAATGCAGCAGCAAAATACTGCATTATAGAAACAGGGCTGAGCCAGCAGCAAAATCCTTTCCAAAGAGTGGCTAATTACGTGCTTCACTGAATCCAATTTTTAAGACAGCATTTGCAACATGAACAGGAAAAAATAAGAAAAAAATTGAGAGATGGTGATGAAATCTCTATTTCAACAGGATTTCGGTCCTCTTTCAAAATTTTCAGGCTTCTTTAAAATGTATCTGACTCATTTGGAAGCAGTGGCTACCTCTAATTCTCTAAATTTAGAATTTTCAGAAGTATGAAGTGGCACAGTCCAGATCTTATAAAATTTTAATGAGAAACAGTAAGCAATTCTCTTTTTATAAACAAAACCACTGTTCACCATAGTTTATACAGAAAACATGATCTTTGTTCATTACCTGAGATACTCCTTCATTTCAGGGATTTATGTGGATTGATAAATACTGTTGTGTTCCCTACTACCACAGTGTCTATTTTAAGAGTTATTGCTAGATTCAGACTGAGAAGAAATATCCATTTAAAAAGCAAATCCTACAATCTCATCAACTAGTATTATGTCCATGGACATTGGCAGGCCCCTTGCAAACCTTTTAGAGGTTTGACCAATTTACTTTGAACAGAAAACAGATGATAATGCATATTAAAAGCTCACCCTTTAGTGGAAATTATTGCTGTTCACAACCTTCTTTAAGCAGGTCTGCATGTGTGTGTTTTCTAGAGGAGTTAAATCATCCCTGCAAAATCCAGACACCAACTTGCTGGACTATCCTCCATTCCCATCTGAGCTTGCTAGGTTTATATTTGGCAAATACTTGATATCAATATAGTTCAGGAAAAGTTGTTCTCTTCAGAGTCAAGTATTATTCAGCTGTATGCCTCTTCTTGTAGGAATACAACACATAACCTGCTCTTACTACCCTTGAAATAAACAATGTAGGAAGTGGAGTGGGCAGGGGGCAGGAACAGGTTATACAACTGAATCATTATGGCTTTGTTCATATTTTACTCCAAGCATTACTTCTCCTACAGCAGTAGTTTTAATGGAAGCATCTTAACTCTCAGGACCCTGCCAACTCAGTCACCTCTCAAGGCATTTGATCTTCAAAGCCTCCTTTCCACAAAAAAACACTGTCAGATTTTGGTAGACTTGGAGCAGGTTAGAGAATTCTGCATAATTACTCCTTTCTGAGTTTATGGTCACCCATTATGCATCTAACAAAGGCACGGGCTCATTTCTCTTCTCTTTGCAGGCCTAAGCAAAGAGGAGTACTTGCGAAAAGTAATATCTAGAATATTTGACTTGGCAATGACAGACAAGACACTTCTACAGCTTTCTCTCAGAGTTTTTATGTCATGTTTTAGTGTCATGTGGTTTGTCTTGCTAGAGTTTGTTGTTAATGATATCAGGGTTTTGAACCTCCCCTTCAAAGTCGACTGCAAACAGGATATAATGACTGCCAACAGGCAACTGCAAAGATCTCCATGACAAGAGGAAGCCTTACCCGAATATAAGCATCCTGGTGATGTTTAGCAAAGTACAGCATGTTGTCAAGGGCCAGCATTCCAGGAGGGGTCTGTGTGAAATCCATGGCTGGGTTTACATGATTCTGCAAAAAAAGAGCAAGATCACTCAATCTCTCACCTTTACAAAAGCTATCAGCTCCCCAGTGTTGATGGGCACTCTGTTGCCGTGCCGTGTCAAAAAATGTCCAGCAACACACTTTTGCTGAGCAGAAAACTCTTAACAAGGAAATGGCCCATGCCTCAAAGAACTCTAAAACCAAATGCTGACACTATGAGGTTAGCATGTCAGTAATTCACTTCTGCAGCTATGCTCCTTGGTGGTACTACAGACTAAAAGCACATGAAAATACAGATAATTGAGCCAACAGACACCAAAGCACCTATTTATACAATTGGTATGGAAAGATTTCAAATAAACCACAAAAAGGAGAAAAAAAACAACCAGACTAAATAGCTGCATTAAGTCTATTGGATCTTGTGGACTCCTGAACACAAAGGACCTCAGACAAAATTTTATATGAAAATAAACAGGTACATTCAGGTATATTCAATGTGGAATTCAAGTACAATTTTTATTACATTCTGAACCTATGAATTTCATCTATGGAATTAATAAATGAACATCCTAAATATAAACAGAACTCATTAGCTTCCACATGCACATACATATTTCAGTTTCACACACTAAATGAAAAACTACAGTTGTCCAAAATATTCATTAACCCAACCGAGTTTTTGATTGGATGGAATTAAATGTAGAAGTTTCATGTAGTTCATGGTTCTGACATAAACATTTGCCTGGCTACATCAAAGAAGTCCCAAAGCAAGAGTATGTCTCTGTCAAAAAATACCTCCCCCCTTCTGCTGTGCTCTTACCAGCATAACCTTTGCAACATCTCCTGCTCCACTCATCATTCTGACACAGAAAGACTTCCTTAGCTGCTTTGTGATGACATTTCTATTCTGCAGGACCCAGCTGACAGGGATTTTAAAAGTGCATTTTCTACCAGAAAACTGGAAAAGATCACCATAGATTTCTTCCACTACTCTCTTTCTGCAGTGTGCTCAGGTTCTTATCCACCCACCTTACTGATGAAAGCATGGATTTTACTACTTTTCCTTCTGTGAGTCTGTCAGCCATAAAGTGGTAGAAACGAGGGATTTCACTTTTTTGCCCATTTTATCTTCAGATGTATCATACGTTGGTTTTAGCCAGTCAATAATTCACAGACACATAAAAGATTAAAAAAAGCAGAAAGCAAAGTTTATACATTAAGATGCCTGCTGCAACTTCAAAAGCAGACAAATGTATCAGTCTGAAGATGTCATGCCACAACCTGTTTGTTGTACATTTCCAGCTTAGGATTACTAGTGTACAAGCAAAACAATCACAAGCTAATTAGGAAATCAAGAGGATGCCTGGAACCTTAAATTTTATATGGAAAGATCTATGTAATAAGTATTTCAGAAGGGTAGTTGTAGTTTAGAAAGGGAAACCAATGTCTTTCTCAGTTGTAAGTGCCAAAAACTCCCCTTTAAACTTTTTTTCCCCCTTTCATCTGCTCATCTGAATGACAAACAATAGCCCTTCATGGCTATTTCCCCAACTCAAACTTTCATCTTCCACATTGATGCATTTATGAGTCAGAATACTTAAAATTGGTACAAAACTCATGCCTTTACAGTCAGAATATTTTAAATCAATAAAATCTGCTTCACACACATCATAAGCCCTATAGACTTCAGCTTCTGGGAGGAGAAAACTTCCTTTCCTACAATTTTCGAGCATTTCAAAAAGGCCATTTTAAGAGAGGCTGAGTCTGACAGACACACAAATGTCCCCCCTCAATCCAACATAAATATCTTACAGATCCTTCTACGCATTTTGGCCATAAAGTACAAGTCCTGAGGAACACTGCTTGATACTTAACTGTGTCATGAGGTCCATGAGGTAAATTTCCTTGGGAAAGCTACTGGGAACCATAGGAAACACCAGTCAATAGGGAACCCTCCAGGGCCAGTTTAACAGGGCTGAACATGCACTCTTGGCTCCCATACTATAGCACAGGTAGGATACACTTGGATAAATACCTGACAGGAACAGAGAGTTTCAAGACCCAGCTACATTTCTCCAGCTATTAAAATGCTAGCACTTATTTCACTGGCAATTTCAATGGTACAATAAATGCAAGACACAAAGTAAAAGGCTCACCTACTGTTGTTTGAACAGTTCTTTCCTTTATCCCATTCTAAATCAACCAAAACCAGCAAGAACATGAGGAATCTCACCACATTTAGTAAGGATGACTCTTTTTGTCTTGTACCATCACTACTAGTTCTATGTTCAATCAGAAAAGCTATCTCTCCACCACTTTTTCTTTATCCCCAAGTCAAGCCTATAAACCCATCTATTTTGAGTCTGTTTTTCAATGTCACATGGGATCTCAGGATAACTAGGGCTTGGCCTTCAGCACTGTTGATTTAAATAACTAGAAATACACTAGCAGATAATAGCTGAGGATCCACAAAACAGTTCTGACATGTGTGAGACAATACATTACCTTCAATTATTCTTCAAATTCAAAAGGAATGTCAGACACTTTGTTCTCTTCCTTCTTTCTCCCTCCCCCTAAAATCATCCTTTTCTTAACATGATGAATATTTGTGGTTGAAGTATTAAGTTATTGAGAGTGGGTTTAAAAATGAGATACAAAGCTAAATTATCTAAATTGTTGTAGTGAATAATTCAGAAGTAGGCAAACACTCCACCTACAATATAATTTATTAAATATATGGAACACAGTGCTTCAGGCGTATTTGTTGCATCCATTTAATACAAAATCTATGGCATTTTTTGCTTTATGAAATGTGAAGAGTAAGAAATACAGATGAAACAGATTTGTTACCTCCAATTTTTCACATAAGTTTTGACTTTTTTTCACTATGCTGAGTAATATCCTTGCATTTTTCAGCTTCAGCATCTAAGTGGTATTTAACAGTTTATGCTCTTATGCCATACATATCCTTACAGCAGAACATTCAAGAATTTGTTAGCCAACACAATAGGATATTGTGGAAACAAATATTAATTGTTTTTGATAAGATGAAACTCAAAATCACATCTGTTTATGCCATAAAAAAAAAAAAAATCACATGTTTCACAATATGACAGCTATTCTGGCTAAATCCCAGTGCAGTAATTACATTCACACAACCTAGCATTCTAAAGCAGTTCTAGCTGTGTAAAGCTTTCTTCTCTATCCTGAATGGCTTCACTGTCTTGCTCCTGGCTTCTGCAGCAGTCTCTGAGGGATGTATAGATTTCAGTGCCCTCACACCGAGATGCCTATTCACAGCCATGGTGTTCTGTCTGTAATTGCTAGTGGAATAAGGACCACTCCCTCCTTATATTATTCCTAACAACAGTATCTTCCATGTGAATATGCCAAAGCACAGGAACTATTTCCCTGCATTTCTAGGCCATTAACATACAAATTCATTTCTGTCTTGACAGGTATTGACACCTTATAGCAGATTTTGCACTGGTGCAGCCAAGTAAACCAGTTGCCAAATCATGGTAGTCTGCCCTGAAAGCAGTTTGGAATAGGTGCTAGACCTAGTAATAGCTGTTTTCCCAGTCCCAAAGCAGCTCAGGTGAATCCTTATTCTGCATGCCTTGCTTCTGTAAGTGGCATGACAAAAACACATCAGAAGTTTCAACGGAAGGGTCAGGACTGTAAAAGAACTGATGATAGAACAACTTCCAAATGTCATGAGAATCCACTTTTAATGGTGTCATTCTAAAGTGGACCCTCTCAAACTTGGTCTTTTTTTTTTTTTTTTTGTACAGCAAAAGGAACAATCTGTCTACAAAGATAACACTGGGGACAGCAATTTCTTTCTCCCATCTTCAATTACTCACTCATTTTCTTCTTCCTTTTAAATCTAAACCACTGTTCTGTGGGCTAGGAAGGAAAGAAATCACCTACTTGGTTCTACAGCACCTCTGCAAAACTTTCCCTGAATCAAATCAGAAAATCATAGTAGTACATATGTGGATGTTTGTTCCTCAGAACACAGGACAAGAAGAGTGGGAATTTTTAAAGTGAGATTTACAGTGAATTATGAATTGATAAACTTATGCTAGAAGTATCGACAAGTACAAAGTCTCATCATTTACCCCTTCCCCAAGTAAACCTGAAGTTTTGCATGCAAAATGTTCCCATCTCTTTGTTTACACAAGAATTACAAATAAGGAAAAATGCTACATTAAAAAAAACAATATTTGTGAAGAGGTAGTCAGCTAAAATTCTTAATGAGGAAATATTTTTGTCTTTTTATTTAACAGCACTATATTCAAAGAGATGATGATGATGCACACAACTTCCATCATCTCATTTAATGAGATGTAACAGTGACTTGGGAATTTTCAACCTCCAAGTAACCAATGAAAGCAAGAACGAGCAGATTTGTTTTTCTCTTGATAACTATTTAAATATGCAAATATGAATTTTTTTCTTCCAAAGCCTACTTTTTTAATTTACAAGAGAACTCAGTGCTTGAATGAAAATGTATCTGGAGGATTACTGAATTTAAAAAAACCCAAAACAAACAAAACCACAAAAAAACCCACACTCTAATGCAAGTGAGAGGTATCTGAATCTCAGCAATTGCTCTATATTTGAAAGAATATGAAGAAAATAATTTAAGATACTTTCAGTTCAAGTCATTTAAATCATATCCCCACTATTCCACTACATATAAAGAACTCCAGTATATTTCCACTGGATATATCTTTCATGAAGGTTTACCGATTATATTTGCATACAATGATGGTATTTTTTCCTTAAACTAATTTCTATCTCTTTTTAGCTTGTGTTTTGGCAAATATTTGTCCACTTCTACTAGCAGGTAGGAATTTTGAGGTTTGTTTTTGTTTTTTTTTGTTGTTATTGGCGTGACAGCTTTGGGATACATATTAGTAGACTACAAATGTTATCCTCCGATAATGAAACTCATTCCTATCTAGGTTAAGCAACAGACTTGCTGGATCAGGTTTGACCTCACCAATATAAACCCAACCTTCTCAATAGCAAAGAAATTTTAAGTACAATCTGCACATCATTTGCCCAACAAAAGACAAAAAAGCAATAATTTGATTCCGTATATCCTTAATTCATTGAGCTACTATGTAATCTAACATAAACAACAACAGAGTTCTCCATAAGTCACCACCAGAAATCTGTCCCAGTCATGAAAAATGCTATAGTGGTAAAAATTGCAAAAATTGAAATGTCAAGGAGTCACAATTAAATCATCTCAAAATCACTAAATAGACCATAACAGGCATGTCAAAAATACTATGTATTTTCAGTCATGAATAAATTACACAATTGAAAGCAAGGCAAAAAGCTCATGCATAATTCTTTGTATTTTACACATGCCTATATTACATGGAGCTAATGCTTCAGATTCCAAAATCTTAAACCCTATGGGCTGCCAATGATTTGGAAGCCTAGAAAAACCCAAAATGACTGCTGTAACTCAGGTGATCACATCTTGTCCAATGCATGAAAACTGTGAGTCACCTTTAAGGGTTTATTTTAAGTTTTTTAAGTTAGGTATGTGTTTAGCACTTCACAGATTATTGACTTGTTATTACTGAAGTAATGTTTATTGGGCAAATGCAGTTATCAAGCAGTAACACATCATGTACTCTGTCAGGGATATACAGAATGAATCAATGGCATGTGGTCATTTCAATTTAATTTTTTCATCGTGGAAAATGACTTTCAGATATCTGACCTTATCCATTAAGCTAACAGAAAAACGGAATAAGCAAACATCCAGTTGCATAATAGCTGGACTAAAAATCTAAACCCAAAAATCTAAAAACTAAAAGCCATACTAGTTTATATACTGAGATTACTAGATCATTTTACAGCCAGACCCTGCCAGATTTCCTGTCTACCCTAACTTTTTGGGCAAAGATGGCCAACTTTAGATTAAACTGCTGCCGGATGAGATGTGAGCTCATCCAGATGGCTTTCACTGCAGGGAATTAGGGACCCTTCCCATGAGACTTTCTAGAGGCTCAACTGCAAGGGTGTGAAGCAGGTGTCCCTCCAGCCAGGGCTGCTGGAGAGCAACCAAGAGCTCCAGCTTTACAGATAGCTCCAGCTCTTACAAAATCACAATGGAATATATTACCCATGTCCTGGCCAGAAAGCCACTTTTGTATTGTTTGAACTACCAACACTCGTGAAATACACTCTGGGAAGAATTGGCACAGAGCAACCCCAACCTCAAAAGAACTACTGTTATAAATACAGGCTTTTTTCTGACTTTGGAATGTGTTGGGAGATGACTGGTTTAATTTCATCAGTGTCATTAAGGCAGTTTGCCTTCTCTATACAGATAGAATCTAAGGCATGAATTCTCATCCTGCTCAGCAGGAGAAATATCAAGATAGCAAGAAGACAGTTATGTGAGAAAACAGTGTGAACAGTGCTAGCAGGAACAGCAAGCCAAAGAAATTAATCCATCTACACTTGAATGCTGCAAATGAACACAGACTGTTTGCAATGAGACAGAAGTCATACCTGCAAGAATCAAAATCTTCCTCAGTAATTTTATTTCTGTGAGTTCTATCAAATGTATCAATTACTTAGACTTAGTGTTTTTAAATCAGATTTTGTCATGAAAAGCTTTTGATTTTGGGAAAGTTTAATGCCTGTTGAGTAACACAGATCGTGACTTCCACTCATTGTTTAAGCATAATTGCTCCATAACTGGGAGAAATTCAGAGCTCTTCAACAGATGTTTTAAACAAAACTTAAGGAAAATACACAAAATCGTTAATGAGTGTAAATATATATTTTAGCATATGCTCCAAACAAATGAATTATGTTGCCTATCAACAAAGAAAAAGAAATAATCTCTAGACCTTTTTATTAAGTAAAATGAAAAGCTTAAAATCAAATTGCACCAAATCTTGAGCTGCTTGAATCAGTTTTCTAAGCCTAAGAATAGTAGGAGAGCATATATTTGAGTGTTTTAGTTACACTCCAGGCAGTTTTATCTAAAATGAACCTTTTTGACATAACATTTGCTTCTGTAATTTAAGGTTCACTAATTAAAACAACTTTCAGTTGTTCTTTCTTTTAAAAGAAAAATTATTTAAATTATAAGCTATCAAGTGAAATCAAAGTCAATCAAGTAAAAATAATGGTTAGAACTTTCCTGAGGATGTGCATCTACAGGGAGGCCACATGTGAAGCAGCCACTTAATTGCTGCAGTGGCCTCTCTCCTATGTCTTCACTCTGAAGAGTGAAATTCTGAATGGGATCCTTCCTGCTGCAGCAGCTGTCATCTCAGTAGAGGATGTGATGCTTGTGTACTGTGGTAGGCACAATCACAGGACAAGAAGATTGACACTCCATTTGTGCAGTGAATTATAGTTCTCTTGGCACTTTTGTTGCTACCAGCGACTGTGGTGGCTCAGGACATCCCTGCACCCTCACAATCCATGCTGCTTTGAGAACAGTGAGCTTGGAAAGGAACTTAAACCCAACACCATGCATCATGAGGAAAACTGAGATAGATCTTGCTCTCCCTTTAAGTATTTCTGTGAAAAGGCTTCATGATTTTCCTTTTCAAGCAAGCTGGCTAAACCCTCTGTCATGTGCAAAAGGAAAGGCCCAGGCTGTGTTTAGTTCAAATGCAGTCGAGAGAAGTCAGCCCTGTGTCTGGGAAAACCTCAGTTCAAAATGAATCATCCACATGAATCTACTGACTGCCTGGCAGCCAGATACAACAGTTATCCAAATATAAGATGGAAAATTCTGTCCCAGAGCTCTGGAAAACAAAACTGAGATGGCATTTGCAGCCAGGCATACAGACCTGCAGAAGTGGGTAAAAAAGCCATTTAGGAACTCTGTGTTCACACACTGACACTTTTATTACCTGTGAGCAGGTCAAGCTTGTAGTAATCACAGAGGATAAGATGAAAACTAATTTACAGCAAAAGAGCTGTCAACATGTATGATATTTTAGCTACCTTTAGATGGACATTCCCAAGTCCAAAATTATCAGCTCTACAGTCAAATCTTTCCCCTGCTGGAGTACAAAGAGCCAGACTCTAGATTTCAAGGATGGGTTTGGAATACAGGATCAATACCTCCTAAAACCTTTGAGTCCATATTCTGCTGTAAGTCAACAATAGCCTATGCCCATCTTGTAGGATACCCTCAATAGTGAGGTAATTAAAATAAAAAAAAGTCCAAAACAAAAAACAAAAACCCAAATCAACCAACTAACCAAAAAACAAAACAAAACAAAACAAAAACCCGAAAAACCCCAAAAACAAACCACAAAAATGAAAAAAATACTGGATCCATCCATTAGAAAATTTCAGTTCCCTTGACTTCCATTTTTCTTTGTCTCCCTCTACAAGAATGTGAAGCTTTTGTAACTGGAGTTGGGCTCTGCAAAATGCTGATATGTGTTGCATATCTGGGTACTGCTCTGCTCTACCTCCAGTCTTCTCCAGACAAATGTGCAGCATGGAGCTGCACCAAAATGTAGGGAGATTTTTTTTTTTTAAATAAGGAAATTTTAAAAGACATATCTGTACTATTATATGATTTTATGTACAGGCTGTGTAACAAGCTTACTACATTTTACTAGCAAAATATTAAGAATTCAGATATGAAGGTGATTTTGATTTGGGGAAATAAATTGGTTATTTAAAAATAAGGTGCCTTTCTCCCCTTGTCTTTGAACTTATTCTCAGGCCTCAGTTAATGAAATCTCATATTCAAAAAGAATGTTTGTAACTCTCTGTAACTGAAGAAAATCTAAATATTTTGTGTGCTTTGCTATTTACTGTCCTTTAAACATTACAACAGGCAAAAAAGCCCCATGAAGAATGAGAGGAGGAAGAAAAAGCAATATGCACATGTAAGTAACACACACATCTGTTTGCATGCATACTCTGAAAAACTGCACAAACTTAAAAAAATTTGCTGTAATTAACATTAAATTAAATTTACACAGTTTCACAAAACTACCACCATTTAATATCAAGCAAGGGTTTGTCTAGAATCATCTATCCAAGCCAAGTCTTGTGAAACAGATGAAGACCACACAACAAAAGAACAGAGATGTCATTATGTCTGACCAGTTTTGTGGGGGATGTTTCTCCATATTTTTTTTTGTGTGCAAATTCTGAGATGTGCAGTACATAATATCCAGAGAAAGACATCCAAGGTCCAGTTATCTCCCAGAAAAGGGGTCAGAAGGTAATTTTTCTGTTATGATACTCTTGAAATAAACTATTCAGCTCAAGTACATTCAAATCCATAGAGCTTGCCTGCCCCCACGAGTTCATAACTGGGATGCACATAGTAAAGAAAACAATTCAGTGAAACAAAAAATATATATATTTAAAAAAACAAAGAAACAAACCAGAAATGCAATGCTCCATTATGCCTAATTTTAAATTAGCACATTTATATTTGTTAGTCAAATATAAATTTTCTTCAGGAGAAGGATACTTTTTTAAATCATAAAGAACTTTAATATTTTTATTTTACAAGTTCACAACTGAAAATACTGGAAAGTTATAAAAATGCTAAAAAATCAACCTTTTATTGCCCCTTCTCAAAACAACTATCTTCATTAAGAAACTGATTTAAAGGATGATTCCTTCAACTAATATTTTTAATAAGCACAAAATCATGAAATAAAGAATTAAATAAAAACACAAAGGGAATGATATATGGAGCCACACAATCACAGATATTTCATTCTGCTTAGTTTTAACTTCATTGTTGAAGTGATTCTGAAAGGTCAAAGAAGCTCAATGGCCCATCAAGATTATTTTTTTTTCTTTTAAATCTGTTCTCCTCTGGAAGGACTAAAGCTAAGAGAAATTCAGCTGCATATGTTAAAAGGCTGGTTTATTAATTTTACCAGTGTTCAAGTTGCTGGGTGCCCATAGCTCCTGACAAGTAGTCCTGGGAAATCACATGCAGCTGCATGGTAAACAAGAACAGTAGATTTAACATATGGATTTTGTGGTCTCCCCAGGCACTTCACCCTGTGCATATCAGCACAGCTCAACAGCATCAACTTTACAAAATTAGAAGCTTCTGTACTGCACACGTCATCCATTGTGCATGTCATAAGGTCTGGCTTTCCTGATTACAACGTAATCCATTTTCCTTAATTTCCTCAAGTTTTCTCCCAGTTATTTAAAACCTCATGCCTCCAAACACCACTAATTCTCTTGCATTCTTCTGTTAGCACTCAGGCTCAGCAGACAACAGTCTAACAGTGAAGAAAAATTGCACTATCTTTGGGATTTACAGATCAATTCACAGTTTTTACCACTCATCTCATTTTTTGTCACCCTTGAGTATTTATTCCTCACTGCAATCACACTTGGCTGAGATGTCCCCTGACAGCATCTGCCTCTGTGGCCAGAGGAGACCACCCCTCTCTCCTGGGGGGCATGGCAACCTCACTCACATGTAGGGCAACCAAGCTGTTCCACTCTTGTGCCTAGCAGGCATGTGCCCACACCTCGTGGCACTGCTCAGAGCGGGCCAGGGGCTTAACAAAGAGATTTTTGGATCAAGCACTGGTGCTGGGGCCTACCCTGCTCCAAGCTGTACCACAGGAGGTATCTCCCACCATCACACTTTGACTTGAACCTCTCAGCAAACCTAAGTGCCAGTGTGGAGAGTGGAGTTTCAGCATGAACTTTGCCGAGCTGCAAACCTCAGCAGGGAATGCTCTGTTCCACATGGAGCAATCCTGTTTTCAGCAGGGCCCTGCTTTTACACAGCCTAGCACAAACACATGGCATGGCATGGAACCAGGGAAGGCTTGGTTTGTGGCAAACTTAGAACTATGAAACTCTGCTTTGCTGTTAATGCTGTTAATGTTGCAGAACAGAGACCGAGTTGGTATCAAATGTAAGGTTTTCTGATTAGATCTATGACTACATTTACAAAATCCTGTCTTCTGTAGATTTGTAGAAACTCCTGAGGGGTAAAAAAAAATCTCAGACTGCAAGAAAGCATCCCTGCCACAGAGCCTACACAAGGCTGAAAAACACTCAGACACAGGAACAAACTATTAATTTGGGGGGGATAAAATATCTCACCAGTAAGTACCAGAAAGGAAACTATTTACAATGCACTATATAACAAAGTAAAACATGCAAGCCAAATTGAGTAACCCACAGAGTTATTATTTAGCCTAAACTTCAAACATCTGCTGGCATTCAACTGAGAAATGGGAATTTACAGCCCAGAATAGTTATTCCTCCTATTTCTAAGGCTGAAGAGATTCTGTATCCCTGAAAGTGAGCTGTTGAAAAACTTTGGTGAGCAACTGACATCTGGTGTGATACTGGTGCCCTCTGCTGTCAAATATTACACTTCGGTTACCAGCTTTCTTTTAAAATTAGGTTCTGATGTACTCCAAATAATACTGAACTATATACAGCAGGGAAACCAAGTATTTCTATCTGTAGATGAATTATAAAGAAAAACAATCCTGACAGACATTCAGTATTACTGTAAAGAGAAGATCTAAGAAGTGAAAACTTCAACAAGTGAAATGGAGACTTTGTGGGTTTGGTTTCGGTTTTCATCTTTAGTTTAGTTTTAGGAAATAAACTAAAAAAGTCCATTTTCAGACTAAAATATCTTCATATTGAGACAGAAAAATTAACTGTAAAATTAACAACTGGCTTGCAGATTGCAGCTTCTCCAAATGCCGCTAAAGACTAATTAGTTACATCTTTAGTATCATCATCCATTACATTTTTCTTTTCTTGTAGTTCATGCATTTTGTTCATCTTTCCCATACAGGTTTTGGCCCATTTCTTGTGGTTGCTCTGCCGGAGGTCTATCATGCACCAAAGTTCAGAGAAACATTAGGGAAGCAAGATGTCAAAAGCAGAGGGAAACTTGAGAAAAATGTCTAAATTACAGGTAAATCTGGTTGTGCCACCTGCAGTTCAGGTTGTCTGACACTTTCCATTTTTAAACTTTAATTTCAGCTACTTTAAATGTTAGAACAGAATACCTAGCCTTTTCTTTCTGTTCAAAAGCCTTAGCAAGTTTTAGCAAATTATTTGACCATTTTTAGGAATGTTTTATCAAGCACTGCATTGCTCTAACTAAATCAATTTTTACATAATTGTTTGTCAAAATCCCAGCCCACTCATTCTATGCAAGGAAAACTTTTAAGACTTGCTCTTGTGTAAGTCTTGAAATTTCTTTTGAACATGAGCTGCATTTAACTGCATTATAAATGCTTAGGATTAACTCAATTTAACAAATCTCTTTGAAACACACTTTTTCTGAAGGTGTTGCCTCTCCTGAGTATTCTCTGGCCCCACTTTCCAGGCTTAGAGAAAAACAAGCAAACCAGGAGTGGAGCGGAAAGAGAGGATAAGTAGAAGGGCACAGAGAATAGTGAGAGGTGAGTGTCCAAGTCAGGAATTTGTGAGTGGGAAGGCTTAGAAGAAGTGGTGCAGGAGTGCTAGGGCAGAAAGGAAGACAGATGGTGTGCACAATAATAATAAAATTCACAAAGATTTCAAACATTCACATCAGCTTAGATGTTTCCACTATTTTAAGGTCAGTATAACTTGAGGTCCTGGGCTGTTATTCCCAGTGATTAGATCATGTTCTTCTGATACTCTGGCACACAACAAGAGGAATATACAGATATATGTTACTCTGTGAAAACAGAAATGAAAGAACTGGTCTTCAAGTTCTGTTTTGTCTCATCACTTCCAAGTAAGTGTTTATGTATGTAAATACAGTCATATGAAATTCCAACTCCGTCTCTTTACTTAAAAGATGATCAAATACTGAAAGTGATGTCACTATTACAACTACACTCTTTCTTAACAGCAAAAAATAAATATCTATGGTTAGTCTTCATCTTCCAAAACTTACCCAGAGGAATAAATCAGTAATGGCTTATTTATAAGATAGCCACTGAAAAATTTCAGCTTCAAAACGAAATGACAGGAGAATGAAGCTCGCAAACAACGGAGAAGAGCAACCTCTAGTGGTTGTAAAGGTAAAAATGAGAGGAGAAATGCTATATACAGTCCTGTCTTATCCCACTGGTCCAACATTAAGGGAATTTCAGTGGCAAAGGGCAGAGCATGTTGGGGTTTTTTACCTGGACATACCATCAGCAAATTGAATTCTGCTAAATAAAAGGATATTCAGATCTTATGAAAACTATGTCTTACAATGAAAGGAGAGGAGAAAAATAATCTCCTTTCTGGTGGAGTGCTGCAAGACATGGATTTTGCTATGCTGAAAGGTTCTTAATTATTAGCTGCTACTACTAAATGACAAAGGGTTTGACTTTAGAATGAGCCATATTTACATACAGAAATATGGCAACTGACCTGAAGGTCTGGCACTGCATATATGAATATTTCAGCAAAAAAACCTTCTCAGAGTTGGGTTTTTTCCACAGCAACAAGTGATTTCACAAGTTTTGAAATAGTAGATAGAGAAAGGGAAGGTTGTAGGAGTAGGAAGAGTGGAGGAGGATGGAAAACTACTAATAGCTTTCAGTAGTACAGACAATCTGTTATCTATGCTGTTCTACCATTAAGCCACTGAATAAATCTTATCAATCTAACATTTAAAAAGGATCACATCTAAAATTTTAAAAGTAGCAGATCTAGTTTGGCACATATGCAGCATTGTTCTAAAAATGTTCCTCTGCACTGCCAAAGCCAACAAGAGAATCTAAATGTAAGGATGCATTGCTTTTACTATAGTTGAAAAGCTTGCCCAAAGGATAAAAACCTATGATCATTGCAGTGTCCCCCACCAGAGGAAATAACAGGGAAATTAGAACTAAATAGCTGCAGATGACCACTCACTATCTTCATGATTACTTTTTCTACATTTTACACCAGTTCCAGATTGCAGTTTTAAATCACAAAACTTCAGTTTCCTGTTCAGAGCTTTCCAGTCCTACAACTGTAGGACTCCCCACACTGTAAGACTTCAAATATTCAGGCCTTCTTCATTTTTAGGAAGAAATGGGATGACCATCCTCAGGTCTTCAACAAGAATAGCTAAGTAAATGCATCACATGGGGTCTGCTTCTGTCCATCTCCCTCTCACCTACTCTCCTAGGAAAGTTTTATCCTCCTTAGCCATTACCATTAATCCAGCTGGAACAAGGGGGCTTCAGAGATCCAGCTGACATTAGTACCTCCATAGAATTTAAGGACTATTCATACTCCTGCAGGGTTTGGCATCCCAACTCCATCCCAGTCTTGCTCTGTGTTAAGTTTTTAGAGCCCAACTCAATTTACTGTTTAATTGACTGCCACTCATCCACACCATGCAAATTACCTGGAATTGTGCACTGCCCTTTTACTGCATGACTTCACTTTGACTCTTTCCTTTCTGTCAGTCAATAACAAAGGGCAAATGATCATCTCACAATAACCTAATTATTTATCTACTGCCTTTCTATCAATGCAAGTCTGAACTTTATTTGCATATGCGCACATCATCACCAGTAAGCCTGTGACTCAAATCTTCAGTCAAATAACGTATCATGAATACTAGGCTATAATACATCAACAAGACTTGAAGGTAAATTGTTCAAAACTAGGATGCAACTACTTCACAGCCCAGAATAGTAAGCAAAAGGTAGCACCCTATCTTTAGAAAAAAAATAATAATGGAACTGTGGTTGAACTATTCAAGTCAGAACACCACATCTTATGGTAACAAAAAGAAAAAGAAAGCATTTTGCCTACAGATCAGTTAAGAGGTAGAGCTCATTGTGCTAACTATTATTACAATGGCCAACACTTCCTATTTCTACATGCTGTTCCCAGTTTTTAATGTCTTGGACAGCACTTATTAGGCAAGTGAATTTTTCACACTGAGGCAAAGATTAATATTTGTCTAAACCTAGTCCCATCCACTTCTGAAAATAAAACACAGGAAAAATTCAATTTGTGTCTGTCTTTAGAAAGTCCTGACAACTTTAGTGCAAATGTTGGAAATGACTGAGCAGGCTTCATACTGATGGAGGAACAAACAGGGTGAGAAGAAGAGGTGGAGAGAGGAAGACTAGGGAAAACCCATAGGAGAACCACCTCACAAGGAGGGAGTGAGGATGTAAAAATGTGGAAATTCAGGGAGAATGAGTGAATGAGTGAATGAGTGAATGAGTGAATGAGTGAATGAGTGAATGAGTGAATGAGTGAATGAGTGAATGAGTGAATGAGTGAATGAGTGAATGAGTGAATGAGTGAATGAGTGAATGAGTGAATGAGTGAATGAGTGAATGAGTGAATGAGTGAATGAGTGAATGAGTGAATGAGTGAATGAGTGAATGAGTGAATGAGTGAATGAGTGAATGAGTGAATGAGTGAATGAGTGAATGAGTGAATGAGTGAATGAGTGAATGAGTGAATGAGTGAATGAGTGAATGAGTGAATGAGTGAATGAGTGAATGAGTGAATGAGTGAATGAGTGAATGAGTGAATGAGTGAATGAGTGAATGAGTGAATGAGTGAATGAGTGAATGAGTGAATGAGTGAATGAGTGAATGAGTGAATGAGTGAATGAGTGAATGAGTGAATGAGTGAATGAGTGAATGAGTGAATGAGTGAATGAGTGAATGAGTGAATGAGTGAATGAGTGAATGAGTGAATGAGTGAATGAGTGAATGAGTGAATGAGTGAATGAGTGAATGAGTGAATGAGTGAATGAGTGAATGAGTGAATGAGTGAATGAGTGAATGAGTGAATGAGTGAATGAGTGAATGAGTGAATGAGTGAATGAGTGAATGAGTGAATGAGTGAATGATGATGATAGATCAGATATGCTGGAAGGAGACAGATCCAACTGGGTATCAAAATGGAACGAAGGGGAGTGGGAACTCAAAACCAAAGACTAGGGAAAGAAACTGAGAAAGAAAGGCCAGAGAACCTAAGAAGTTGGAAAGCAAGGTATGATTGCACAGCACAATCTCGAAAAGACCAAAGTTCAGTGAATAAACACACAAACAACCTAAACATAGAGCTAGTAAAATACAGAAATAAGGTGTGTTGTGTCAGCCTTGGCCAGCAGCCATGCACCCACCCAACTGTCTATTCCCCTCTTCAACAAGCAAGGCCAGGAAAAGGATGGAAAATCTTGCTGGCCAAGATAAGGACAGGGAGACTGTTCACCAGTTACCATCATGGGCAACACAGACTTGACTTCTGTAAAGTCAATTCAATTCACTGCCAATTAAAATAGATTTGAAAAGTGACAACAAACATAAAACAACAGCTTCCCCCCATGCTTTTCCAAAGCTTAAATTTAATCCTCTGCTCTTAAATTCTGGGGCAGGGGTGGGACACAGATAGAATATGTCAGGAAAATGAGGGAGGGGGCAAAGGAGCTCCCAAGTGAGCACGAGGAAATTACGCACACCAGAGCTCTTCTAGGTAGGTTGAAGAGGAGAGCAATTAAAGGCTGGAGTCACCTGAATTTGCCCCTCTTGCAGGAAGTGATTACAAGGTATTGATTACATTATTGCAAATTATTTTCCCAATCACCTCCTTTCAGCAGAATGGACTCCATCTGGGGACTATATCCTGATATCAAGGAGGTTACTGTGAACAGTCAGCTATTGAACTATTCCAAGGGACAATGAGAAGCACCACAGAAGAACCTATGAGGAAACTGTTAGTTTTTATCTTCAAAGTGCTACTTGGACACTGTGCTGTACAAGGGATTTTTGAAAAAGATAAAGATAAAAGACAGTAGCTTAAGATAAAATAAAGTAGCTGCTCATCTGGCACATAAAGAGGAGAAAAAAAATACAAGTCTGAAAGAATCCTCAGANACTATTCCAAGGGACAATGAGAAGCACCACAGAAGAACCTATGAGGAAACTGTTAGTTTTTATCTTCAAAGTGCTACTTGGACACTGTGCTGTACAAGGGATTTTTGAAAAAGATAAAGATAAAAGACAGTAGCTTAAGATAAAATAAAGTAGCTGCTCATCTGGCACATAAAGAGGAGAAAAAAAAATACAAGTCTGAAAGAATTCTCAGAAGTTCCTCAGGTCTATATTTTGCCTAAGGCATGCTTTAGCTAACTCTCAGATGGTTTTGAAGTTTCTTTCCAAAACTTTTTTGACAAATCCTCCAAATTACCTAATCTGGTGGTGCTTCTCCTCATATTAGAAAGTTTTTGCAATGTCTAACAAACGAACTATGCGAGCATTTAAGTCATCTTTCTAATTTTTATGTCTTACATCAGACTGCTCTAAGCAACTGTGGTGGTTGGTGGTTTTTTCTCTCAGTCCTCCAGTGCTTTGTTTCCTGGGCACATCACTGTGAAATCTATTACATAAACCTTTTCATAAAGAATTGACCTCCTACATCTTTAAAGTTGTAGCAAATTTTGTCCCCATCATTCCAATTAAAAACCTCTCCTGTAAATGAATTGCCATCACTGCTTTTTACCTTACACAAGGCTTCCTCTCTCTCAGCATGGATACACACACTTGAGGTTTGCACAGCATTCAGACTGATTGGCTGAAAAGGCAACCTTTTAAATTCAACTCTTGTAAGACATCTCCCTCATCACTGCACAAGCCTCACCCTCTGCACACAACTTGCAGTCAGTCCACAAGTCACAGCAGAGTTTACTGAAATTACATCATGTTCTAGATAATGTCTAAGAAATGCAAAAAATGGTCTCAACAGTTTATATGCTCTGAAAATATCTTTCCAGATACATCCTAGCTTAACATTCAGCTTTTTTTTGTGGCTACATCACACAGTCTCTCTTATCTTTTTCCCACAGACAAGATACTTGCCTGCAAATGAAATTCTTGCCAGGGGTCCAAAATGAGCACCATTGCTCTTTGTATGACTGCATAAAATTACATTATTTCTGTTTCCATAATCCAAAAGGTCATTTAATTTGTGAATGACATGGTGATTATTTCATCACTGCTTCCCATATTCATTTAAACAGAAGATTTCTTCAGCATATGCTAACTTTCTTATGCCACTACCATTAATATCTTGAAAGTCAAGCCCATGCTTGCCTTTTAAAGAACATCCCACCATTCTCTATTTCCCTTTAAATTGTCATCTTCTGTCAAAAAGTTCCTTACTGATTTCATATCTCCTTCATTAACCTACATTTTATTTTGCTATACTAATAAATTCCAGTATAGCACAGCAAAATTATGAAATCACTCACTTTCCATGTTGGCTTTTTGCATTTATACAAACAATTTATATTTAACTGAAGAAAATCAAAACAAAACAAAACAAACAAACAAAAAACCTCAGAAGCTCTATACACTGAAAACTTGAGAAAAACTGTTCTAGGATGAGATTATTTGAGTTGGTTTTTCCAACATGTTAACTTAAGTTTCTTAGAATTTGTTCAGAGCTGCCTATAAACAAACACATTCACTACAACTTCTCAATGATGGTGTTTAAAGAATTATGATGAAAATATACAAGATTATGAGGATTTTTGTAATTATTTCCCACCTCAATTATGGAAATTAAGTTTACTTAAATGCAAGGAGGATGTACTCAGGCTATTTCATTTGTAAATGACTCAGAAAATAATAAATAATTCAATGGGGTGGAGTGTATCCCAGATCTCCTAATTGGGTCATTTTCGTTTTATTCATCAGCATTTTAATAAATCTCACAACTATCTCACCCTAAAAATCTCTTTACTTGGTCATCACAACCATCTGGTGAGGTCCTGTGGTTGCTTTAGCTGAATGTAGGTTTCTAACTATGCAGTTTTACAAATTACATTGTAAGCTTCTGAAACCATGTCTGGACTTTGTCTCTTTCTGACATTACATTTGTAGTGGGGCAAGGCTTTTTGATGTGGCTGAGAAAAAATAAACAGAATTCTTGCATTTCCCATACAGAAAGAGAACAAGCAGTCCAGGAACAACTTAATAGCCAGACATGGTTTTACTTTCTCCCTTGAAATGAATATTTAATCAGCTCAAGAAATTGGCTTCCTGACCATCAGCCCCAGTGGAATGAAGACAGCATTCAAAGTCAGACTCCTGTTTGGCAGGTTTCTTGTGCCACACAGCTGAAGCAGAGGGGAGACAAGCCTCACCTTGGACAGATCATGATCCACCTGCAGCTGATGGAAGCACTGAAGACACTTTATTGAAAAGAAGCAGATGGGGTGAATGCAGACAGGAGTCAGAACACTGCCCATGTGTGAGACTGGGGATAACCAGCCAGATTTCACAGGAGGTCCTGCTCCCTTTCCCAGCCCGGGGGGAAGGTAATACACCTCTTCAGCTGTTAAAAAAAGTTATATGTGCAACATCACCTGGACTCTTAGCTCACAGTAAAGCTTCCATATTAGAGTAGAATAACTCTCCTCACAGTTCACTGTTGACATTTTTATTATTTATACATTGCCTCATCACACTGCTAATAGGATGACCTGCCCCCCATTAGGGCTTCTGCTATGGTTCTTCATTCACAGCTTACTTTCACATATTGCTTCTTATCTCCCACTATGCTTCCCTACATTTTCTTCACTGCTTTAATCCCATTCCCTCCTAAACTTTTCTCCCCATCCCCTTTTGAAAGGCTATCATAATCAAACAGTAAACTGTGCTGCAGTTACCCTTGACAACTGCCAGAGTGTTTTCAGTAGGCTTCTCAATGAACAGCTCAAATGGGAGTAAGGAAGCTGAGGGATGAGTCAACAAAAAAAACCCCGAAAAACCCCAAACAAACAAAAAACCCCTACCCCACACTGAGCTTCAAAAGCTTTTTCAAAGCATTAGTTTTGTTATCATGCTTACATGCCCCAAATGCTAAGTTCCTCCCTTCCAGTCTATTTACTTAATAACTCCTTACAGATACAACAGCACTGATCTAGCAGTAATTTTTTCCCCACTCATCACTAATGCAAACAACTATCACAACACAGAAAGCCTCTACCCAGTTCCCTTGTGGTTTTTGGAGATTTGAGCCCTCTGCCACAGAGCTGGGCAGAGCACTCAGACTTCACAGCGAGCTCCAGCTTGCACCAAGAGTGCTGAAAACCTCTCTCTCTGTAACTGTAGCTACTGTACAATATTCAGTGCATATTTAGCAGGCCAACAGGACAGTAGTGAATCACGGGAGGTATGAAGCATACTGTTTTATCTAAGGAGAAAGAAAACTGCATACTAACCTAAAGTAAGCAATAAATTAAGATATTAATTCACCGAACATGTACACACTCTATTTACAGAGGGGGAAAAATACACATTATTAATTAATACAAATGTGTGCAACAGTTTAGCCAGATCGTGCTCTGCTTCTCAACACGGTTTCAGGCAAGACCAGAACACCAATTCATCTGATTAAGTCAGGGTAGAAGAGATTCTGCATCCCCAATTTATAGATTGAAGGACTTCAAGCAAACAAAACACAAGGCCCTAAAAGTGAATACCATAGAGTCATACCTTAGATTTCCTGTGCTCATCAGTCCATATTCTTGCCAACAAACTACAATGACTTTACAGGGCCATTGCAGATCCATTAGGCAATGCCTGTTCATCCAAGATATCATTAAAGGCTGGATTCTAATGATGGCATGTCATGCAAAACTACATGCTTAAACTTCAGGTAGTTATTTATTCCAGCTAGAACCATAGAATTGATTAGGTTGGAAAAGACCTCTGAGATCATTGGGTCCAACTGTACTATGATCACCAATAATACATGTCTTTAAGTGCCACATCTACGATTCTTTTAAACACTCCAGGGTCCATGACTTAACCACTTCCTTGGGCAGTGAGCTAAATGCTTGACAAACATTTCCATGAAGAAATTTTATGTAATATCTAATCTAAAACTCTCTTGTCCTGTCACTTGTTCCTTGGGAGAAGAGACTGACTCCCACATGGCTACAACCTCCTTCCAGGCAGTTGCAGAGAGCAATGAGATCTTCCCTGAACTTCCTTTTCTCCGAGCTAAACATCCCCAGCTACTTTGGCTGCTCCTCATCAAATTTGTTCTCCAGACCTTCTTCAGCTCTGTTGCCCTTCTCTGGACAAACTTCATCATCTCAATGTCTTTCTTATTGAACACAGGATTTGAGGTGTGGCCTCATCAGTGGCGAGTACATGGGGCAATCACTGCCTTGGTCCTGCTGGTCACACTATTGCTGATACAGGCCAGGGTGCCACTAGCCTTCTTGGCCATCTGGACACATGCTGGCTCATGTTTAGACAGCTCTTGACCAACATCCCCAGGTTCTTTTCCTCTGAGCAGCTTTCCAGACATACTTCCCCAAGTCTGGAGCATTCCATGGGGTTGCAGGACCCAGTGCTTTGCCTTATTTAACCTCTTGTGATTGGCCTCAATTATCTTCCACAGACTCCAGGAATCTCCTAGACTGATTCCTCTCTGCTGTATCATATTTCCAGCTGACAGCTGGTAAGTTCAAAGTGCCCTGTGAGAACAAGGGTTAGAGATCTTGAGACTTCTCCCAGATACTTATGGAANTTGGGAGAAGAGACTGACTCCCACATGGCTACAACCTCCTTCCAGGCAGTTGCAGAGAGCAATGAGATCTTCCCTGAACTTCCTTTTCTCCGAGCTAAACATCCCCAGCTACTTTGGCTGCTCCTCATCAAATTTGTTCTCCAGACCTTCTTCAGCTCTGTTGCCCTTCTCTGGACAAACTTCATCATCTCAATGTCTTTCTTATTGAACACAGGATTTGAGGTGTGGCCTCATCAGTGGCGAGTACATGGGGCAATCACTGCCTTGGTCCTGCTGGTCACACTATTGCTGATACAGGCCAGGGTGCCACTAGCCTTCTTGGCCATCTGGACACATGCTGGCTCATGTTTAGACAGCTCTTGACCAACATCCCCAGGTTCTTTTCCTCTGAGCAGCTTTCCAGACATACTTCCCCAAGTCTGGAGCATTCCATGGGGTTGCAGGACCCAGTGCTTTGCCTTATTTAACCTCTTGTGATTGGCCTCAATTATCTTCCACAGACTCCAGGAATCTCCTAGACTGATTCCTCTCTGCTGTATCATATTTCCAGCTGACAGCTGGTAAGTTCAAAGTGCCCTGTGAGAACAAGGGTTAGAGATCTTGAGACTTCTCCCAGATACTTATGGAATATTTTGCCTGCTTCACTCTGGTTGGGTGGTCTGTAACAGACTCTCATTGTGACATCTGCCTCCCTGACCTTCCTCCCGGTCCTTTCTCCTAAACACTCAAACCTATCATCACTAAGCTGTGAGCAGTCAAAACACTTCCTAACATACAGGGCTACTCCACTACTTCTCCTTCCTTGCCTATCCCTTGTAAAGAGTTTATAGCATCCATTCCAGCACCCTGGTGTCTGCTAAAGCTGTCACTTGGAGTTAGCAGGATTTCTGGGGAAGGGGAGGAGGAAAGTTATTCCCTTTCGACCAAGTAACAGAAGTGACTGATGAAAAGATGTATTGTAATGGATTCATGCACCCACTTTCAGTGGGCCATCACACAAAAATACTTACAATAAATCCAAGTTTTTTATAGTCTCGAGTGTACATGGATTTGCGTTTCTCCATGCTGCCACTGCTGTTGTTGGGTTCAGATTCGGCATCAAACGCAATTCTTCGGAGCTCAAATATGATATCCCGCTGAGCCTGTGTTACAACAAGGTTAAAAAACATGGTTAAAATAACTGATCTCTCACTTAATGAGCAGCACCACAAAAGGTGTTTCAAAACACAGTATTCCTCCCCACTGCCCAAACTTCTTGTGTCTAAATTCTCTACTTCATACTTGGAGAAACAATCAGCAAGAATGACCTCGTGGTTCCCGCTTTCAGAAGTCCTCACATTCATGAGATTCACATGCAGGTGCTTAAGCGTTGACTTCTGGGAGCAGGACCCAGTTAGCAAGGCCTCTGACTACACAATTTTAACCACAGAAACCAAGAGATCACACACATTTCAAATTAAGCTGGTGATTAAGCTGGTACTTAAGCACCTTGCTGGATGAACACAAAATGGCTCAGCACTCTGCATTCATTTTGGTAACTATCCATTTTTTGCTACTGCAGAAATAGGGAAGAGAGGAATTACTGCAGCTGGAAATGTCTCAAGACAGTGGTAACCACACTACCAGCAACATTAACAACATACCAGCAACATTAACAACACTGTGTTAATCACTCTCTGTGGAGATATGCACTAGTTGACTGCATGGACATTCCCAAGAGCCAAACTTTCCCATCTCAAACTTAGGAAGCATAAAATCCTACAGCATGATGTTACTTCTGTTTACAACTATGTCACTCTCCCACCTTCTTTTCTCCAAATTATCAGCAAGTCTTAGGATAACTTCATCTTAAAAATGAAATCAGGATTCCTCCTTGTACAGGGCCCAAAAGAAGGCCACAAAAAATTAAAGAAACAAAACACATCATCCCTATGGCTCATTGACCCTATATTTAAATCTCTTGAATATCTTAGCAGAGTGTCACTTTTTGCACAATGAACAATATCAAAGTCGATGTCTGCACACAGTAAGCAATAAGCAAATGAAGTACTTTATAGGTTCCCAGTAACAAAATCAGAGTTTATTGTTACCTAATGTAACTACAACTCTAGCATGCCAGATAGTTTTCATGTAAATATTCAATTTAGCTCTACAGAAGTACTTTTAGGAAGGACCATACATCTCTATCATTTCTGAGAAGGACACAAAGGAAACAAACGCTGGACAACTGCTCAGAACTTCTGCTCAGGAAGACAGGAAATTCAGTTAATGGAACTACATGCTAAGGAGGGTTGCCTAGCCATTTTGTTGTACTTTTGCACAAGGAATGAAATAGCCAGTGTATCTTCTTACAAATTAAAAACATAACCCAATGTCACAGAGACAGAAAATGTATGACTTCTGTCAATGTTCCTAGCAAGTGTTTTTTTCTTCTCCATGAAGAGTTTTAAGTACATCAGTGAGGAGTTTTCTTCCTGCCAATACCAGATCATGCCAGATGCTTACTTGATCTTGTGGATCCATTTTTGTCATCATTCTGTCTTCCAGAAGATTAAAGGTAAGTACTTGCAGGACATATAGCTGGTGTGCCATTTCATTATTGATGGCCCTCTGTGCCCTGATAACATGCTGCAAAGAAAGACAGACAGACTTTGGTGAATCAGAAAATTGCAGTGGGTGTTTCGATTTCTAAGTATCTACTTGCTATGCAAGTGTATGTCTATACTCCAGAAAAAAAAAAAAAAAACAAACCAAAAAACCAAACAGCCAAAAAACCCCCAAACACAAATATGAATCCACCCCAACCCCTGAAAAATCATACCAGGACTACTGATTCAGATACTGTATAAGTAACTTAAGGAAACAGGACTTTCCACAGATAGAGTCTGTGCATATTCTGAGAAGTAGCATTAAAAAAAACAGTGCTAAGAAGCCACTTCAGAGAAAAATTAATTCCATTCCAAGAGCATTAGAGCTCTGTATTTTATTTTTTTCTAAGACATTATATTAAGAAAATATTTAGAGTAGCTGTCTGAGCAGAAAAGTATTCAGGCTGCAAGCACAGAGAATACAGTGATTTAACAGGGCTCAGCAGGGAGTCAGTATCACACCACAATCCTGCCTCTACTAGACAACTCCAATCTGTATGAGGAAGAGTGCTTAGAAATACATTACTATATGATGCCCTGTATGTGCAGAATTATCCCATTCAGAAAGCAAATATGAAATTGATGGACAATTTAAAAATCCCTGCTGTGCCAAAAACACCAAGTAGTTTCACATGGGAAACAGACTTCTAAACACAGCTAAGTACATAAGGAAAGAGTCATCAAGTAGAAGATGGATGTGTCAACTGATGTACAATTGCAGAGAATAAAAGAATCTGTCTGCCAAAAGGCATTGGAGTATTTCATGACAATAAATAAACACCTAAGAACATTATAATTCTTCCAAACTTCTTATTAACTTACGCAGTGTAAAAACATGCCCTTCTGAAATAAATTCTGGGGGTTTTGAATGCATCACTGAAATTATGATAGCAAATAGGAAAGTGTGAGAGGTTGTTGTTATTTGGTTCATTTTACACTGATTACAGAGAAAGAGCATTTCCCGTTGTTCTGTTGAAGATGCAATCTACCTAAAGGTCAAAGGCAAAACCCCTGATTTTCCATGATAGCAGATGCAGGTCTTCAATATTATATTCATTAACTATTTCCTTAGCTTTTATTCACGCTTCTTATGGGCAAGTCACGAGTTGTGTCAATCAAGATAGAATAATCAACAGAACCAAAAAACAGAAAGGTATTTAATACTATATTTTCATGAAGAAACCACAATTTCTGTTACTGGGAAAATAACCCTACCAAAAAGAAGGTTTGACCCCATTCAATCACCATTCAAACCTTATCTTCTATATTACAAGGCTTCAAAACATATCAAAATACAAAGGCAATTAAAATATATTAAGACCTATGAACACCAAAAATGGAGTCACCTTTTCTCTCTTCTACTCAACAGTAACTTTGACAACCATATACTTACAGTTAAGATGATAGAGCGAAGCTGCTTTTGTGCCAAAATGTTTGCCATTTCCTGATGTAGTAAAAAGAAAAAAATTTAAAAATAGCCAGAAGCAAGTATTTTAGTATCACAATCAGAAAAACACACTGACTTAAAAGGTCTTACATTTCTGCATTGCAACTTATAAATGAAAGGAATCAGCATATCAGCATTATGACTGTATGCATTATTTGGGGGATCACAAAGTCACATTACTCTACTATGAGAAGAGAGACAAAGAAAGTTAAAAGTACATCACAAACTGAGGGCTTTGGTGATTCAAAACCTGCAGTGAAAGACTTCAGAAGAGACCTCTGTGGGTTCAAGAGAGTATTTACACACTTGTTCAAGCACAACTTTCTCCCACAAGCAATAGAGAAGGAAGCATGGACTGGAAGCCAGCCAGGACTTTAAAACATGTTGTCAAATAAAATGCTTATTTACCTAAATATTTCAGCTGTTTTAAAGTCAAGTGCTCTAACTTCTATTCAGTAAATCAGCCTACATCAGTACTGTTTCCTTATAAAAAATAATTCTAGCCTGTATTTTAGTAGTACTTGGTCCACTCTTTTGCTTTAAATTAACTTGTCTTTCTAGACCTGTCTGAAATCACTTGAGGTGAATATGCTTTTACTTTAATTCTTAAGCAGCTGATCCCAACTGCCCATGCTGCAAACTGTCCTACAATGCATAGGAGGGAATATTTTGCACTTGCCAAGCATAAGGGTCTAATCTTAACCACAGCTACAACAGCATGCCCTATTTTTAAGTTCCATGAGTTTTTCTATCAGTACAGAAATGTGTGTATATGTGTATGTGTATGTATGATAGATGCATATGCAGTGCATTCCTGCTGAATTTTGTGAGAGCTGAAGACTAATGTCACCCCAAGACAAATATATACTAGTTACTTTTATATATAAAATTCCCCTAGAAAACAGAAAAAGTGAGACTATTACATTAAACATATGAAGAATGGATGGCTAAAACACAGCTGCAGAAACAATGTAAATAAAGCAAGTGTTACTCAAGAACTTGCTTGGAAAAAGAAAATAATTCTGAGATGGGAGGCAGTCAGAGATGTTGAAATCTTTTCTTTGTACCAGGCAAAGGGTGCTGCAACAGAACCATGGGAGTGATAAAGAAGGAACAAGAGACCAGAGACAAGAGAAAATCAGCTTTAAGTTTTAAGCTTTTTCTGGTTATGCAGGTTTCAATTGCATGTAACAGGAAAGGAGCAAAGGAATGGATGATACAGATGGTTCCAGCTCTTTCAGAAATGTGCAACTGAACTGCAGGGGGAGTGCCAGGCACACCACATACTTCAATGTTGCTTGGAACAGACTGGCTGGATTTTTGTCAAACTATATACCCAGTGCCAAAAGATGAACAGGTACAGAATGTAAGATGGTATTTCTGCATTCAGTGAAAAAAAAAAAAAAAAGGAAACAAATAGGAAATTTTTCTGTTTACTTTTCTGAGAGGATTATAAAATTCTCACTTCTTTCTTATAGCTATCATTTAAAAAGCTGTTATCAAGGTACTGGATGTTTTTGTCACTGGACTAAAACTGATTGAAGCAAGCATTCAAAAAACCAATTATTGCATCAAAATCAGCTTTGTCTCCAAAAAGGCTATATAGTCACTAGCAGCTAATAAGCTGCCTCTTCTAATGTAAGTATTGTACAGAGGAGAACAAGAATTGTCTGACCAAATTTGCCACTTCATTACCCATAGCAACGTCTCTGCAAAAAATGCAGACAAATCCCAAAGAAGTGTTTCAAACATTCACAGTATCATTTCAATCCTCAAACTCTCAGTTCTTTCCCAATAGACTTTTTTATTTTCTTTTCTCGTTAATAATCTAGGTGTCTCTAGATGATTTTGACCTTGACAGGAGCAGAAATAGCAAAGAAACCAGGGAGTCCTCATTAAAACAAAAATCTTGGACTTCTTGGGTTTTGCATTACAGAAATAGAGAGAGGAAAAAAAAAAAAGAGGGAAAAGAATTCAGACAGCAGTGCCAATTTAAATCCCTTCCTTAATTGCAGTGCAGTCATCCACATCATGCCTGTAAGTCTGCAGCAGAGAGGGTGCCAAAGCTCCTGGAGTCATATGAGTTTTGGTGCAGCTTCTCACTTCTAACCATATTAGTAGTGAGTGCTGAGCATTAACTTTTGAGTGCCCATCACCAGATAATTGCATGAGACTGCATCACTGCATCAGTTCATTGTCTTAGAAAGACAGAGTTCAGTAAGAGCCATCTGTCAATGCTATTTGGAAGGCAATGGACACCTACCTTCTCTATTGTATGGTTTACTAATTAGCCACAAGACAGATATAAAGAGAAGCCGAACAGATTCTGACTGCACATTCTGGGTTATTAAAGGCTGAGGGAAATTTTCTGCAAGTGTCAGAGCTATTAGCCTTCAAAGCCAAAGCAGATCATTATCTCCTGATGATCATAAACTCCATGACTAAAAATTCCGTGTCACAGCAGCAGGTACTACAGGTGAAGTCTGCCTGGCTTACTGCCAGCCTCACTAGGTGGCTGCACTGTTGGCAAGATACAGTTTTGCTTGCTGGCAGTACCTTGTAGTACTGTCATTCAAGGAACACATGCCCACTGATTAACACTGAAGTGCTATCTACATCTGACATTGTTCCTCCACTTCAAATATGACAAGGCATACTTTTCACAGAAACATAGCAGCAACTATTTGCAAATGTAAAGAGCAAAAATCTTTGGGTTTCTTACAAGGATCTATTCAAAATTTATGCCAAAATTGAAAGAAATGTTTTTACTCTAATTTTTGTTTATTATGTGCCTTCTTGCCTTAATTACAAAAGACTGTGTTGGAGGAAGAAGGAAAAAAAGAGAGGGGTAAGGGGTGGAAGAGCCTTTTTTTCCTAATGAAACCATGGTTATACTTTTCCCTGTTTGCAATGTTAAAAATATTTTTAAGGACAAGAAACACAACCTGAAAAACCAACCAACCAACCCTCCCAAAAAACCCTCATTAGGGCTTTGGTGTTTGTTTAAACAGTCTGCCGTTTAAAAATGTAAATAAATCTAAGGAAAGTCCTTGTCAGAACTGATCAGCAACCCTCAGTGAACTTGTTCTGGACAGTAACAGTATGTCACCACAAGAAATAACATCACTGTTCCTGGTGACAGAAATGTTAAATAAATAAATGACTAAATCTGTTTTGACATAGGCTAATAAACATGGATAAAACTTCGTTATTTCATAACACTTCACATTCCATCCCCATTTAACATCAAGTAGCAATCTTGAAATATTTTCTGATATCTAGCACTAAAGTTAACTTAAAATAGCACGCTATAAAAGTCATGAAATGCTTACATGGCAAGATATTTTTGTTTTCAAAAGGAACACACTTTTTAATAAAAAATTGGGGGGGCGGGGTGGGCAGGGGGAACATTCTACCAAAAAATAGCTTGGTTTTACAAGCTGTGCTGGCAAAGAGTTCAGTACAATAAATACTACAGTCAGCCACAGTCAATATGGTTCATATGAGGTCACAGGGAACTACAAAAGCATGGAAGAATGCTTAATCCCTTCTAATACTGGTGCAAGATGGTGGTAGCACCATTAAAATTAATTATGTCCCAGCATGAAATGAAAGAACAAGTTTCAGTTTGAATTAACTGCAGGGAAAGTGTGACTGGGACAACTGCAGGTATGAATATGAAACACTTTTTCTCCTACAGATGCATAGGTACCCAAACCCCAGCAACCTACCTGCCTCTTGTCATCTGGTGCTTTAAGGAAGAGTGCATTTATTACTGCAATGGTGTAGGTCTGGATTTCTTGGTCTGTCCTGTTTGGAACAATGTTGTAAACGTGAGAGAACAACACAAATGCATGTGAGCTGTAGAAACTCATCTTCCAGCTGCATTTCTGCAGGTAGAAGTGGAGGAGTTGTTTGCACTTCATGTTAACCATCTAAGTTAGGTAACCAAGTTTGGCCATGCCCAGGGTGTCTTTATTACTGAGAGAGAGATGGGAGAGTCTGAGTCTCCAAAGGGAGACTCAGAATTCAAAAAAGATGGAATGGACTGCCCCTTGAACTGCCATTGAACCTCCACTGATCACAGCAAGATTCCAACAACCAGTTTCTGACAGATGCAAACCAGCTGGAGATAGGAAGAGGAATCTTCCCTAAAGGCTTCTGGAAATGAACCTGCTGGTATTAAAGTCTTTCAGGTGCATTGAAAATGTCCCAGGTAGGAGACAAGCATAACTATGCACAGTACATTACTGCATGCTACAAGAGGCAGTTTCCATCCATTTAAGCATTTCATATTGCTATTTAAGAGAAACTCCTTCCTTTTTGAAATGCACATTCAGTAAAAGTTGAGCAATTTTTGTCCGACACATTTCCTAGTCTGGCAAGCAAAACAACCCCATCTGTATGCTAATGGCACTAAGCATTTCATTACCACGGGGGGTGCTCTTCTCTTCATTCCCCACTTCCAAATACTTATGGAAAAACAAACAAACAAACTCAAAACAAAACAAAAAATCCAAGAAAATCCTAATGACCAGGCAACTCCAGAAAGACTGTTACCAGTTACACTTGTAGTGGAGGCAGGAGTCATAAATGAGGGTGCTGGTCTTTATACCACTGTTTTTTCTCCAAATGCTGTGCTGTTTTTTGGGGGAAAAAACCCATTCACCATATCAAGTGGTAGTCAAAGACACTCACCCCTGCAGATGTGGGATTAGCTGCCCAATTGTGATCTCCTGTGCTACTTTCTGGTACAGGTCATGGCTATTGAGCACCATGGACTCCAGGATTGCCAGCGACCGTTGCAAGATGGAGATGTCCGAGGCAAATTTGTTCACGTAGCTTGCTATCTACGAATACAATCATCCAGAAAATTTGCATCTTGTCAAGAAAATGGGGAAAGGTGAGAAAGAAAACTGTGGACGTGGTTCAGAAAGGCATTAGGATAAAACGTAGTCTTGTCCACATGCCAGTTATCAGTGAATACCTGAAAATTATCAACCAGGCACTGTATATACCATCAAAGGACACAGTGGCACAGATTCTACAGCTAGCACAGGTCACCAAGGTTTTATGTCAATATTCACATGGCTGAAATATATGCTTCATCATTACATTATGAACACGATAAATCAACATTAAAAAAATTGTACAATTATATTTTTTGTGTGGCAAACTTTGGAAAAAACAAAGAAAGTAGTTCATATTCTCTCCAGCAAAAATTTGTGCAGACAGTTTTCTCTAAGCAAATATCTAGGCTTAAGGCAAATGTTTTAAAAGAGAAACTTATAATCTAGCTTTCTGGCAAAACACATTCTAGAAAAACATGGGAGTTTTTTTCTGCTTGCTGTTACCAATAATGCTGAAAGCTCTTTCCATGTTACCAATTAAAACTGTTGATGATCAGGACAACTGGTTCCATAACTCTGTCTAGAGTCCAGCTTTTCATTAATAACCTTCCCTTTTACTGCAAGCTGCCAGAAGCAAACGGCACATTAATTAAAACCAAGTTTGACCTCTGCTATTTTGCCGTGTGGTAATGACAAGCTGCACACTCATCTGCAGAGTCAACACAGCTGTGCAGTAAGGTGTGGCACCAGGCACCCTTCTGCACGCTGCCCAGCCCATGTACCCAGCTTCCCAGGAAGAAACCTGCCTTCTGCTGCAGCAGGAAGCGAGAACTGCACGGGTTTTCTTCAAATACACCAATACCAGCACAGTCAGAATGAAAGGCACCCAGGAAAGCACAGACAGAGGTGTAGTGTGACCACAGTCACTTGCTCTCTACAGCCAAATAACAGACTACAAGTGGCCCTGTCTCGAGTTTGATATGTTCCTTCCAGAAAAGTTCACACATCTCTTCAGTACTCGCACTTCAAGCCATTACTGTAGTTATACTGTTTCCAATGCTGGATGCTTGCTTAGACCTGAGAATTGTTTTCCTTTAGGAGGGAGAAAGGCCTGTCCTATGCTTGGAAAAGCTGTCCAGCTGCCCATAAAAGTCACATTAAAATGTTGACACATGGACCATGGTACTGTTTTCCATTTGTGACATTTTCAGTAGTACAGAAGGAGCAAAGCACCCAACTTTGGCTGGAGACCAGAAGGAAAGAGGGACAGATTTTTCTTTTTCCTATCAATTACAGTGCTGCTGTAATTGTGAATGTATGCATAGAAAACAGGAGCAGAGAGGCAACTCGATTAGCCTTTTTCTATTTTGGTCTTTCAGTATCTTCTCCCAGCAAGTCCTGATCCAAATAATGTTTACAACAGCACATGAAGCACAATGTGCTGTTTAGAGTAACAAGCTGCATGTCAGAAGCAGCTACCCCATCTCTCTTAATGGCAATCCAGGTGTGTTTTGATGCATTGCAGCCAGAGCTGCCAGATCTCCACAGGGCCCATGACAGGGACAGTGTCTGCACAGAGCAACTCTGCACTGCTCACACATTAAACCAAGTGCCTTCTGGATGCCTCAGTTTTCAGGCATCCATGCACTGGTTGTGCAGAAGGAAAACAATGTGTCCAGACTGTGTCCCAAATGGCCAGATTTCTGTCATGTCTTTAGGAGCCCTGACATTTATGAATTATTCTTGGTGCAGCAGCTCTTTCAAGTGGCAGTTAATGCTTCACTGGGATATAACATTCATATCAGGGACCTGTAGAAATGTAACACTATAGACAACTTCAACCTCAGTCTAGGAAAGGCTGTCTTAGCCTTATTTATTCTCCTGACCTTGGACCGTAACGTCTTTTAACCATAAACACAAACACAAGGTATAAAGCTCTCCTGTGTGTTTAAAAAGACATATCACACTGAATATAGATGCAAAACATCTGCTGGGTAACCTGCCTGTCAAGCTATGTGTATTCATTAACACCTTGCTAAAGCCTGAAGTCTGGCCAGAAATAATAGGCCTGTCCACCTTGAAAAATAAGTCAGACAAGTTCCAGAAAGAACAAAATTGCATTTAAAAGAAATTCTATTCCCACATTTGAACTTCTGGATGTGGGGAAAAAAAGGTCCTTCTGGAGAAGAGACAGTAATCAACAGGAGTTCAAATTTGTGTTATTTGCTGTTTTCTGTCTATTAAGCGTCACACACAAAGAGGGCTTTTGACATCTAAAAATAATCCTGAATTCATTTATCAAAAATTCTGATAATTAAAATCATACAAGCTCAGTGAAAAAGACTACATCTTTTCCAGAAAGAAGCAACCTGACTGTTTTGCACTTTCACATGAAAACTTGACACATGGGTGTGGTCTCATTAAGTATAAAATTATTTCTTCAGCAAAATACCTGTAACCTTAAAATCTGCATAGTCTTCTTAGGACATATGTAGCCACATACAAAAAAAGTGGCTGCTTAACTTCCTATCAATTTCAAGGGAATTTAGGAATAAAGATTGTGAATTTACACATTCATGCTCTTTTGAAATAGGAGCTAAAGATGTATACTGAGGGTAGATTAAAAACCTACAGCAAACTAAACTACATCATCTGAGTTTTTCCTGGTTCAGCATCACTTAAGGCACAAGTGAGAGTGCAAAAGTTAAAAAAACAAAAATAGTTGTTATTATTTCTGCACCAGAAAAAAAAACGCATAGGGAAAAACAGTGAAAGAAACAGATCTGATTTTCATTATGTATGTTCATTAGTTATTTGTCTGCACTATCCCATTGTCAGCAATGTACAGAAAACTCTGTCCAAGTTGTGTTCTCTGTTAAGACTTAATGTATAGTAAAATTTTAAAGGGTGCATATGATTTTAAAGTAAGGAATTAGAGCTGCACTTGTCTACAGAAAAAACAACAGACAGTTGTGACACCCAGAAATACTCTCCTGGCTGCCACCCTGTTTTCCTGCACAATATATTTTAGAAGGTAAAGTAAACAATTTGTCAACATTAATGCTCTGCATCACACACATGAAACAGCAATTATATAAATAATCCTACAAGTTTTTTTTTTAAATATCTCAAACAATACTACAAACTTGATTAATCCTCATGTGGGAACTGAAGATGGAAGTACTAAATTTGTGCAGTGCATTTTTGTCATGGTTTAGGAATGATATTCCCCAGTTTAGTGTTCCCACTGAAACGCCCCAAACTATGCGTCACTCACTCCCTCCCTCCCTACTTCCTGTGGCAGGTCTGAGGAGAATTGGAGGCACTAAAGGTAAACATCAGGGGTTGAGATAAGAACAATTTACTGGAAACAGCAATGAAATAAGAAAAAGAACAGTACAACAATACCAATGACAAAGGGCACGAGAGAGGTGAATGATTCACACGCAAATACTTGTGACATGGAAACTGGGAATACCTGAAACGCTGCCATGCTACCCTGACCCAGAAGGGATCTCTTCCTCCGTCTCCAGAAAATTATGTGAGGTGGTACAGAACAACCACTGACTCCTAGCCATGCCCACTCCTGGATACTGCAAACATTAACCCAGTCCTGGTCAGAACCAAGACAATTTTGATAACCAATCATCACAACTTTTTCCAAGAATTTGAAATCCAAATCCTTGAGGCAACCCTGGAATCTGAAAATGAACTTTATATCATCATAAGCAAGAAAAAGGTCTTGAGAGAATTTTACATATCATAAGCAAGTTTTTCCAAATGATGCTATTTTCCCCTAAAATAAGGAAAAACGTTCTCCTTGAAAGCATCAATCTTACATGCTGCAGTTGGAATAGCAGTCTTTACGTACCCAAAGGATAGGAAAGAGTCTGCATCCAACACCAAACATTTATTCATTGGAAGCAGTCAGCAGTTCTCTTTGAGGTCTCCTCCAGCTTCCACATTTTTAAGTTAAAAACTACTCAAGAAAAAAGTTCAGACTAATTCAACCCCATTCAAGTTTAGCTTTCATTTAACATGAAAGACAGCTTCAAAATGCAGAAGCACTTGATTGCAAGTTCCCCCTCAGCAGAAACTTATCAACTCCCTTATCCACCCTGTCAGTCACTTGAGCAAGCCCATCAAGGACCTCAAGTGGCCTGTCAAAAGCCAAGGTCAGAGAGCCAAGTGAGGATGAAGTTGTATATTGCTGCCACAGAGATGAGACATGGCCCAAAGGTGCTCTGCTAGGTTTGCCCCTTGCCCACACTGCACCTCTGAGGGCTCTGCCTTCCAGGCTCCCAACCACATGCAGGACAGGACACTCCTGAGCTTCTTTCCCCAGTTTCTGTCATTCTTTGTCCTTCTGTTTCTCTCCTAACTGTCCCACCACTCTCCTTGGTCTCTTTCTTGCTCAAAAGTTTCACTTCAGGTTTGACTTGCCAGTTTTGGTTTTCATAGGTACTTTGTGAAAATGCTTTTGTTTCTGTCTTTTGGTTGGTTTTGCTTTTTTAAATTGGGTCATTATCCACGGAAACCTATGGAAGTGCCAGACAAAGGAGATAAGCAGTTAACAGGAAAAACACAACACTTGTTGTTACAATACAATCCACAGGGTGAAAGATGTTGATAAAGTTGGACAAAGACAATAATTTTGAGCCACTAATAAAGTAGATTTCTTTAAACCAACTTTAGCAAGCTTCTTCATATGTTCCATAGCAGGCTCTCTTAGAAAGGAAGACATTCTGGACTTGACTTTGTATCTCCTGAAGTCAGTTAAAAACAGTTGTAGAAGTTTTTTTTGCCATGAGAAGATAATAACAATCATCATCACAACCTATCTAGACTGTGAGACTGGAAAAAAAATTTGAAATCAGACTAAAACTCAGATCAGTTGCACTATTTTTTTTCTTATTATGAAAAATGCATCCAACACTTTTAATGACCAAAACTGAGGTTTAGTATCATATGTATCTAATACTTTTTTTTTCCATAGTTGATGCTTCTTTCGCTTGTGGCAACAAAAGTAAATTCCAGCTTTCCTCTGATGGTAGCAATTTTCTAACTAAATTTAAAGTCCTTCCTCTGACACACTGCTAAAATGAAGGTTTCTTTGCCACAAGTTATATCCATTTCATTACTGCTTCTGATGTTATTTTAGTGAAGCAACTGATATCTTTTGAACCTGTACAAATGCACTCTATATTGTCATGAGTTCAATCTAGTTTGAAAATTCTTTGTAAAAAAGAATTATGTGGTTTTGGGTTTTTCTTCCCCAGTAAATGAAAAGTGTTCAATCATTAACAAAAACTTTTTCCTGAATTCTGATGAATCTCTATACCTAAAGAGTACTGCCACATTTCTGCTGCTTTTGTGCATCTCTGGCATGTAAGTAAAGAAGGATATGTTGCAAATCGTGGAGAGATCTGTTTTAAAACCACATAGCTCAACTGCAAGATTCGGGGGGGAAAGTTCAGCTTGATTAACTTAGTAGATATCATTCTAATTTCAAACTTTAAACTAACTCATTTCTCTTGTTCCAGTACCCCAGTGGAAGCACTTCAATGTTGGTGGCTTTTTCCCTCGAAATATGGCATCACTCATTTTAGTTTACATTAAATCAAAATACCAGTTTTTCTTTAACTGTATTTTATCTGCCCAGGGAGGTCACACTATAATTGAGCAAGCAATTTCTCGTGTAACGAGCCTAATACTGTGTTGATCCCAATCACTCCAACTGATTTCCACAGAAGTTGAGCCAGATTCTGCAGCTACAAACATTTATAACTTGAAACAGCACTTTAATCCCATTTTCATGTACCTTTTTTGACCAATTACCTAAATAATGTACCTGGGGAAAAAAAAAAAAAAGAAGAAAAGAAAAACAAACCCAAATCACAACTCACCTTGAATATTTAAACTGATATAGAACAGATAGCATTGATTACAAATTTACCTTTTTAATGAATGCCACAGAGAATGTATCCCACGATACAATCCCATGATCCATCAGCTCAACAAATGCAGTCAGTGTAAAGGACAACATATCTCCAAAGCTGCAAGAGACAGGAGTCATGACAACATTTACCAGTAATGCAGCAGGGCAAAGACCGAGGGAATAAAGCAGCAGGAAGCTTTCAGAAAGGCAGGAAAATGAAGCCAATTATAGACTAAGAGGTAGCAGAAGAGCAAGAGAGGCCGTGCTATAGGTAGTCTCCAAAACAATTTAGCATGGATAACAAGAATAGTCAACTGGAGGAAAGCACTTGTAAGAGAGGAAGTAATCCCCAGGAGAACACTGCATGCAATGCTCAAAAAAATCAGGCAGTCCAAATTAAACTTCTCCTGTAAATTCAGAGATTTAGATCTAACAGAGGAAAGAAGTGAACTGTTCCCTTAGCCCTTATGAAATCCTCCTAACTGAAGGCCACATAAAGGTGTGGCATTTTGGTACCTCTGCACCAAGCAAATTGGTAGGAAGTTAGAGCATTGTTTATTCCTTCTCTTACCAGGAAGCAAATATTCTTAAAAAATGCACCAGAAGAGATTATATATCTTGAGCAGCAACTTTCCAACAGTTAATGCCTTGATTTCTTTCTTTAAACTTTCAAGATGCATCTCTTTTTCTTTATCTATGAGCAACCAAATTGCAAAGCGTGCAGCTCAAATTATTTAGGTTTTGCAGGCCACTACCCTGCATTGTACACCTGTAAATTAGAAATTCAACACATCTTTGTACGGACTCAAGTAAATTCAAAACAGGTTTAAACTCCTCATGGCTAATGTGACTAGGTGCACAGGAATTTTTCATGTTAAACCACAGCTTTGAAAGATGGGCTTCATATCTGTACACAGTCAGGGCAGCAAACAGTCAGCAGCCACAATGGTTTCAGTGAAGCCCTTCCACCAGGTAACTACTCAGTACAAACAGCTGTGCAGAGATCCTGAAAGGGAGCAGTGAATTGCCTTTCAGGGCATGTCAAACTGCCTGCAAGGTACTCTGCCAATAAGCCATTAAAAAGCAAAATCATACAATCAAACAGCATGAATAGTCCCAGTGATTTCAGTACAACATGTTACACTTAATAAAAAGATAGAATAAAAAAACCCCCTCTGTCAGATTGGAACTACAAAGCTTAGTATGTTGAAAACCTGAGTCCAGTAGTACAGCCATAGTTAATCAATGTAATTAATTGGTGTTAATCTGTGGTTTATCCTACTATGCTGCATGAACCCAATACAATAAAAGTGAACATCCACTCTGATGGAAGAATTTACAGCAGTACAGAGGAATAAGGCAGAAAAATCAGCTTCAATGCAGCAACTTCAGTAGCTGGATTTGGTTTAATCTGCCATTGAGGGATTTCTGATGGCAAGATGCAGCCTTTAGTGGCCTCTTCATTTAAAAAAAGAAGCTCTTGCCACAACTCCTGAGATTCCCTTCATCAAAACAACCATTCTTGACATTTTGTGAGTAAAACCCAAAAAACACCAAAACACCTTTCCTTTCAGTAAATATAGGTACGTACAGTGGCTTTAATTACTTATGACAAAATGAAAAACCTACACCAAAGAGGAAACCTGAAAAATAGCATCTCTAAAAAAATCCACTGTAATTCTGTAAGGAATACTTTCTTCAGTAAATAAATAGTCTTGAAATTCTGAGTTTTGTTTTGGGGGGCAGAGGATGCTCTTTTATCTTTTTTTTTTTTTTTTGGTTGTATTTGG
>VZRX01003027.1:83228-172331 GCA_013398075.1 Notiomystis cincta
AGTTTCTATTAATATTGTAGATAATTTAAGAACTACATTAGATTTCAAATGTCATCATTAGCATTCTAAATAACCAAGGTTTTCGTATAAAGATGACAATAAGACTCTGAAGGAAATTCAATCAGCTCTGGTCCTCTCATGTTCCCCAATTAATTCCTTTTGCATAATATAGTTATTTATGAACCCACAAATAAAACAATAATCCTAGGAAAGGCTTTCTTCTAAAAGACTACACCAAATCCTAGTGCATCTTCCTGACAGAATACTTCTACAAATACAAGGAATACTAATATAATAAGTATTAATATTATTATTAATTTAAATGAGTTTCAAATAAGTTTTTTTAATTAAAAAGGTTGAAAAGTAGATAAAAATCTCTCCCAGCATTAAACTAAGCACATAATCTGGCAGAGATAAATTTTCTCATTTATATTTTAAAATTTAGTCAATTAACCTATATTTAGTATATGAATGCTCTTCTATAAATAAATTGTACATGAAAACTAATCTCCCTCAACCAAAGGTATAGTTTAGAGTTTACTTAAACTACATTAAACTTGTGCACAGATATTCATCTTCAGAACACCAGTGGCTGGAATGTAAAGGAATTAAACTAACCTGGATTCACCAGTGTCAGTAAGTTTTCTCATCAAAATTATTGATCAGTCCTACCTGATTAATACTGATTAATCCATGCTCCTCCACAGCATGCTTCTCCTTTGGGGAATAAACTGGGCTAATGGAGCTGACAATACTGGTTTGAATGTATAAAGCTGGTTTTAGCAGATCTGACAGTGATACAACCATTTGGGATCCAGAAGGTGAAAGTACTTTTCAACTTAAAATGATCAGACACCTCATCAGATGTCACTCCAGTGACTCTGCTTCAAATAATTTAATGAGTGAAGAGGTGCAACACTGGGACTAATCAAGCAGCAAGAAATGCTTCAGCTCTATTATTATTCAGCACCACATGTACATACTATGTCCTTCTAAAATATATAGCTTTACACATGCACCTGCCCACACACCAAGTGGCATTGCAAAAGTCAAAAGCCAGGCTTAAGAGATAAGCATTAGGAGCAGCACAGCTAAAGATGAAAGCAATCTGCAGGGAACTAGGGCAAGATAAGGATTAAAGCATCTGCAGGGGGAGGGGAAGGGTGTTGATTCATTGTTAAGTGGTTAAACACAAGCAGATAGGTAGAAATAGACTTTCAGGTAATTCGTTTCAAAACAGGCACACACACAGATACACTCACACTATTAAGAGCAGCAGACAGAATAGAGGCTAGAAATTTCAAGAGAATCAAAGCTGGCTCATAAAATCTGCAATCTTAAAAAAAAACATGGTAAGAGCTGTTTAACTCAAGGTCTCTGTAAGTGTTTTGATCATACAAAAGGTCCAAAAAAATAATAATAGGGCCTCTTTCTTCATAAAATCTTTTTAGAATTATCCATAGCACAAGGCACAACAGTTCTGTAACTATCAAACCCTTGCTGCTCTGGCAAAATTACTTAAAAGTTTGAGGATAATTCCTGATGAAGGTGCTTTTTAATGCAGCAAGAGGGGGGAAATGATCAGAAAGATGCAGTGTGTAATTGCAATTTCGTATCTCATTTAACACTGATGTCTTAATAACCTTTGCTCTCAGGCAAGCTACTTCTACAAGCTCTCCTGAATGCTGCTCTGGTTCTGGTTCTTGGATGCCTTACATTGGGACAGCTGATGAAGCTTCACTATTCTTTGCTGACTCCCCTCTTCTAACCCCCATTGTGAGAGCTGGTCACAAAGCATCTCCTCATTCACAGCAGGTCTTGGCAAAAGCCTGTTAGGCAGCAGAAAGCTGAGGTTTGCAATGCCATCAGCTGCCCCAGCATGAGCCTTTCCAGTGGATGGCCATGCTCCAATACAGCCTGTGGCTGCTCAGCCTCTCTGACAAAGCTGACTGAAGATTAAGGCAAGAGCTGCATTCTACATCTCTAGGCTTTAGAGAAATATCAGGTCAAACCTGTTAATTCACATTCCTAAGAATTCTCTGTATTCTTATCTTAGGAAACTGTGAAGAAAAAAAAGCAACTCCAAATCATTCCACATATTTTGATACTAGTTTTTCTTTCCTGAAAATAAAAATGGCAGGAATGTGCATGTGACCCTGATTACCACACCTGTCTCTCACATGCCTTCCTAGTATCATTTCTACATGCTAAACCATCTTTTCATCCTGTGTGCTTATTTTGAAAAATGCCTAGAGCAACTTGGATTACTTTTCAAAATAAATTAATGGCAGTTTAGCACTCAAATCCCCTAGATGTTTTAAAAAAAGAAATTTAAAAAATCTCAATCCGTGTTTCACACACATATCAAAATGAACGTTTTATCCCTGTCACGGAGGGAAAAATACTTGGCTGCTCCAATGATTATGTAAATCAAGATAATTAGTCAGGCTCAACTGTCATCAGGTAACAAACAATGGAATACAAGCTTTTACCAAGCTAGATGGAGTGTCTCATGTTTTATATGAAAAAAAACCTTTGTGTAGTAGAATCTGGAAATTAATTGCTGCTTGTCTGTCGCAGCCAGTGCTCAGCCACCAGCCCATGGGACTAGAAGCCAAAGAATGCACACCTTTACACAAACCACTTTCATGGGCGAAACAGAACCAAAGCTGAGCTCTAATTCTGCAAGGGAAAGCAGCAAAGAAACAATTTAATTGGGCAGGAGGTAACAGGAGTGTAGCAGCCTTCTACTAAATGCAGGAGTGGTTAACTAAGTCCCTTATCTGGGCTCACAGCCTAATACTGGGCAGCTGAAAGGCCTGACATCACTGAGGTCAACATCAAAGAGTAAGAACAGCTTTTTAAATTGGAGCTGTCAAGGATAAATGGCCATGAATAAATTTAAACAGGGGAACAGAATATATCTAATCATCAGAGGACAAGAGCTCTGGAAAAGCCATGGGAGCAAGAGTCTGAGTCTAAAATGAAGACTGATGATGTAGCAGGATGCTTTGCCAGCACGGTGTGAATTTTATATTGCTGTGGCTCCCCTTCACTGCTTCTACACTGCCTTGTTTCTTCAAGCAACCTTTCCAAGAGTAAAGCTCAGCCACTGTCAAATCAGAGCAGGAGCAATTCACACCTACTTGGTACTTAGTACAGATGAAAATGATGGGACACTGTAGTGGCTGCCCCTATTTTCTAGATGATTACAGGAATTGCATTTAACTGCTACACAGCAATCGACACAGATTTTTTCTTTTTCATCATGCTAGCTAAGCACTACTGAAATATTTCTTTGTGGTACAGTTTCACTGCATTCATTAGAAGGGGTCAGCCTTACTGATTTCAAGTCCCTTGTATTCCAAGAACATGAAACAGCTTTGTCACCCTAGCCTCAAGGTTTCACTATGTTTGAAAATGAATTCTCATTAAAGAAAACAAGGTGTGAATTTTAAATATAACTGTAAATATTCTTGAATAAATCCAGGTGTAGATACTCTCACTATGGAGTATGACTAAATCCACTTAAAGGTACATTAAGAATGGGAAACTAGCCCAAAGGAACTATTACACACTGAAGATGTGATTAGAATTATGCTTTTTTTTTCTTATTCCCCACTTTTTTCATTTTCTTCATTTCATGGCAATTTCCTCAAATGGATTACTTTTCTTAAAAGCCCAGGAATCACTACACAGGAAAAACATCACTCTCCAATCAGCTAGGTTTGACTACAATTTAGCACTGCAATGCAGAAGTCAATTAATAGAGCTGTTTCATGGGATTTTTTTAAAATTTAGCCATCAGCCAAAACTGGGTAAATAAAATCCCAAGACAAAGTGAAAACCCCTAAAACTGAAAATATAGAGAAACTCACATTTTAGAAGAACTTCCTTCAGTGCAGAAAGTAATTAAATAGGGCCTGTCTATGAAAATGAGGTTTTAATTATGCCAGGCCAGTGTGTGCAAGCTACCAAACATAAAATGAAATAGTGTCACTTTATTATGTCATCCTGTACATCCAAGTAACTTTTTTCTAAATTAGTATTTGATTCCTTTAAGTATCTTTAGTCAAGAAGACAGGAAGTGGATGCTGAGAAATGTTATAGTTTAGTTCATTATATCAAGCTCTGTGGGGGGTTTTTTCCATACTCATTTCACTAGATCTTTTCCCACTAACACATGGGTGAAAAATAGTCAGGATGTTTGATAACTACACCAATAGAGCACTAGTGTAGTCACTTTGTCTTCAAAACATATGAGCAAGCCAGCTTCCAGAACTACTGGTTTCACATCCTCAGTGGCTCTGGTATCTTTTTCAGTACAAGTCCCAAATTCAATAATTTGTATTATTTCATTGTATCATCTCACATACTACTGCTGGAAATCAAAATATTAAACTGAGTACCCCCACATGAACTGAAGTTTCTACTGACAGGATTTAACTTCCAAAGTTAGAATAAACTTTAATCACAGACATGTTCTTTACTACCCTATTCACTGATGTGATACATTTATATTGACCAATAAGGAACCTCTTAATAAGTATCTTAAGTGTATAAAACCTTGTTCTCAAAAGCAAACAGAGCTAAACTGTGTAAAAAAAAAATTAATTCAGGTCATCAGTCAGATCAGGTCCCAAAACCAGGGTACCATGAAACTGTAATTCAGTATTTCAGTACTGTCCTGAGGACAAACTCAATGCATAGAAGCCAACAGTATAATAGAATTTGGAAACAGAGAGGTGCTGGAGGACTACAACTTTCTTGCACAAAGAACTATTTTCACAGCAGTGAGGAAAAAACTGCCATCAAAAAGGGCAGGAGATACTTTGTCTCACCAGGAGTCATCTTAGAATCACAGAATTGTTAAGGTTGGAAGGGACTTCTGAAGATCATCAAGTCCAACATCCCTGCCAAGGCAGGGTCACCTGGAGTAGGTTACTCAGGAACACATCCAGGTGGTTTTGAAATGTCTCCAGAGAGGGACACCCTATACCCTCCCCGGGCAGCCTGGTCCAGTGCTCTGCCACCCTCAATGTGAAGTTCTTCCTCCTGTTGAGGTATTTAGCTAATGGCCATTGCTTCACATCCTGGGCACTACTGAAAAGAGTCTGGCACCATCCTTCTGGCACTTGCCTTTGAGATATTTCTATGTGTTAATGAGACACCCTCACAGTCTTTTCCAGACTAAACAGGCCCAGCTCCTGCAGTCTCTCCTCTGAAGAGAGATGCTCCAGATCCCAAATCATCTTCATGGCCTTCCAGTGGATCTGTCCCAGGAGCTTTGTGCCTCTCTGGTTCTGAGGAGGCCAGAACTGGACACAGCACTCCAGATGTGGCTTCACCAGAGCAGACTAGAGAGGGAGGATCAAGTCCCTCGACCCACTGGCCTCAATCTTCTCAAGACATTGGCCCTTCTGACCCCAAGGGCACTGCCAGCTCATGGCCAAGTTGTCATCCTCCAGGATCCCCAGACCCTTCTCTGCTGAGCTGCTCTCTACTAGGTCAGTCCCCAGCATGTACTGGTGCTTGGAGTTATTCCTCCCCAAGTGCAGGACCATACTCTTCACTTTTTTGAACCTCATTAGGTTTCTTTCTGCCCAATTGTCCAGCCTTTCACAGTCCTACTGAGTGGCAGCACAGCCTTCAGGCAACACTGCCAAGTTGATGCTGCCAAGAATTCCATATGTCTCATGCCACTTTAACAAATTTCCTCATAATCTAAACTTTTCTGTTATGAAACAAGTTACTCTGTATTAGGTTAGGAAAGTGAACTTAGCAGAAGGATTTAAATTTCCTGCCAAATTTATTCTTACTACATGATTTATTTATTAGGCAATGATTTAAAAATAAATGTTTCAGAACTCAGTTTACAGTATATTTGTGAAAGTATGATTTAGCACAGGTTTGGATGGGGAGCTGCAGTTCCTGCATGATAAATCACATTGAGCTCTCAGAATAACAGACATATCCTTAATTGATTATTCTTTTGCTTCCTTGGGTTTTAGCTATACTTGACATGTCACATTTACAAGCCAATCAAGATATTAGAACATCTCTTGGGATTCAAATTTATCAAAGCCTGTGCTTAACTCAGAGGAAACAGAAGTATTCTGTTTAAAATCATCAGGGAAATAGGCAAGGATATTCTGATATGAGGCCCTTTACTATATTACAGTTTTCTTTTATGCAGCTAACTGCAACAACTAGCATATCCTGGGACCAGCAAATAATAGGAATTCAAACTGGGACAATGACCCTTACCTTTCATCTCACTAACACTGACCATTAAAATTGCCAACTATCAATCACATAAGCTAATGAAATTCAAGAAGGGAATTAGGAAAGGTGGGGAAATTATTTTTTTTGCTGAAATTAAAAAAGGAAACAAAACAAAAGCCTTACTTCAGAAATAGTAAAAGCCCCTGCTGAAGTTACAGAAATGAAGCACTCATTCCACAGGCAAAGCAAAAAAGGCTTCATCAGAAAATTTCAACAGGCATCAAAGAGCAGAAAACAGAGAAGATTGAGGACTTGCTGATGAATATGCACAGTTGTATTTACATGTAAAGATTAGCACAAGGGCCTGAACTCAGTCATGCAAAAGAAGAGGTAGTAGGCAAGGTGATGATCTAATCAAGTTCTTACCAGGGCTTCATTATCTTCTGCAATTTCTGATATCGTCTGCAAAATTAAAACTTGCATGTGAGGAAAAACACTTTAAAACATCTGTACTCTATTTACTGCATACAACCCCCCTGTACCTGAGTCATAAAATTCACATACAGGCATACAGTAAGTGGCAGTAAATTGCTAACAATTTGCTGCGAACAGAAACAGTTNAGGCAGGGTCACCTGGAGTAGGTTACTCAGGAACACATCCAGGTGGTTTTGAAATGTCTCCAGAGAGGGACACCCTATACCCTCCCCGGGCAGCCTGGTCCAGTGCTCTGCCACCCTCAATGTGAAGTTCTTCCTCCTGTTGAGGTATTTAGCTAATGGCCATTGCTTCACATCCTGGGCACTACTGAAAAGAGTCTGGCACCATCCTTCTGGCACTTGCCTTTGAGATATTTCTATGTGTTAATGAGACACCCTCACAGTCTTTTCCAGACTAAACAGGCCCAGCTCCTGCAGTCTCTCCTCTGAAGAGAGATGCTCCAGACCCCAAATCATCTTCATGGCCTTCCAGTGGATCTGTCCCAGGAGCTTTGTGCCTCTCTGGTTCTGAGGAGGCCAGAACTGGACACAGCACTCCAGATGTGGCTTCACCAGAGCAGACTAGAGAGGGAGGATCAAGTCCCTCGACCCACTGGCCTCAATCTTCTCAAGACATTGGCCCTTCTGACCCCAAGGGCACTGCCAGCTCATGGCCAAGTTGTCATCCTCCAGGATCCCCAGACCCTTCTCTGCTGAGCTGCTCTCTACTAGGTCAGTCCCCAGCATGTACTGGTGCTTGGAGTTATTCCTCCCCAAGTGCAGGACCATACTCTTCACTTTTTTGAACCTCATTAGGTTTCTTTCTGCCCAATTGTCCNGGTTTGTTTCTGCCCAATTGTCCAGCCTTTCACAGTCCTACTGAGTGGCAGCACAGCCTTCAGGCAACACTGCCAAGTTGATGCTGCCAAGAATTCCATATGTCTCATGCCACTTTAACAAATTTCCTCATAATCTAAACTTTTCTGTTATGAAACAAGTTACTCTGTATTAGGTTAGGAAAGTGAACTTAGCAGAAGGATTTAAATTTCCTGCCAAATTTATTCTTACTACATGATTTATTTATTAGGCAATGATTTAAAAATAAATGTTTCAGAACTCAGTTTACNAGAAGACAGGAAGTGGATGCTGAGAAATGTTATAGTTTAGTTCATTATATCAAGCTCTGTGGGGGGTTTTTTCCATACTCATTTCACTAGATCTTTTCCCACTAACACATGGGTGAAAAATAGTCAGGATGTTTGATAACTACACCAATAGAGCACTAGTGTAGTCACTTTGTCTTCAAAACATATGAGCAAGCCAGCTTCCAGAACTACTGGTTTCACATCCTCAGTGGCTCTGGTATCTTTTTCAGTACAAGTCCCAAATTCAATAATTTGTATTATTTCATTGTATCATCTCACATACTACTGCTGGAAATCAAAATATTAAACTGAGTACCCCCACATGAACTGAAGTTTCTACTGACAGGATTTAACTTCCAAAGTTAGAATAAACTTTAATCACAGACATGTTCTTTACTACCCTATTCACTGATGTGATACATTTATATTGACCAATAAGGAACCTCTTAATAAGTATCTTAAGTGTATAAAACCTTGTTCTCAAAAGCAAACAGAGCTAAACTGTGTAAAAAAAAAATTAATTCAGGTCATCAGTCAGATCAGGTCCCAAAACCAGGGTACCATGAAACTGTAATTCAGTATTTCAGTACTGTCCTGAGGACAAACTCAATGCATAGAAGCCAACAGTATAATAGAATTTGGAAACAGAGAGGTGCTGGAGGACTACAACTTTCTTGCACAAAGAACTATTTTCACAGCAGTGAGGAAAAAACTGCCATCAAAAAGGGCAGGAGATACTTTGTCTCACCAGGAGTCATCTTAGAATCACAGAATTGTTAAGGTTGGAAGGGACTTCTGAAGATCATCAAGTCCAACATCCCTGCCAAGGCAGGGTCACCTGGAGTAGGTTACTCAGGAACACATCCAGGTGGTTTTGAAATGTCTCCAGAGAGGGACACCCTATACCCTCCCCGGGCAGCCTGGTCCAGTGCTCTGCCACCCTCAATGTGAAGTTCTTCCTCCTGTTGAGGTATTTAGCTAATGGCCATTGCTTCACATCCTGGGCACTACTGAAAAGAGTCTGGCACCATCCTTCTGGCACTTGCCTTTGAGATATTTCTATGTGTTAATGAGACACCCTCACAGTCTTTTCCAGACTAAACAGGCCCAGCTCCTGCAGTCTCTCCTCTGAAGAGAGATGCTCCAGACCCCAAATCATCTTCATGGCCTTCCAGTGGATCTGTCCCAGGAGCTTTGTGCCTCTCTGGTTCTGAGGAGGCCAGAACTGGACACAGCACTCCAGATGTGGCTTCACCAGAGCAGACTAGAGAGGGAGGATCAAGTCCCTCGACCCACTGGCCTCAATCTTCTCAAGACATTGGCCCTTCTGACCCCAAGGGCACTGCCAGCTCATGGCCAAGTTGTCATCCTCCAGGATCCCCAGACCCTTCTCTGCTGAGCTGCTCTCTACTAGGTCAGTCCCCAGCATGTACTGGTGCTTGGAGTTATTCCTCCCCAAGTGCAGGACCATACTCTTCACTTTTTTGAACCTCATTAGGTTTCTTTCTGCCCAATTGTCCAGCCTTTCACAGTCCTACTGAGTGGCAGCACAGCCTTCAGGCAACACTGCCAAGTTGATGCTGCCAAGAATTCCATATGTCTCATGCCACTTTAACAAATTTCCTCATAATCTAAACTTTTCTGTTATGAAACAAGTTACTCTGTATTAGGTTAGGAAAGTGAACTTAGCAGAAGGATTTAAATTTCCTGCCAAATTTATTCTTACTACATGATTTATTTATTAGGCAATGATTTAAAAATAAATGTTTCAGAACTCAGTTTACAGTATATTTGTGAAAGTATGATTTAGCACAGGTTTGGATGGGGAGCTGCAGTTCCTGCATGATAAATCACATTGAGCTCTCAGAATAACAGACATATCCTTAATTGATTATTCTTTTGCTTCCTTGGGTTTTAGCTATACTTGACATGTCACATTTACAAGCCAATCAAGATATTAGAACATCTCTTGGGATTCAAATTTATCAAAGCCTGTGCTTAACTCAGAGGAAACAGAAGTATTCTGTTTAAAATCATCAGGGAAATAGGCAAGGATATTCTGATATGAGGCCCTTTACTATATTACAGTTTTCTTTTATGCAGCTAACTGCAACAACTAGCATATCCTGGGACCAGCAAATAATAGGAATTCAAACTGGGACAATGACCCTTACCTTTCATCTCACTAACACTGACCATTAAAATTGCCAACTATCAATCACATAAGCTAATGAAATTCAAGAAGGGAATTAGGAAAGGTGGGGAAATTATTTTTTTTGCTGAAATTAAAAAAGGAAACAAAACAAAAGCCTTACTTCAGAAATAGTAAAAGCCCCTGCTGAAGTTACAGAAATGAAGCACTCATTCCACAGGCAAAGCAAAAAAGGCTTCATCAGAAAATTTCAACAGGCATCAAAGAGCAGAAAACAGAGAAGATTGAGGACTTGCTGATGAATATGCACAGTTGTATTTACATGTAAAGATTAGCACAAGGGCCTGAACTCAGTCATGCAAAAGAAGAGGTAGTAGGCAAGGTGATGATCTAATCAAGTTCTTACCAGGGCTTCATTATCTTCTGCAATTTCTGATATCGTCTGCAAAATTAAAACTTGCATGTGAGGAAAAACACTTTAAAACATCTGTACTCTATTTACTGCATACAACCCCCCTGTACCTGAGTCATAAAATTCACATACAGGCATACAGTAAGTGGCAGTAAATTGCTAACAATTTGCTGCGAACAGAAACAGTTCAGTAACTGGTAAAGAACACTTAAAATTAATTTCAAACATTTGTTCAGAATACCTGAAGTGTTAACTTCTGTTGGGGAAAAAGCACATCTAGACATTCTAATTTAGTAAAGCATTTGTGTAAAAAGCCTTTGATACAAACCAATAAAGGTTTATACATTAAGCATCTTCTGTCCTGTTTCAACGACATGTAGCCCATTGCCTGAAGAACTCTTTTATTTACTTGCAGTCTCCATCTCTAATACTGATGTCAGTCATCAGCATTGTTAAAAGTTGTGTAGCTAGGATGGTAAATGGTAAAAATGGCACCAAAGACAGATATCCTCTTTTAAAAACACCACTTAAACATGTAAAACATAAGGGAGCTAGAAAGAAATAAAAAGAAAAAATTCCATCTCTTACTTAACCCCTTCTTCTGTTTCCTAAATCTGTTTCAGAGTTTTATTTCAGAGGGTTGGCTGCAGTTCCACACTGGGCAGACTAGTGTTCAAAAGGACAACAAAGAGGTCCCTCTTTCCTCTCTGCACCTTCTCCCTAGGTTTTCCCTCACAGCAAGCTGCACAGCAGCGTCCTTCAGCTCAGAAGAGCACTAGAACCAGAGGCTCTCCAATCACTTCTCATAAAGATTCAATTCTCTAATTCTCCCTCAAAATGTGGCTAGCATTTTGGGGCTTTTTCCCTTTTTGGTAAAGCAGCAATTCCTCCCACTTTTTCAAGAGGGCTCAGTCTCAAGGAGGGCAGGGTTTGGGCTGGCTTGTGTAACTGATAGTGGAGAAAACACAGAGAACATCACAGGAACAGTGGTTTGAAGTCCTCTGCCAGCTCTGAGCTGAAATACTCCTGCCTGAAGATAGTGCTGGCACAGTTTACCATGTATCCAAGCACAGACTGGGGTACAGCCTAACTCTAAAAATTAGAGGAGTGACAAGATTTTCTCAAATTTCATGGCCTTGGTTCTTTTATGCTACAACATCCATCTATGTAGCCAGTAACAATGAATAAACACAAAACATCCTGATGATTGGACAGCCTTAAATGCAGTGGAAAATACCCACAACATGCTTTTATGAGCAGCAAAATTCAAAACATTTTCCATAGTAGGAGATCCAAGCTTCAGCAGAATGTCACTCCTGTGCTTCTGCAAAGTTAAGTGCTTCCATGCTGTGGCAGATTCTGCTAAACCACCAAGAACAATCACCACAACAAATGGGTTTTGTCATCTCCCAGATGTGCATGGATCCTTGCAACTTTCTGCAGCACTTCAGCCAAACTTCAGAGGACTCTTCCCAGTCAGATTTTAAAATAGCTGCATTCTTGCAGGTGCTGCCTTTGGCTGAGCAGCAAACAACCTTGAAATTAGGCCTGTGTTTTTCTGATAAAGAAGCAAGTGTGATGTTTGCAAACTGGTAGCACTTCAAAGGACAGACTCTGTTTTGCCAGAGATTTTTCACAACAGGCTGTAATCAGGAGCATTTTCTCCATGACTAAGACAAGGATTAAAGAACAAACATCTGACTCCTAAAACGAAACATTTAGACAGCAACTCTCTTAGCATTTACAGAACTCTTATCCATCCTGAGTTCATCAGCAGTCAGTTAACTTGAGGTCAAAAAATGTGTAAAGTAAAAGAAAATATAAATTTAGAATAATGTGCAGAAATAATTGAATTATATAACTTTTCTGGTGAAGCAATACAAAGACATAAAATTTTGACTTCAGAGGAAAGATAGCCATTGTATTAAATCAAACAATATCTACTGATTTTTGTTGCTTTGGTGTGACTAGAGCAGCAATCAATCTAGGACATCAAATATTGCAGCAACACATGATTATAGATTGAACTTTTACCACTGAAGATGTGGATGGAGGCTGTTCTCTAAAGCAATACATGCTATTTTCATCCATCATCAAACCAAAACGTTATAGAGAAGGATCTGGCATGAGCAGAAATTCTTCTCATATTCACCCACAGAGCATGCAAAAGTCACCAAGGAGGAGCCAGGCTGGTTCTTCCAGCAAGTCAGCCTGGAAAGGAACTAAGTAGAGTCTGCCACCTCCATCAACTTTCCTCTTTATATATATATATATATAAACTGTTGTTTCTTCCAGAGGACTGACTCTGTGGTAGCAACCAAACAGCTCTGTAAACCCCTTCTTGGTGAGTTACCAAGGTATGGCCAAAACCACTGAAAGCCTTACTGATCTAGACACTGTAATTAGCTCAATACTTATATTTATCTTTTTTTCCCCCTTTTTTTTTTTTCAAAAAACCATCCCTCAATTGCACTTGCACAGATGGGAACAAGACCACAGCCAAAAAGTAAATGTTATAAGGGCAAATTAAATAGCAATTGCGAAAGGTTGAGATTCTATAGCGGTGAAAGACAAAACCAGCGATTTTTACACAGGCGGAAATCTCAAAACAGATGCCAACATAATGCAAAATAACATGAATGACAAGTTACCAAGTTAGATGTTTTTCTACCATAATATACTCCCTATTTGGCCTCAAAGGTACTTTGTGATACACTTCCAAATAAATCCCAAGGAGCAACAGTGAGTTATCTTTGGACTTTCTCAAGCACACAGACTTGCTCATATATTGCAGACTACATCTCAAGCAGCTTCTGATGGAAACCAGCTTAGCAGGGACCTGACTGGATCAACTCCTATGCCAAAACTGCATCACAAAGACTAAAGATGCCCCAAATCTAAATCCCAGCTGGAGTAACCCACAGTGCACAGGACAGACTTGTCTGAACTGAGGGAAAAAACCAAAATGTCCCATTATGGAAGCCAGCGTGGAGCCACTGTAGCTAATGATACCAGAGCTAAAGCAATCATACAATCACACCACTTCAGCATAACAATTGTTTCTGAGACTGCACTGTTTGAACACAAGCAGAATTTTATAAAAGTACCACTGAGGATAAAAGCTTTTGAGGATAAAAGCAGTATGACTCCAGAGAGGGCCCTTGTTACCAAAGGTGGAAGATGTTCACAAAAACTTCCTCGTCTACAGAAACACCGATGGGATGATGGATGGATGACCTGTCAACCACATTAAAGCACAGTTTGGGTATTGCTTTTCAGGTAAGCACAAGGATAACATACATTCTAAATAACAGGCAGTGTTCAGGAATATGATAAGAAGAATACAAGAGTATATATTTCTGGCTTCTGTCTGTAACAGGTGTGGCTTTTGAAGCATATGAAATCTGGGAAACACTTGGACCTGGAATAATCTACAAAATTGCTATTACTAGTAAGTTACACAGCAGCCCTCAGATTCCTCACAGCCACCACCACAACATTCCACAGCTACCACAGTCCAATAGACAAAAACAACCTAGAAAGTTGCAGAGGTGGAGATTTTAAGTTCTTCCCCTTATTTTGTTGGTTTCTCAAATACTACAATTTTGTCTTGAGTTAACAAAAATAAAATATTCATTTTGCCCACCTTTATACTCCGGAGAATATTTAGAAATATAAATCCTCTGCTGGAGTTACTCTTTTTATAACATTTTACAAAAGAGGTTGCCAAACAAAACCCAGTAACACCGTCTCCTCTCCTCATCCCTGTTCTTTGAACAGGGTGTTGATATCACCATTTAAAAGGGGTTATTTAAATGCTAATATTCTCAAACACAGGCAAAGTAAAAAAAAAATCAAGCCCGGAGAAATAACATTTAGGTTGGGGGGACCAGCAACTCTCCCTCTCCTCCCTCCAAAGATGTGATCTTTGACAGTTGCACCTTCAGATGACCTTGAGATTGGCTCTGTTGGTTAAAGCATGGTGTTAATAACACCAGGTTTGTGGGTTCAATCCCTGTAGGGGCCATTCACTCAAGAGTTGGACTCAGTGATCCTTCTGGGTCCCTTCCAAGTGAGTCGATTCTCTGATTTTATCTAAAGCCTACAGTGTGTGCTTTGCATATGTAAAAGATATAAAGAAAAATTGTACTTCTGTGTGCTGAGAGGGAGGGTGTAATCCAAGCCTGAAGACTGATGGGGAAACAAACCCAAAATAGAGCAAGCAGGAGAAAAGTAAACCAACAGAAAAAGCCACTCCAGAAAAATAACCTACTCCACCTTCTTACTTTGTGGAAACTGCACTGAAAGATGGAGCTGCAGCCCTTTCTCATTCTCCTGCCATTACCATCTCCACAGTGGTATAGTAGGATTACCTGATTTTATATACTCTTTTGGATTTTTGCCTCATAGACAATAGTCACCTTCTCCCGACATTACAGAAGCACTAAGAAATGAAGATTGCGTAAAACCCCTGTTGGACAAGAATCGATTTTGGCAGCAATGTCAGATTAAGTAATCTATGCTTTCAGGTGAAGCTTCACAGGAATAGCTGAGCCTGTTAAAAAGCCTGTGCTGTCAAAAATACAAATTAATTTCCTCCCTCCATTGGCTGGTTGAGTTTCTGACAGTTTAGCAAATGGAATTGCATCACTGAGGAGTCAAATAAGCATTGGAGCTGAACAAGAGAAGGAGCAGGTACTTCACAGCCAGTAGCCAGGAAGGGTGGAAAAAGATTACTTTTTATACTGGGGCAAAAACCAACTAGCTTAGTGTTGTTCCTATCTTCTGAAAATTAATTTTCCATTTATCTAGCAAGTTGTGCTTGCACAGCTTTCTGGGGCAATGCTGCGAGCTCAATCAGGGAACTAAACTGGGTTAAGGAGTATTGTATTAGAAGTAGCCTCTACTGTCACTTTTCATAACTTATTCCAGTTTTCCAGTCCAGCTTGGTAGAAACAGTACAGGTATCACTCTCCAGATGGAGTGGGAGAGAAACGAGTTACTGTGAGTAAGGGCAGCTTAAATGTTTTGACAGCACTGCTGAAATACTCATCAGACTAGGATGGAAAAAACCACCAGCAGGTATTTGAGCAACTGTCCCAAAAACTGTGCTAAAGTCGGAATAACTCCAAACCAATCTGTCTTCAGTTTTCCACTGGGCTGGTATACAGTATTATCTCTAAGACAAGCCAAAAGCTAGAATTTCACTGAACAATGCAATTTGTCCTTAAAGCATGCACAATTGATCTCTCAGAGACTTCCAGCTGTACAGCAGCCAACTCTGCAACTGCATGTGCTCAATAGAAGGCTCCTCTTAGTCAAGACAAAAACCCATACAAATATACATTTATTTAGAGGCTTGATCTAGCTGCATTTATGATTTCCAATAGGAAGAGGTCAAAATTTAACAACTATCACAATTAAAAGCAAAGGGGTTTTTCCTCCAATCTGCACACTAAGCAATTACAACTCCCTATCTCACAACTTTAAGCTATCTGCAACCTTGTCTTAGCAGCATCAACGAACATGCTCCTGTGCCATGGCTGTATGACAAAAAAGCTGCTCAGCACAGCCTCATCGATGAAGCAGATGTCTGGAGAGCAATCTTCTCAACAGCAGCAGAAACAATTCTGTTCTGGTTACTGTCAAGACAGCTAGGCTTAGCACTGTCTCTCTTTTTTTTGGCAGAAACTGTGTGTTATTTCAGCCAAATGGCAAGTCATAGAGATCAGGATAATGCCAATTAAAAAAATGCTGAAAATTCTGCATAGGCCTTCCTCCTTTTCCTCCCAGTCATGAGATCACCCTTATTATTATTATTATTACTATAAATAACAAAAATAGATTCCTTTTATCAACTCTTTGGTCTTCCAATATTTACACCGTGTGAATTACATTTTCCTTTTCTTACCTTATAAGGCACTATGAGGAATTGTTTTTTCCTTCTAAGGAAGGCTGAAGGTCTGTCCCATCACACAACTCTTCTGATACATCAAGGAAAAAAATCTCACAACTTTAACAGTCTTTTGCTACATCACAAACAAAGAGTATCTGTACAGACATAATTTTCTGAAACACAAGATCTAGGCTCGGAGTACAGAATAAGCTCCAAATGAGAGAACTATGTTATCACAGTTGGAGTAGCAAGAAGACACAATTCTTTCTTCCATCTTGGTTCCTGAATATATTTTTTATCAGTCATTATGATATCTAGGACTCAACAGCATTGCTCATTTTCTGCCCCATTTTAGGGCATTACACTCTGAGAGGGGAGCAGAAGCAGCACATCCTTACACTTCCCCTTTAGACAGTCTGAACACCCAAGCAGAGGGATGCATAATCAGCTCCTCTGAACTAGGCATGGACTGGCTTCTGGAAAAAAGGTTTAGCATTAGGGGTGCCATGGAAATCACTCTGAAAGTCTCAGAAAAGAAAAATAGTTGCCTGCACACACACCTCCACCCCACTCTTTGGTGATACTAATGCACAGTCTAAGAAATGATTGGACATCATGGATAATTATAGAATGGAATTAGCATTTACTTGTTCTTCATGACTTCTCTTGCAGTCTTTTCTATAATTTATTGGTCACCCAAGCCATAAAAACAAACATAAAACTATCTTTTTTTTTTTTTTTTTCCTTTTTCAGTTAATAAGACTCATAGCAATGCTGTGGAAGCAGGTATGAGCCTGAAGGAAAAGCAAGATAAGCCATCTCAATCAACAAGATCAAGATACATGTGGACAGTTTGAGACATTGCATCTCTGCTGATATAAATATATTCATATTGACAAGGTTCACTCTTAGCTTCACTAGGGCCCCATGCACCCTACCACCGACCCCTGTAGCTTTGTGCTTGCACACACCCTGCCCACAGCTCACTCTTCTCTAAGTCATTCTAATTTTCTTCAACATTCAGGCATATAACATATGGAAAACTAACTAGGGAGCGCTGTTATTTCTTGTCAACTTTTTATATTACTACTTCTTTTCATCACCTACAAAATGAAACAGAAGTAACCAGAAATCCAAGGATTTACATTCTCTTACTCTGGTTACTGTACTTTAATAGTCATCAGCTTCACTGAAATAATGACTAAGTAGCACAACAAACAAAGCCAACTATAAATTAAACATAGGCCTCTTCCTCAGTGAAAGTTATATATAAGATTGGAGTCTTGTTTTCCAGAGGCTGCCCAGTAAAACTTAATTACACACTCAAATTATAACTTAAGAGCTGCCTCTAACATGAAATCCATGTGCAAAGAAAACCTCAGAGCAACTTTGCACTGAGCACGATGGCACTCCTAATGAGCACTGCCTGGCCCTTTGGGGAAAACAGAGCATACAGCCTGAATGAACAAAATCCATCGATTTCTAGCACAGCTGCAGCACACCGTGAGCAGAGGCAGCACTCAGCCTGGGCGTACAGAGGCAGGGCCGTTCCCAGCCGCGCTAACCCGCGGGCAGCTGGCGCAGCACGCACGGGGCATCCCTGCGGATCTCCGGCAGCCGCCCCACAGGGTGTGTCCCACTCCTGCTCTCCCAGAGTCTTAGTGCCACTTCCCGGGGTGCAGTACAAGAGCAGGGACAGCCACCACCCCCACACTGTTTCACAACACGGCTGCTCTCAGGTTGTGGCTCAGCGACACACCTAGGCCAATGTAATGGTCTGTTGCCACAAAAAAAGGGGCCTTTTCTGCATCCACTCATGACACTTCCTCTCATTTCTTCCAGCAGAGCAGAAAAGTAATTTTAGAGAGTTAGTTTTCTAAGAGAATCATGTACTTTGCAATAAGTTAACAGGCTGGATTGGCTTTGTGAAGCAGTTGAGCACTGTTACCAACTCCTGGAACCAGCTCCTGAAAAGAAAGCAGGACTGTGCTGAAGAACGGGGGTGAACACAAAAGAAATGGGAGAAGAAAGCAAGGAGTTGGACCATCTCTCAGCAGCACCAAGACATTAGGTTTGTCTCAGCTGTATAGGTGACTCATTAGTTCCATTCAAGTAAGGCTGGCTCTACAGGAGTAGCACCAAGGTGGCTAAGATAACTCCATAGTAAAGATATACCTTAAATGCATCTTTATAAAATACATTGTCCTCTAAAACTGGGCTATGAAAGAAGTTTCTGCCTCACCCAGAAATTTCTGGCTCCTCATTCCTCCTCTAATAGCTACCCCCCTGCCCTTCATAATGCTAGTGTAATTGTTTGGGTAGATTCACCTGTGGACACTGAGAGAGCAGCGCAGGTTCACCTATGGACTCAGAGAAAAGCTTTATGTTCTGAAGCATTTTGGTGACCTTGTCAGCTGCACAGCCCACAAGACCACCTTGCTGAGGGCGCTGAGCCCAGGTTGGGAGCAATGGCAAGGAGGCCTTCAATTTCATTTATCTGTTCATTCATCATCTTATGTGGGACCTCTTATTAACAGTAGTGCAGAGAGTTCAAGCAAAAACAGGAACAGAGAACATAAGAGGACAATTGACTGACTCCCAATTGCCTTTCTTTGACAGCCCAGGGCAATAAATGAAAAAAAAGTTTCTTTTCTGTCTTTTGAGGAAGTAGTTTGTCTGTTAGTTAAGTGTGCTGACACAGCAGCAAGTGACAGACCCCGATGTGAGCGAACAGATTCAGTACCTTGAAGTCAGATAAGAAAAGAAAGCAGAAGCACCATGGCAGGCTTAGGCTGCTGTGCCTGTGTATGTTTGCTTCTTTCATTAAATCCCAGGTTCTGTTAAATATGCACTCATCAGGCAATGATGCACAGTACAAAAGTGAAAGGGAATGTACAGCATAGCACAGATGTCCTTGCTTTACAGCTCCCTTTGCAAAACCAAACTTGGAAAAACTTGACCTGCTGACACCCTCAGGAGCTGCAGAATGTCTAGGCTGCTGAACATGAAAGACTGCAGTGAGTACTGAGAGCATCAACATGTGAAGCTGCTGGAAATTCTTACAGTCTGAGTCTTCGTCCAACACCCAAAGTCAAGAATATTTCTCCCCATAGACAGAGACACTGATAAATACATTAGACAGGTAGATCGATCTATGCATGTTGGATGACATCTTACATCAGTTAAAAATAAAAAATAATTAAATCCCTCAAAATGCAGCCACTTACAAAAATAAAACAATTTTTAAAAGGCAGTAAACTCTGCTCATATGTCCAGTTTACAAGCCTGCTGTGTGGTTTGAAAACATATCTTTGGCCAGGATTTATTACAGGGTATAATTTGCTAGGCAGTTCTTTCAACAGTAGTGTTGCCTTCAGTAGTTTCCCTCCCAAATAGTTATTTTTAATCCAGACCAGTCTGCTTGGCTCATCCCACAGCTACAAAACAGGAGTACAAACACATCTGAAGGGTGAGGAGGGCACTTGCTTTAGTCTTAGTGCAGCTAAAAGAAAAGATTATAAAAAATATGAATGTTTCCCTGTCTGCTTCAACAGAAAACAAAATGCTTTAGTTTAAACATCTTCTGCAGTGGAGCAAGTTAAACTGTTAAACCTAAATAATGTCACAACAAAATAAACCACAAGGGCAGTGACTGTTAATTTTCCTGACCTTCACAGGCATATGTGAGCCTGTCCATCTAGAATACTTTTCATTAGTACAGCAACTGTGTACATGTGTTTATATCAACTTAAACGTGTCTTTGCCTTTAAACTTAATTTGGTCCATAAACAACAAATACCACATGAATAAAGGACAAGTTGACAGATTTTCTAACTAGAAGCATTTTTTTTAAAGTGGCATAACATGTGATGTGTGCCACAGATCACATCACCACAAAAGATAAAGACTCTAACCCCACAATGCTGAAGATTAAACCACGAGCTTCTGGAAATCTAATATATAGCTGTAGTTAGACAATAGTCCCATAAGCCATTAACCATATAATGGGCAAGGATCAGGGAGAGCTTGCTTTTACACTGCCCAATCTATGGACTACTGAATTCTAGAAAGTAGTTAATTTTCTGCAGTACATCCACAATAAATATTGAGACCATTTGTGTTCCATTTCAAAGGCCACTTACTACTTTTGCTTTACCTCCTAACACTATTTACTTCCTTGAACCCAAGAGAACACAAGCACATCTGTGAGAGGATTTGAACTGATTTCATTTTTTTTTCTCTCAGGAGATGGTGTGGGTATTGTTGACTTCTTCCTGTATAGTAGAGGGTGACTCTGAAAATCTCTTACTTTAAATCAAATGTTTACAGTTAGAGCGTAATTTAATAGTACAACAATCCAGTTGATACTTTGCTGCTGCACCCTCCACATTAAGCCAATGGACACCTTCTCAGGACTTTGGTCCTGAATTTTACCAACAGTGAAATTTGGTAGAGCATTCTGGTAAAGAATGAGTGTATTTTTAGAGGTCAGCTTTCAATTTCATTTCAAAAACCCCCACTGGTATTAGAAAAATCCCATTCAGAATCAAAACGATGAAAAATGGAAATAAAATAAAGCATTTTTTTACATGTGTGTTTTACGACTTTTAAATATACTTTCAATAGCTTATTGAAATTCCAATGAATAGAGAAGCAGTGGCTTCTTCAGATCCCAGTCTCCCCAAACTTTACAGCACAGTGGTACTTTGACTTCCTACTTTGCTCATCCCCAGTCCTGACCAGCCCATTGTTAGCAGAAACTAAAAAAAAAAAATCTCATTAATAATTAATATACTATCCTAGCAGCCTAGACCTCTTGAGATATTTAATTTGTCAACTCAGAAAGAGAGCATGAAATCACCCCACACAGAAGGAACTCCAGAATTAAAGCAGAATACTTACTCTGTCCCACTTTCAACCATTTGCGTTAGGAGGGAAATGCCATCCAGGTTTATGAATTCTTGGGCAAACGTAACATCCCGTGAGTAGTTGGCTAAGTCTTTCAGTGCTTCTAACTTTGCATCCATACTAGAAGATTGGATCCTCTCATGGAGCTGCTGTGCATTTTGAGCCTAACAGAGAAACAAAACACATGAAACAAAAGCAACAAAACAGCTTTCGTTACAATGAAAATCATTAATAAAATGTCAATGTAAGCAGGAACAATGGCCATGTTTAATATTAATGATATTTAACTCCCATGCTCAGAAAAGATTAAGTAGCTCAAATACAAATTACTTTTGTAAGAGTGTATTACTTGTGTATTACTCCATTATTACCTATAGTTATTTGGACTCTTGAAGAGCCATTAGCTGAGCAATGGATAGATATGCCATTGTCTCAGGCAAAATGTAAGCATTACAAAAGACAGCCTGTGGCTTGAAGAGCTTATGTGTCACAACAATAAAAGTAGAAATGAAAATAAAACAAACTACATCAGACAATCTCAGTAAAATCATAGTGGCACTTCTTTTCCTGTCTAAGCTTGCTCAGGTTACACACTTCTCATCACCTTTAGCAACAAAGACCACATACTGTCCTAACCATGTTACATCAATGGAGACCAACTTCAGACCTTCTGCTCCTTCCTCCCCCTCTTCTTTTGTGCTCAATCAGTTCAAACACTTGCATGTTCTCTTAACAAGGAGTCTTGGAATAATTACTTCCCACATTAATACTATGATATCTGTCATACATCTTTATGCATGTTCAATATACTCATGTTATGCTATTCTGCCCATTAATTCTTCAAATAGAAGATGAGTTAGTGAAATTCAAAATGGACACTGATTATAAAAAGCTAAAGAAATACTCAAATCATTCATATTAAATTGCTTCTCTTGTTAGCCATACAAATACTTTAAAATATTTCTCACATTTTCAATTTGATGCTTTCACTTACCTGAACAGAATACCCAAAAGTTTCAGTTAATAGCTAGCTAGACGATACTTTTCTTAGAAAAATAATCCTCCTCCCTACATATAGAGATATTTGCAAAATTCTGTTTCCTAAAATTCATTTCTTACCTGCACTCAAGGAAAGGTAAATGAGAGGCTATGTGTCATTAGGAAAACAAATTAAATGTAAATTCTGCTGAGTTATTTTCTCTGAGATGATGCTTATTCTTTCTCAGCTGGAGAAGAAATAGAGAAGAAAAAGGCTCTGCTGACAGACAATTCCTTTTCTGTTCAAGTAATGAATGTACTCTTCACAGAGATGGTCATCTCTGAAGATCAAGATTCTGAGAAAGCAGTCATTTTTTGTGCAAGTGAGCATTTTAACAAGGAGCCAAGAAAAATAATCAGCACAATGTTGTTACAGATACAGCTGCCTAGCTACATAATTGTGATTGCTTCGAAAACAGGAATAAATTAAATGTCCCAATGTCCTCCAATACCAGGAAGGTTTATTCTTGTTTTTACAATGGTGGTGGTAAATTCATGGTCTCCAGTCAGCATTTGACCAGAACAATTTGTGTGTGAGAGAAATACCTTCTAGTTAACACAGGCTATTGTTAAAATAGTAGTGAAAAGAAACGGGGTATCTTTTGTCCTGAGGGGTTTTTATGCTTTAAGTGTAGGGTGATGTGGCCATAGCAGTTACATTACCTATAAAAAAGCAGAATCCTGTCATCCAAAAGGTCTTTCTGCCACTGTTACTCACTCTGTCAATGGATTTGAATTGTAATGGGGAAACAGTGGCTTATAAAGTCTCTCTGTAATGGCAATATCTGTCCAAATGAAAACTAAAAGAATATTCTCTCAAGCTTAAGAAGGTAGTAAGATAAACCATTTGCTGAAGCCCATGGAAAAAGTAAAAATAGATACCACTTACTTTCACCTCCCAGGATAACTACCAAGTACTTCTCCCAGCCCTTTCCTTTCATGAGAGGGGTGAAGAAAGCATTGCTAAAGTACTCTTCTATAATCAGCTACAAAAATTCACCATTATTATCACCTGAACCAGAAATTGAACAGCCAACTCCTACCTTACCAAAGTACATCCTTCATGGAGCCATTCCTAACTCTAGACTCCCCACTATAAAATCCCAGGAAGACTGAGAGATGTGAAATATCCTCAAAGCATTACTGTTTCTCTGAACACATGCAATGTCTGAATTCCTGCCCAACTCAGAAAAGAAACAGTCTGGAAAAACTTCAATACTGCCATGGCAGCTGCATTCCCAAACTTTGGAAATGATTGCTCAAATTTAAGCTTAAACCTATAAAATCTGTACACGTGGCCTTCTCCTACCTGCCATAGTTCTTGAAAGTGACCACCCCCACTATCTCCCTACTGGAGGAAGTTCAGTAGAACTGGAAGTTCTTCCAGCTTTCCACAGGAACCCAGTCCTCTGAAAGCTCCTGGATTCAGTGAAAATGAGACAAATGGGAAAGGTGAACAAAACAACTGGTTCACAGTGACTGATACGTCAACCAATACATCTGAGCAGGCAAACCTTGGGCAGCCAAACAGATGGAGACTGTAATTGCCTGTGCAGCACAATAGCAAGCAAGAAAAACATGAGTAGAGCCAGGAGAACATCCTCCTCCAAATCTCTTCACAACACACTGTGCTGTGTAAACAATGCTTCGTCTTCATACATATTGACAACAGATTGTGGTTCACCCTTCCTCTTGAGGAGAGATTCCTGCCCCCAGCAGAAACACTGAAGCTGGTGAACTGCTGCTGTCAGCCAGACAGACTTCCATGACACATATGAAGCATGGGAAAAGCTAACCCTCCCTTCTCACCAAATCTGAGAACACGAGGGCATGGATGTACATTGGCAGCTCACCTACACTGCACAACACAGCAGCCTGAGTGGGACCAACCTATCAACTGAGTTATGGTAATCCTCTTTCCTCTGCAGTCAGGGAGAGCTTTGAAATTCACCAGACTAAAACCAAAATATTATCTTAGATCAGAGACAGCTTGAAATACTCTACAGAGCACAAAAATCCACACTACAGAAGTGGTTCAGCCATGTTTTAAGCGTGCTTAAAAACAAGTAAAAGAGTGCTTACTAACATCATAGGCTTTATCTGATTATGCCAATGTTCCATCAGCAAAGTTTACACACAGTTGAAGTTTTCTTACATTAAATAAGTTTTGCAAGACACTGCATCCAATAAGCCTTGCTCCCTCTACTCTTGGATGAGAAAAGAGCAGGCAAACTGCAGAAGAGATCTTGATTAAAAGGGTAAACATGTATTTGTCTCAGCAAGAGTGCTGACACATGTCTCACTGGCAACATGGATGAAAGTCGTATTGTCTGTTGTCATCCCAAATGCCTGATTTGTGAAAATATTGCCTTGGTTAACACCAGGCAGTTCTCACAAGCCTTCTAATTCTTGTTGCCATAGCACTCATACATGCTTATGCAATGTACAGCTCACTTATGACTGCATTAAAAAATGAAACCCGGATGAAATATGCTCTGTGTGCTTCCCAGGGAACTATTTTAATGATTTACAAGCCATCAGTGGATGGACAGAAAGCACAGCTCATTAAAGCAACAGCAGAGCTGGCTGCCACGTCTGCATTCTTACTGAAATATCATTCAGGTAGGAGTAAATATAAATATATAAACCTTTGCAATTGAGAATCATTAGAGGGAATTAACAGAAATACGGCTGCTCAAGTAAATGAAAGGCAGAATTAACTGTTCACCTCTTTAGAAAGGAAGAAAGGAAGATGGGAAGATTGTGAAACATGTGTTGTTGAGGTCCCAGCATTTCAAAAGGCTGTCAAGTGGCATAAGCTCTATGTCTAGTTTTAAATGACTTCCTCCAAGGACATCCAGAAAGGTTGCCCTTAGGGAGTAGCAACGCTTAAAAGGAGCTGCTTGATGAGATTGTCAGCTTAAAGAGAAAACTAATGACCTAAATCCAGGATGTGACTTTCTTAGAGACTCAAATAGCCATTTGGAGGTTAAGAATCCCAAGATCATCCTAACAAGGGATTCTACTGATCAAATTATCATTTCTTTGCCACTGAATACTTTGTTCAAACTTGGAAAGCTGGTTATTAACCAGACATACTCAGGGCTTCTGTACAGAATACAAAACACAGCGAGTACTGACAAGAGGGAGGACATAGATCCAAATGCAACCGCTATCAAACATGAATGTGCTATGGAAGAAAGTTGGACCATCGATTTAAATTGCTGGTTTTCCTTAAGGTAATCAGTTTTCTTCTCTATCCTTTACAAAGAGCAAATAAAATAAGAGTACTGTGATCTTCCCATTAGATTTAGTCACATTAGTCAATATTTTGCTAGGAAAAAAGCATACAGACCATCAGTAACTACTAATTACAACGTTGTCCTTACCAAACAGGTGCATTTCTGTGGTTTAATTTAAATCATTCAGTGATAAAACACCATGGTGGCCTAAAGTGCTGCCTTTTCCTGAATTGTTATTGCCATTTCACCTACAACTGCATATATGTCAAACAGCAGTAGGGGGGATGGATACATCACATAATCATCATTGTACATATACAGATTCAGCAGACCCACCAAGGCTGACTAGTATCTGATGGCAGGTAAGCAATGAGAATCTATTTTAATCAATAAATATATTAATGGTTAACTTTTTTTACATGAACACTGAAGCACAGTTTCTACATCTAGAGCCCTGTGCAGATGTGATACACAGAGAGGTCCTGTGGAGTCATTACAGGCAATTAAGGAGGCAGAAACAGGGAAATGGTTACCTCCAGAGCCTTGCACTAAACCAGTGACAAATTACAGATGAGTAGCCAAATGTATTACATAAATATGCCTTAAAATAAATTTATGCAATCAGTAGCCACTTCTCAACACTTATAACGTTCTTTTCTTCTATCTGCATTTGAAACAATCTCTTCCCCTTACTATTCAAAATGTGCCTTTTGAACCTGAAAACATCAGATTCAACCTTTATCTATAAAAAGCAAATGCCAGCTCCACTTCTCAAATCCACTATGAGCAGATAAATGTAAAAGTGGCTAATTGACCCCCATGGTCAGTTCTTCTGATATAAGGTTCATTTAGCAACTAATTCACCATTACATGATAAACACAATCACGGGCTACTAATGCAAAAAGTTATGCATTTACAGAACTTCAAATACATGTTCAAGTAATTGTAGATCAAAAATTATAAAATAGATCCTCAAAATTTTACCTAAGTGATCCAGATTCCTTGTCTGTTTAGATCACATATAAATAAAAAAGATGTTCCTCTTATCTGTAGAAGACTTCAGAGTAAATACTGTGATGACTATTATTGAACACCTTTATTTACATGATTGCTCATGCTACAAATGCTCATACATCTGTCTACAAACAACTTACAGGTTTGAGAACTCAACTGATTTCTGAGCTGGGGATCAAAAAAAAATGACAAAAGCAAATGATCAGGCCCTACAAATACCACATTAGAAAAACTCCTGTGACTCAGGGTTTAAGGTATATACTTCCCAAGCAAGGTGGTTTTTGTAAGTGCCCAGGAAGCTGCTTTTAATAAATAGTGAGTGATTAAATAATCAATTCTGTTTGAAAATGATTAAATTTAAAAAACAACACTAGTTCCTTCAATTTATTTTTCCCAGCATTTTAGCATCTTTTTAAAACTATTAGTCATTTGAAAAAGGATTTGCAGGATCTGATTGAAGGAATCCTGCAGTTGCACACACTAAAAGGTTGGACTTTGCTTGCTGCATTGCAGGACACAAAAGTCCTTTCAGATCAGCCTCACACTTGGGAGCAATTACAGCTCATTTATACACCTACCCACCATGCACTGGAATATGGTTATCACAAAAGAGACAATAACAATACAGCATTTCAGTTGTCACATATGTTCAGATACAAAGAAATGTTGCATAAGAAACTTTTCATGAGTCCCTTCAGAAATGCAAATGGACAAAGGGGGAAAACAGGTCACAGAAAACTGCAAAAACACACAATAGCCCAAAGAATGGGTAAGAAAGATGATAGGAGAGGTTAAAATAAATAAGAAAGATGATATAGGAACAAAGATAATATGAGAGAAATTCAATCTGCACTCAAGTTACCTAGGAAACAGAGTGTCTGTGTGGTGAGCAGTTTATAGAGGAAAAGAAATAGCATTGTTTAGAAAAAAACAGTCTTTCAGAGAATCTCACAAACTTAGCAAACAGACCTACGGAAACAAAGAAGTAGTTCAAATTCCCACCAGGCCTAACGACTGGCGTTTGCAAACTTTTAACTCAAAGAAATTTAAAATAGGCACATTGTAAATCTCTCAAGGCAAGCATTTATAATGGATTTAGCAGCACACCATAACTGCAGTTCTGCCCTTGCAGCATTAACAATGCTTTTCAAATAAAGGTCCCTGTATAGAGACACAAAATAATCTAAATTCTAGACTAAAAAAAGGAGAATATTTAACATTTATATTCATGGAATTATATTTCAAATCCTCATTTTAAAAAAAGTCAGCCCAAAAATGCTGGTTACTATTTCAAGATAAAACTACCTTTTTTTCCCTCTCTCTTTTTAATCTTTCGTAGTACCTACTCTGGATACATGAGCAATAAATAATCTGAGGCTAATGACAACAAAACTCAAAAAGATTGCATCTCATCCTTCTCATCCAATTTTCTATGACTCAGGTCATGCATCTGTAAAGGATACAGCCAGACTACTGGCTGTCATGGTAATAAGCTGCATAAAAATTAAGGACTAGGAAAGCATTTTAAGTTCATGCAGCCTTCAGAACTGGTCAACACAACTCCTCTCAACTCTTCAAGCAAAAATGTTTCCTCAAAAGGCTTGTGAAATTCAGGACAATTTCCCCCTCCTGTCAACAACAGGAAGTAGGCAGCTCAGGCCGCTCTGAAACTACAGAGACACATCCCAACAACTGCATAATCCATATGTGGCTTCTCTTCATTTCTCTCAATATTTCTCTCCTTTCCTAATTCCTCTACCTTTTCATAAAGCTTTGGAGTTTTTTGAGTATGATTTTGGTTTTTTGGGGGAAGAAGTAAGATAGTTCCAGCTTTATCCTGTCATAGGATAGAAAAAACAGAGGGGGTGGGGGGAATTCAGAATTTTAATGTTTTCACATGATGAGAAAAACATTTCTCACCCAGCACTAACAGTTAGGAAAGCATCTTTCCCATTTTTGTAGGAGTGTATCATGCAGCCTGCTCTTCACATTACCTCTTCCAACTACTGCTCTCATACAGAATTTCAGAGGAAGTATGGAAACAGATTGCCTGCTAGTTTTTCAGGGTAAATGGCAAGCATTGTGTGGGTCACCAGTTTAAGAACCACAGTTGGAGTCCTTTAATCTATCTATTTTAGGTACTGCTGTGATGACCACTTCAGCAGTACCTTAAAAAGCAAAGAGATTATGGTAGGGTGGGGATATGCACAACTTCAATTTTTACCTACTTAAAGAAAGCAAATAGTTGCTAATCTGACAAAGAACAATCTGTTCCTTCAAAGCCTCCTTTCAAGATACCTCTCTAATTCTGGGAGAAGTTAACAAAATTTTTTAAAACATCAGGAAGTATGAAAATAAGCACTGGTTCAGGCATAAGTATCACTATTGGAGAGGAGAGAGTAGACCAATCTTCTATGTTAAAACAGGCCAGCTGAGTCACTCATAACTGCAGGTCAGTGCCAGAGTGGAAGTAATTTTCCCATGTAAAAGGCTGTTTTGGTGATATATGGCCAGTGCCATAATTTGTTAGGTAACAGGCAGTCTCAATATCTCAAGGACTCCTGTCTTGATTAACTGACCCTAAGGCAAATCCCCAAAGAAACAGAACAAGCAGATGACAGTCCTGTGCTAAACCCAACCTTCCTGACCACTGCTAGTGGCAGAAAGTGTTGTACATCCAAGATTTGTCTTTTGTCTTTGTAGGTCACATTTCTAATTGCAGAGTGATCATGAAGCAAGCCAGCCAGCCATCTCCACAGATCAGTCACAGCACAACCTCTCTTCAGTGAGGTTGCATGGTGCAGTTGGTTGTGGATTTTGAGATGGGAGGATTCCAGGGTTCTGTCTTATGTGGTTATTCTATGTTGTGGTTACACAAAAGAATGATGGATTTGGACTACATTGGTTCTTGATGAACCACAGACCCTGTTTTGATATCAAGAGATCCCAAGTCTGGGCAGTACTGAAGTGGATATTTGTTCTTAAGAAGCCCCAAAGGTTAGAAGGAGCTGGTGCTGGGGCTGTCTGTTTCTGAGGAATTTCCATCAAATGGGGTTTACTCCACCAGGAAGTAATTTTCCCATGTACACGGCTGTTTTGGTGATATATGCCAAGAGATTCTGGAATCACACAGACCCTGACAGAGCCATGGTCTTAATGGTCTTAAGCTGCTGATTTGTTGGTTTTTTTTTAATGTCTGTAAGGCTTTGAATATAATGACCATTGAAAAATATGATGAAGAGCAATGGAAACCTCTTGTCTTTACCCAGTTGGCTGCTGAGAAGTGCTTTCTGTTGAGAAGCAACTGAGTGGCAGAGTTTGGCCATAAGAATGCTTTGAATCTGCAGAGGTTAGAACACCACCATGAAGAGGTAAACTATTTTAATGGCACAGTAACTACATTTGTCAGCAAGGAAATGGGATTGCTGCTGCCTTAGACATACATCTTCCAGGACTAATAGTGGCTTTCAGCATGTGGCAGCAGTACTGCTCAACTCAGCAGGAAAATGAGCCACTACAGGGCAACCAGCAACTCTGCCGTGCTTTTCAGGAGCTGGCAAAGAGATGCTGTGGGGGAAAATACCCCAACAACAAAGAAACCCCAGTAAAATATCAACATTACAGTTGCTACTCACTCAACACAAACCCAGAGATCAGGAAAGCTCTGATCTGAGCCACTCAGCAGACCTCTCCATGATTCAAATCCCTGACCTTCCTCCTCGCTTCCTGGTTTCGAATTCTCAGACAGAAAAAGAGCAACTTGAGTGAGGCTGCAATGTCAGCAGGGAAGCAGGGATATCTTGGATGTGAAAACTGTTCCCAGTAGAAGTGAGACACAAAAAAACCACCTGGTTGTGCCAACAGTATCACCAAATGTCACTCAAAGTTATTATCCCTGTCTCCATAACTCATAACTTTTGCTCCTGGAGGACTGTGGGATACACTGTGGAAAAAGCTTAGAAGTACACACATTAGTTCACAATGATTTACTAATTGAATCTTCACTTTGAAGGAAGAGAAGAACAACACTGACTCACCGGAGATGTTGTTAATCGAAGGATGGCTCCATTTTTTATTTCATTACGATTCTGAAAGAGAAAAATCCAAAGGTTTTACTTAAGACTCACTCACATAAAAAGATGAAACATGCATTGAGCAGAATGTCATGCTAAACCTACAACAGTGTCTTCTCCTGTCTACATGCAAAACTTTCCTCTTTCAGATGTAAGCTAGCATCTATTTTCCTCACTGAGGCATATAACTTTAACTTCAACAAATAGGTCAAATTCACATGACACTTAACCAACCTGAACTCTTTGAAGAATTACTTCATGTTTTTCAAAGTTTAGCTTCTGCCAACTTCTAAATATTTTTCTGAAATATACTGTCCATGGTGTCTGGCTCTGGTATTGTACATACTTGAGGAGTTCGTAAGTTTGCTGAAACCTGTCATTAAGCATCTGCAGGATTTAGAATTCATCCCACTGGCTCTTTATTTTCTATAACAAGAACATGCTGACTTAAAACACTGGAACCTACCCACTGAGCTCTGCCACCACGACTTTGCATTCTCCCTCAAAGTAAAAAAAGCATCACTGCTAGCAGAGTAAAGTTCAAACATGCCCTAAGTCCTCCTCCTTGCCTGGCTGTCAGAAACAGAGAGCATTTAACATTTTCTTTTGGTTAAGTTCACATAGCCGTGGTGTAAGATATGGTGTACACTTACAGCATCCTCACAACTTTGTGGTCAAAGCCCATGTGCACCACCTCCCCCTGTGCTGTGTGTAGGGGAGCTCCCCCTCTTTCTACAGCTACCTCCTGTTCACTGCAGGGTAGGAGAATAAGGAACCCACTGACAGGTACTGACTGTGTGCAGCACAATGCACAGTCACAATGCCAGTCATGGTGCAGTAGCTTGTTCATGAGCTGACACCCTAATCTGTCAGAGGAACTGGAGGAATCCCTAACAGTTTGACAGAGAAGAGCTAATTTTGTACTGAAGACCACGTTGCAGGCTTTCTGCAGACTGGTGTTTAGCCAAGAAAAAATATGAAGGTGTATTTTTCCTCAAGCAGTTTTTCCCAAATTTATTTCATCCTTCTTGTTCCCATTCTGATACATCTCAAATCCAAAATGCTAAAAACCAGATAAATCTTGCCTGAAACCAGGTCAACCAGTCCCAAAATAAAACTCCAGTACATTGTCTCATTCTTGGTATCCAAGTCGCCTGTGGGATTGGTTCTAGCTACCTCAAAGATCACTCTCCACCCACAAAGACTTCTTCACTCTAACTGAAATAATTGAAGTGCCAGACAACACAAGGGGTACAAGAGAGAAGCTTTCTTGCAGCATCTTTGCCTACATATGCAGCAACCCTTCTCAGCCCTCAGCAGTCACCTCCTGCCAGAGCAGCCTCAGGGAGGCCAGTCAGGCTATACTCAAAAGAGGGGCAAAGAAGGGTGAGCAGCTAAACACTGGGTGACTTCCCACAGCATTAACAAAGTGCCAGATTTTCTCCACTTGTAGTGAAACAGCACCAGACCCAGCTACATTTCATCATGTCTAAGGAATCTGTGTGAAGTGGCCATAGTGCAGTTGTGTGGTTTAATCTCAATCAGTGCTGAAACAAGCTCAATTCACAAAACAGTTATGGTTGCTTAAACTGTTACCACCTCCTAGATTTGTGGAACTGAGTAAAAGTAATTGCTTTGGGGCAGACAATTAGCATAGGCTAAATCTACCTCCATCAGCAGCTTAGACTAAGCTACTGAACCTCCTCTGAATTAGGCCAGAGCGTGTGCACATACACATACATAAGGTTCCATCAGCTTCACTTGGAAGGCAGCAAATTCCAGCGTGCAACCATATGAAAAACAGGGAATCAAGAAGATTCAAACAACTTGAACTGTACTAATCACATTCAGACATTAAAGTTCACTGATATCCTTATAAAAACAGACTGTTCTTAAACATAAATAAGAGCACACATAGAGGATTATTTCTTTAAGCAGCAAAACTTTAGGCTTAAAGTTTCTCATGTTTCTTGCTGCAATTAACATGAACTACCAAATCAGATGTACAAATGAGTTCATGGTTTGTGGTTTGTTTGTGACAAGTTAAGTCACTTCATCTGGGCCACAATAAGCATCTCTGCAAACAGTCTTAGTCCATTGCAAACAAGAGGTCCTGGGCATAGCATGAGCATGGTGATCTCCAGAGACTTGAGGAGGAACAAAGAAAACACAGAGGAACATACAGAGCAATTAAAAGCATCACTGGATGTTTTCTTAGGACTCTTTCTGTTTAATCATGATCACCAAAGCTTTCAGACTCAAAAGTGCAATGCTTGTCAGAATATACAATGCACAATGCCCATGGACCTTTCATCATGTCTGGCTCAGAGTAAGGTGTGTACATCTGCCCTATACTGAAAATTCAATCACTGTATCACAACAGAGAGAGAGCTCAAATTCAGCTCCTGGTTTAGAAAAAGGCTTAAGGAAAACTGCCCACGCCTTATATCTGAAAGTATTCAAAGCATAAAGTCTCTAGCACAGCAAGCTAGCCAAAATTTGAAAAAGGTTAGCAGTTACCCAATAAAAAAAAATACAATTTTGTATATCCATTCAAAATATTGGCTTAATCACACACCAGGAAATAGCGTGTAAGAGTACAATTAAGCCAAGAGGTTTTCCTGCATTAACTGTATGATGCAGTAGTCAGCACGCCAGTTAATTTTAATTGCAACATTTACACACAGTTAATCCTCTTAGTATTAGGAATAGCATCCTGTGGATTTCTTTTCCAGGATAACAGAACATCATTACAGTAGCCCAGCTTTGGCAGTCATACTTATAAGCATCACTGCAATTCAGAACAGAATTCACCCCCACTTATGGTAGACAAAAAAAAAAAAAACAAGAACAGGACAAAAACAACAAAAAAAACCCTCTTCCAATATATTCCTGCCTGTTTCTCAAGTGTACATGAGGTTGGTAGATATTGTTCATGGTGTTGATCTATATTAGAAAAGCTTAATCCTGAGCAGTGAAGGAACTAGTGAAATGGTACTACCCAAAATATCCCTAAAAAAATTCTGTAACAGGAAAATAGATCTGTTATAAATGTTTTCTAGGACAAAGACAGCAGTTATATCAAGGATACAAATAAGCCTCATCTGCAATATTTTGTCTAGCAAGATATTATATATATATGTGTATGTGTGTTTTTTTCTAATTGACTAGGTAATATTTCCAAGATGAGTTTTCAATTAGAGAATCACATAAAGAATATAACACAGCAGGAAGTAGATGATACCTGGAAAGCTCATCTTGCATTCAGATTTTAAGACCCTCTGCCTTCTAACTTCACCAGCTGGAGCAACATGAACCTACATGACTATAAATGCTTCAGAAGGCAGGAGAAGCAAGGGAGGAGAGGCGGTGGGGTAACTTGTATGTCAGAGAGTTCTCCATTCTCAGAGAAGTAAGGAGGGAGTTCAACAGAGCTGCTAGCCTGGATTTCTGGAGGGGAGATTGGTGCCTGTTTAGGAGCCTGGTTGGCAGAATCCCTTGGGAGACAGTCCTGAGGGGCAAAGGAGTCCAGGAAGGCTGCACATCCTGCATGAAGGAAACCTTAAAAGCACAGAAGTCGGCCAATGCAAGACAAGCAGTGGCAAACACCAGCCTAGCTGAGCACAAACCTTTGCCTGGAACTAAGAAAAAAGAGAGATTATAACTTTTGGAAGAAGGGGCAGCGCACTCAGGAAAGGCTACCAGGGTGCTGTGAGGTTATGCAGGGAGAAAATTAGAAGGGCCAAAACTCAGCTAGAACTTAATCTGGCTACTGCTGGAAAATACAATAAAACATGTTTCTATAAACATATTAGCAACAAAGGGAAGGCTAAGGAGAATCTCCATCAGATGAGATTAGCTTGGTTAGAAAGAGCAAGGGGCTAATAACACCAAGGCTGGAGGTTCAATCCCCATAAGGACCATTCACTTAAGAGCTGGACTTGATGATATTTGTGGGTCCCTTCCAACTCAGAGTATCCTGTGATCTGGATGTGAGGGAACACATAAGTGACAAAGGATGAAGAAAAGACTGAGGTATTTAATGCCTTCTTTGCCTCTGTCTTTAATGGCAAGACCAGTTGTTCTCGGGGTACCCAGTCCCCTGAGCTGGAAGACAGAGGTGGAGAGCAATCCCCATGATCCAAAGGGAAGTGCTACACCACTTAGACACAGGGGAATTACCTGAGGACACTGAGGAAGCTGGTGCAAGAGTGCTCACTTGAACCACTCCTCAGCATTTATCATCTGTATTGGACAACTGGGGGAGGTCCAGCTGGGTGGAGATTAGCAGATGTGATGCTCATCTACAAGAGGAGCTGCAAAGAAGATCCAGGGAACTACAGGCCTGTCAGTCTGACCTTAGTGCCAGGGAAAGTCATGGAGCATATCATCTTGGGTGACGTGAAGAGGAACATACAGGACAACCAGGTGATCAGGCCCAGCCAGCAGGAGCTTATGAAAGGCAAGTCTTGCTTGACTAACCTGGTCTCCCATGCCAAAGTAACATGCTCAGTGGATGAGGGAAAGGCTGTGGATGTTGTTCACCTGGACTTCAGTAAAGCCTTTGACACTGTCTCCCACAGCATTCTCCTGGAGAAACTGGCTGCTCATGGCTTGGACAGGTACATTGCTTGCTGGGTGAAAAACTGGCTTGATTGCTAATCCCAAAGGGTTGTGACAAGGGGAGTTACATGTGGTTGGTTAAATCTAGGAGCTGGTCATCAGTGGGGATCTCCAAAGCTCAGCAAGGTGGAGGCCACCCTGTTTTAAGTAACAATCAATAGGATAAGAGGAAATGGCCTCAAGTTGCACCAGGGGTGTTTTAGATTGGGTAGTAGGAAAAAAATTCCTCACAGAAAGGATTTCCGATCACTGGAACAGGCTGCCCAGGGAAGTAGTTGAGTCACTATCCCTGGAAGCATTTAAAAGATGTGGCACTTGGGGACACAGTTTAGTTGTGAACTTGGCAGTGCTGGGTTAATGGTTGGACTTGATTATCTTAGAAGGTCTTTTCCAACCTAAACAATTCTATGTTTCTATGACTATCTGCCACCAGATTCTGTTTAGTCTCAAAGCTCTGCTTTTCTGTGCCATAGACTACTTTGCCCAAAACACATGCAGGAGACTTACTCTAAGAAAGCAGACCTCAAGCATTAGTAGAGTCCACCAAACCATGCAGAAGGATGAAGGTAAGCAAATTCACTAAAAAAAAAAACCTATCAAAATACCGAAGCTATTTATTCAAAGCTTTGCTGCAGTGACACTGGAAAATTTATCAGGTAAAATAGATTATTCTGCCACACATTTGTCTTATGATTTTAATGATCTGTTATACCCAGCAAAATGCCTCAAGATTCAGTTCACTCCAACTGGTTGGAATGGAATGTTTTCTTAACATATTTGAGGAAGACCTGGAAACATTGGTTCCCATGGTTATAGCTCACTCAGCCTGTTCTTTAACCTTGACCAAACTTTCTTCAGATTTCTCTAACCACCCTGGAGAATAACAGCCAAGAAATCTAAAATTCCTCTTGCGTTTATTACCTTTGGTAATAGATTCATCCGTATTTCCATACTGCTGTTATTTTGTTGCACCTCCCTCCAAATGGACAAAACGAGAGAAATTTAGAGCTGTGAAATACACTTTAAGCTAATGACTCCATTACATTTCCACAAGGATGAGTTTCTGCAAGTTGTAAATAAGGACAAAATGACACAAAATATTGGAGTTATAGAGTTCATTACTAAGTTAACAGCTCAGGAAGGAGAAGCAAAGTTCCTGCTGGCAGATCTCCCTTACAGCACTGATTCAATGTGCTAGAGGATCCAGTAAACACTGGCTGTCGTCAGAGGTGGCACTGGAAACAGGACAGAGGGCGTCACTTGGCCACAACACAGGAACTTCATGTACCCACACACAGGGCACTGAGTGCAGTTTTGATCTTCACAGCTCAGGAAGGGCACAGTAGCTTCTGAGACAATGCAGAGAAAGGCAAGTGTCCAATGGGCCTCAGCAGCTGCCTCAACAGGCAGGGTCTCCTCAGTTTGGAGGGACAAAGGACACAGGAAAGGATGTAGTGGACAACCAGAATGCAGACCTGTTTTTTACGAAACCTTGCAGTAGGAGGACTTAGGGGCAACTTGATGATATCATATGGGGATCAGTTTAAAACACATAAAGAATACACCTCTCCATTCAGAAGGCAGTAGACTCTTCAAGCTTGCTGTCAGAGGTTATGAAAGCAGGCCATATCAGCAGGTTCAAAAAGAGATGAAAGAGTGGCTTGGCCTTTATGCAGAATATTAAATAGAAGTGTAGGTGTAGCCTCCAACACCTGCAGTACAACAAATGGAAATACTGAGGAAGCATAAAGAGACTGAAAGCCATCATCAGATCACTACCCTGAACAGCATTTGCTACTCCAAGAGCTGGAGACAGACTATGAGATGAGATTTCATTTGGCTGACTTAGTAGGGAATTTCTTATGCTTATTTTCAGTCACCAAAATATTTAATAAGATGTAAACTAAGTGATACAGGTAATTACCAACACCATACTACTTGGCATGACAAATGGTACTGTTTTAGAAGAAATAGTGATGCAATTAATCTTGTGATAAAATTTCTTTTCTGAGAAGCTATTGAAAAGAATGAACAATGTCTTCTAGTTTCTCATGTTATAATTCAATGATAATATTTTCCTTTAATTAAGTAGTTTATCCAAAGTTCTAAAAAGATGATGTTTTCTGCATGCTGTTTATCTGTCTCTATTCAAGGATTACAGAAGCTAGGAAATAGACCAAGTTATACCAGTGGTGCAGTTTCAGGCTGTACATTAGCCAGTGCAATTCTACAAGAGGCACAATTCCCTCCAGTGCATGGGCTCCCAAATGTTCCCTTACATTGGATCTACCACCACACAGCAGCACAGTCAACCATCTAACCTTAAAAAGTTAATACTTCCTCTCCCCTTCATTCACAAAAAGGAGGAAAATAAAAAGTCTTCCAGACTCTTCTTTTGTCAGATTCATGGCATGAACAAACTCGCCATCCAGCAGCAGTCACTAGGATGTTATTGAAGCAAAGAGAAGGAAGAAACAGAGTAGAAAAAGAAAGCTCAACTACCTGTTTCTCCAGCAACCCACAGAAATACCAACCTGACTGCCACTTAAACCACATCCTAAGAAAAAGACCAAACCTTGCACAATTTACCCATCTGCAAGTGGACTGATCTGCAACATTACTAGGCACCACTTGTTCTGCAGAGCAGCAGTGCTATTACATTTCGGGCAGACATCCTTCTGACACATTAAAAGAAGTTACACACAAGTTATTTTTAACCTGGATCAGTTCCCCAATTCAGGCAACCACACAGACACACATCACAGTTGTACCAGTAACACGGAAGGGGTGGGCCGATGACAAGCAGCCCTATCGTCCTCTGATAAGTTTGAACATCAGAGCTGCACCCTGAAAAATAAACATCAGGAAATGACTGACTTAGCTGTGCTCATACTATTATTAGTAAGATTATGTGGAGAAATCAGAACAGGGCTGGTATGGATACAAAAAATTCCCCAAAACAAAAACCCACCAAACTCAAGTAAGGATTATCAAATTGAAGTCAGCTCTTCAGCACAGGTCACCCACCACATTCATTCATAGCACCACTGAGGAGTCAGCAGAGGAGTAGTGGCTCCTTAAGCAGATGCTTAGAGAATAGCTGAATACTGAAGCCAAGACTGTGGCTCACAGTCACTTTTGCCAAATCAAAGCACACTTGCACAATTTGCTACCATGGAGTCTTTCTTTTCAACATCTCGCTCATTCCTACTACTGTTACATGTGGCATAAACAGTTGTATCAGTCAACAAGGCAACTAAATCAGATGAAAATTTTATTATTTTTGGGTTTGCCTGGTTTGCATAGTAGGAGACAGGAAAAGCACTATAGTATAAGAAGGAAAGTGGGCCAGCTCATTTTGCAAGCTCCTCATTTGGAACCAGACTTGTTTAAGGGAAAGGCTGCAGGTGTTTGTGCTTCTCTAGGACGTACACCCCACTCTTACACCCTTCCTGTGTCCTTCCTCTCACTCACAGAAGGACTGTAGGTAAAACATCCCTTTTCCATTTTCGCCTACAGTTGGAGCTTGACAAAATTTTGTTCTACCTTAAATCACTTTCAGAAACAATTGAGAGTCAGCTCATAGCTGTTTAAAAAAGCAAAGTTCCATTCTTCTTCCTACCTTTCCTTTACTTCTTTCTTTTCTACAGGCTATTCCTGGACATGATTCAAGAGACCTGCCTCATCCCTGCATCAGATCAAGCAGCCTTTTTATTCAGCAATTTTAATGAATTAAAGTGGCACAAAATGATTCCCTCCATGCCACCACCTTCAGCACTGACCTGCTATGTCTGTTCACTGCTCTTTGGAAAACTATCCATCCAAATAGGTTGTTCTTTAAGAATAAAGATGAATTCAAGAGTATTTTTCTGTTGGCCAAACTTCACACAGAACTGCTTGCTACCAGCTGAACCCAAAGAGTTATACTGTGCCCCTGGCATGCCATACCTATCTTCAAGAGCTGTAACTGAAAGCTGAACCTTTTCAGAGACTTTCCTCTCTAGTGATTGCTTGTGAGACAAAATTACAAACTTAATTCAAGAAAATTTCTATACAACTTTTTTTTAAAAACCCCACCAGATCTATCTCATCAGCCTTGATATGGATCTAAGGAACTAAACAGAAGATTGTCCAAACAAATATTTTTAAAAGAAGCAAACAGAAGAATTAAGCTGTTTGTGCTGGGGCCAGAAAATATAATACGTGTATGGGACATAATTATTATCTTTGGAAAATTTAGTATAGACCAAAGTTCTACAAAAAGTCCTAAGAAAAGTAAAGGAAGGATAATCATCACCACTGTTCTTGAAATCAGCCTGAATGAAGGGGGACTGAAAGTGATTTAGTACATGGATACTCAAGTTTTACCTCTGTTCACTTGAAAAATATTATGGTGTCCTCTAGATTTTACTGGAGTCCACGGGGCAGTGTTACCAGCATCCATCAAGCAGGCAGGAGCACAGCCACTCAGGTGCCATGTGCTGCCCTTACTGTAGGGAATTTCTGCAGGGCTCTGCAGATGTCCCAAAACAGTAAGAAATTTGTGAATGTGCGGGAAATACAACGTCTTGGCAGAGAAAAGGGAAAGCAGGGCATGCTTGGATCCATGTCAAACCTGCAGTCTACCATTTATGTGGCAGTATTAATGAATGTATTATCAGAAGTAATGCAAAATGGAAAATGAAACAGCTCACTTAATACATTTCTCCAGTTCCCATTCTTCATGCTACTTCTCATTCTCAGCTGTTTAAGAAGAACCAGGTCCTTCAATGAATCCGAAACCTTCATTACAAAGAATGTTTACTTTCAACTCGCTGAAATTCAATTAATCAGTGAAAACAGATGAATATGAAAAATGTAAAAACTCAAAAAGTCCCAACTATACAAATGGCTCATTTCTTGTCCTGTTATTTGCATACACTCCCACACAGGGAGCCTGTAAAGGCATGGTGGAATTTCACATGAATATACAATTACAGGTTGTGTTCAGCAAAAAAATAGGTCACAAGCAAAATAACCTTTGAAAAAGGACAAGCATCAGAGACTTCACCCAGGTTCCCAGCACTGGGAAGAAGGGGGATGGAAAGATGTCCCGTCTTCAAACACAGCACAGAGCCGAATAATTACAACAAAAGGAAGGTGGGGCAACTCTTTTTGCAGAACAGAATTAAAAGTCTCCCAAACTAATGGAATAAACTCAGTGTCTGCTTCCCTCCACTTCAAGCAATAAGAATAAAAGGGAAGTGTGGGAGATAGGAAAGAAGGGAAGAAAACCCACGGGGAGTCTTCTGATGCATCAGATGTAAAAAAAACAAACGCGACAAAATTGTGACAATAAAAATGGGTTGCATTCAACATACAGATGAATAAAATGTCCTTGTATTTAAAAGATAACAAAAAAAAATGTCACAGTTGTCACCACTGTGTGCTCAGTGCTGGCTCACAAACCCCTCAGCACCAGTAGCCAACACTTCATTTCTGGTAGTTGCTCAGGTGGAGGGTTAAGAGCGACCACATTCTGCCTCCAGCAGTGAAACCACCTCGAACACCATCCTTGCCCAGCCAAACACCAGATCTACAAATGAATCTAGAGGTGGCCACCAAGGGTGAGCAAGGCCAAGAGTGAGCAGCAAGAGGGACCAGCCACACCCACCAAGGTGCAGCATCAGCCACTCCAGTGTCCGTCCCTGCATTGCTTGTACTGCCAGCAGAGGAATACAGCTACAAATTATCCCAGCTGTGGTTTTCAGCCAGGAGACACACACAGCACACAGAATTATACAGCCATTTTATACTCTTCATATAGCATTTTCTTTTCTAAACCTGAGCTCCCTCAGGCTACAATGTTCCTGAGTCACTGAACCTGATGTACACAAGCATCTAATTCAGGTATGGCCTGGATAGACTGAAGCAAAGGTGACTTATTTATTCTTATCTTGTACTATCTAGCATGATAAGATCCTTACCCAGAAGTCAGGCTTTTAGACCTTTGACCTACCACAGAAATGCTCCTTCATGATAAGCAAGGTCTTAAAAACCCCCACATCTATTAACATAATTAAAAATCAAGCATTTTGAGATCAGAACAGCAGAAGATGTTAGCTCAGGCACTGCTTGGTTTTCTTGTTCACATACTCTCTTCTTTTATTGCTCTAATTTTTAGAAAAAAAAAGGCTTAAAGACATAATTAACAATTTCCACCACACTTTCAGGGGCACAGATATAGCCATACCATAACCCCAGAGGCACCAGACAAAACTGGATATGCTATGATAAGCCCTATCTGTAGTAGGAACCCTGGCTGAATCAAAATTTGCTAAAAGACTTCACTCATTCTGTCTGAAGGAGTTTTGCTACTTTGGTAGAGGCATTTTTCCAAATAATACAGCCAAAACATAAATAAATTAGGAGACAGAACTGCTTGGGTGTTGTTTTTATTTATGCATGGTATAGTTGTGAAATACAGGTCCAGCTACAAAAGATGAAGAGTTCTGTATATGACAGCCAAAACACAGATGGGCTGTTTGCCACAAAAAAACAAAACTACAATAGTAAGCCATGTAACATTTGGGACATTTTCATTTCAAAGCTTCTTGCTACTGTATACAAGAATTCATTAATTGCTTTTCTTTCTGGTAACTTTAAACATAGTGATATTTTAAATAGGCATCTCTACCTGGAAGGCAGTCTCTGCAGAACCATGACCTGTAGATAAGGTTATCTGCATACATGCAGACATACAATTCATCTTTAAGAGCTGTGACAAATATTTCTTCTGAGAAGCTGTCACTGTCACAAAAAAGCTCTGCTCGTGTCCATTAGTAAAAGTCAGATTAAAGCAATGTGGATTTTAACAATTAAGTATTGTAACTTCCTTGAAGTGTATGTATTTTTCCTCATGCCTGGTCATTTTCATGTTTTAATTCAGAAAGCAACAATATCCTACTGAACACAAATGAAGGAAAGTATGTAGAAGGGGTGATAGCCTATATAAGCCTCTCTTCACAGCCACTATCCAACAACCAGCTATAAACAGTGAACAATATCTAATGAAAGTCACAGACATCTGAGTAATTCTAGTGGCATTTAGAGCTCTTCTCTCTTATTTATGTGACTCAGAGTCAGACACTCTGCATATTTCCAGTAGGGAATAAACAAACTCAAAGTCCTCTCTGCAGTACAATCCAAAATGTCCTAGAAGACCATAATTTTCCATCCTTATTGCAAGTTAAAGGCAGCCAAAAACCATCAGACTCTCTTTTATGTGGAACAGAAAACATTTCTCTTCTCCAAAGCTGCAGAATCCTATCCACCAAAGGTGGAGATAAAGCCTGAAACATCCCTCAAATTGCATCAGGACAAAGACCTTCAAAAAGCTGAAGTATTCAGTCAATCCCTGCTTCTTGGAAATACTCACTGCACAGAGTTTAAATGCCAACAGGCAAATTCAGCTGTGTCTGCTTTATTGGTAAACATTGTGTCACCAGTGAGGGCAATTAGCAGAACAATCTAACTATTTAATTTGGTGAAGGCAAAACACAGAAGTCAGTAATTACTTCAACAGGTTTCCTGGTAGTGGCCTTTGAAGTGTCTGTCAATTGAAACTTGAAAAGAAAGGAGAGGGAAAAAAAAAACCAAAACAACACACAAGCAGAAAAGGGGAAGATCCAAAAAAAAAAAAAAAAGGAACATAATGAGAAGGTTGTCCAGGATGGCAAGAAGTTAAATGAAAAACTGAAATTGTTCTGTTAAAAAAACAAGCAAAACAAACAAACAAACAAAAACAAAACAAAGAGCCCAGAAAAAAAGTGCACAGCACTATTTTATGAGCAACTGTTCTTGCTGTCTTGCTAAATTTAGCCTTTTCAAATACTTAGCTGTGCCTAAGTTTCCTTTATTTCTTGGGTGTGTGTAGGAACTACTGCAAGGGAAAACTTAGTTCATGTCCCAGTTGTATTAGCAAATCCTAAAGAACTGTAAAATGCAAAACAGAACCAAGACATGCCTCCACTTAAGAGCAAGCCAAACTAGACTGATAATAAGATGAGCAAGAGGCATCTATATCTATGCAGTTAAGCTCAGGTCTTTTTAGCTCCAAATGCACCAAGGTTAGGGAGTTTGCAGGACTTCAGCAGGTTTTAAATAGTGTCCTTCTGCCACTGCTTAGAAATTGTAGCTCTGCAGTATTACATGTACACTCTTCCAAATAATCTTTTTTATGTAATTTCAGCAATTTTATCAGTAATGCTAGGAATGAATGTTCTACTTGGTCCCATTCAGATGAGCATGTCCCATATATTTATTCTAGACATTCCATTTTTATTACAGCTATAGCCTTTTCATTACTCTGTGCTGAAATCATTGCATCACTTGATGAATCACCTATTGCCACTCTATCTGGGGACCAAAAAAAGTAAGCCAACAGAACATACAGAACTGGATAAGGACAAGACAGCAGGCAGGATTGAGTAGCAAATATTACACAGTCACTGAAACTTATTTCTACCTGCTCAGTCAAAAAGGAAAATGCCATGCACTGAAGGTTTCCTCAGACTTTGAAGAGCCCTTCATGTTTTAAATATTTCAGTTTCCTGTACATTACTTCTTAGCAGAATACTAAACACACAAGAATACCGAAGTTGAAGGCCCAGTGTTCAAGTCTCAAACTCAGCTGACAAGAAGAACTTTGCACATTTAGACCTTTATTTGCTTTTCCTAACAGAAGAAATCATTTAAAATGTCACTAAATCAGGTCTCCCAGTACCTACTCTCTCAGTGCCTTTACATTATGGAAAGAATATTTTCATATATTTTAATTTAAAATAAATTATTGTGGCAAATATTTTTATAGGCTATGCAAGAATTGCATTGAACGATTTACCCACCTTCTCGGTGATGTAGAAATTAGAACTATCAGCATGCTGCAGTGCAAATTGGTCATGATTTGGAAGAGACCACCTTAGAAATATGAAAATAAATTAATCACAAAATGAAATCTCAATAATTCAAAAAGTACCCTTTACATAATTTTAGTATGACCAAACAAGCATCTGTCATTCCCATGTATTTCTCATACTTCTCATAGTTTTCCATAGCTCTCAATGATGAGTTCCAAAGTTTAAGTTAAAAGCATGCTTACAAGGGGAAAACCTCAGTACAAATACATCCTAGTGATCTTTGTTTGCAGTAAGCAAGATCACTAAGTCACTAAAATTGACCAAAAAAAAAGTACAGTACCAGAAATTTATGCTATCTCTTATACAACATACAATGCATATAGTATTAAGTTTATATATTACATTAGGCATAAAATACCACCTTTTTAGCTCAGCAGCAATTTGATGACTATAACTAGTTTTTCCTGTGTGGCAGCACTTGCTTAAAACTGCTTTTTTAATTAATCCATTCAACTTCAATCAAGGTATTTGCCTTAGCCAATTATTAGTCTACATTGCAGAATTTGCAATTAAGTTTCAGTTTCATATGAACAGTCACATTAACTGGACCAGCTCACAGCACCCACTGGACTCAGTGCTCAAAATTCAAAGCCAGAGGCAGTGCTTTAGTCTCTTAACCCATGAATTGCAGGGACTGCAAGCCAAAGTGAGTCAGCAAAATGGATCTCTGTGCAGAAAGGAAGGAAACAGTCAAAATGAGAGTCACCCACATGATGGAGCTGCTTTGTTAGGAGCCTCATCTTGCAAGCAATTGATCCAAAATGCACTGCAAATTCAAAATTTGAAGATAACACAACTAGATTGAAGAAACTAATGACTAGTCGTACATGTAGATTTTCTTTGGAAAAAATTATCTCCTAGTTGGTTTAATACTTCAAAAAGCACTGTATCTAGCATGTACTATATGGCAGAACTTACCCATCACAGACTTCTTTTATTATCGAGGACAGTGGCTTTTTCTGGTAAATGGAAAAAGAAAGAAAAAGCAAAATCAGCAAGTTAGAATACCTCTGAGCTTTTAGAATATTATTCCAAAGCCAGGAAATGCAAAGAACAAAACTAATAGCATTTCATTATTTGTTTAGCATCAAGTGTCAAAGGATCTCAAAATTTTCTGCTGTTTTGGTCTCATAAAGGTATAAAGATAGCAATTCTAGACATAGGCATTAAGACATTATCCATCATTTTTGTCAACCTTAGTCCATATGAGATAAACTCAGTTTCTCAAATGAGAAATCAGAGTCTTTTGTGTACACTGCATCTCATTACCCAACAGAAACAGAAGATTTAGATATCAACGTGACCATTTTCCAGGAATGACATCTGAAACCAGAAGACATTCAATAAATTTAAACCTTCTTTTGTCCCTTTCAGAGACAGTCATATGACAACAGTAATCCTCTCTCTTAAGTGCACACATTCAGGTCCCCCTCTGATAAGACACCAGCTGGAAGGTGTTAAAATCCCAGATGTATCGGTTCTGCTTTATTTTCTACATCTGTGAGAGCACAGGAGCATTTGGACTGACTCAAAGCAGCTCTCTTGCTTTGAGTCCCAAAATAGAAAAGAAGTCTAGCCTGTTGATGTTGCAATGCTTTGAACATTGTTATAAACATAGGGTGCACACACAAGTGTTTTTAGAAGATTTCTGGCTAAAAGAAAATGCACTTTTATGTTCCAAACCACAGATGAAAATTCATGGTAAAAAGAAATGCACCAGATTTCATCAGCTGAGTGGCTACTGAGCCTTTCTTCCGTAGTTCTGGGTGACCACACAATGTCACACATATCTGTTGCTCCACAAAAATTTCCCAAATCATCTAAACATCATAGGATCCCTCTCTCTAGTTACTTCCAATGACAGTTCACTGAATTACTAAAAGCAAAGAGAATAAACAAAATACAGAAAACTCATCATAAACCCACCAACAATCCAACACTATTGGCAAAATAAGAATTTTACTTTTAATTTTTGTAGAAAATGATTAATGGAAAAATTAACTCAGTATTGGGGCATGTTATGTGAAGGAAGAATTCTTTTTCCCTTGAATTTGTTTTCTGTGCTTCACCACTGCATAGACAGCCAGAGACAGAACTCCTTGGTCAGATCAGGATCAGGGAAGGATTTATTATTTCAACAGTTCAGTTAACTAAGCCATTTTATAAACAGGCAGAAACATAACACAAGACCATTTTAATCAAACATGAATGAAAGCACCTGCTGAAAGGATTCTGTTCCTGCTTACCATATTGTCTCAGTCCTTGGTTTCCTGCCTTCCTCTTTCACTGCCATTTCTATTTTCACATGACCACCCAAGATGATCCACACCAGGGAAGTTAATCAAACTGAAAGCTGGTCCAGGAAAAGAGGAGGGGGGAAATAGTTTTCACCAGGACTGATTTCCTCATCTGCCTTACTATATACCTAAATGAGTAGCAAACACCAGAGCATAGGAGAAAAGGCAGAAGTGGGAAATTACTCCATTCTGCAGCAGCAACATGTCCCTTCTCCATTGCAAATTCTCTGTTGCACTGGCTCAGTTGTTTGCATAGCTGCAGACAGGCTGTGAAGCAGATCAGGCAGATCATACCAGATAGAAAAAGTGGGGTTTCCCCCCAGTTTTTTTGGGCTGATCAGTTCCTCAGTCTGGATTACTGTGTCACTTATGTGCAGCTGCTTTGATCTGCTGTCCTCCTCTCCGAGGGTTTTTTCAGCTTCTGTAATCCTGCGAGAGCTTCCAACTGCTTTCTTTCCTCTATCATTTAGGAAAAAGAAATCCAACAACCCATTTTTGGGGGGAGTGACAGAGGGAGGAGCAGAGCTTTGTCATTCAGCACACGTGTGCCAGCCTGTAGGCAAACTGCTGCCAAGCAGAGTGCACAGCCCTGCATGCTGCAACCCCTTTGCCCCTCAGGATGCTACTGTAGGTCCTGTTCTGGTATTTCCATATTTTGACAGAATTTTATCTGGGGTATTAATTCCTTTTACAAAGGAAACAGAAAGCAGCTAGCAGATTCAATTCAGGACAGAAAGAGTAACTACTTCTTCTTCCAATTATTTCCCATAGGACCTATAGTTTCCCATTAGAAACTATGACAAAAAGACAATTTAACAACCTAAACAAGCAATAAAATAAATCCCCTTTTATATATATAAAGGCTAGATTAAATTACTTTTCACATCATTATTCTGGTTCTCTATTCTAAGTTCTCATTATTCTAAATTCTCTGCACCATCAATTTTTACATCATTTGTCAATCCTATTCACCTCCTACCCACTTTGCCTATTCTAGACCACCTTTGCATTATTATATGACAATATCTGAAACTAAAAACTTGGACAAAACAAACATAAAACCCCTGCAACAAATAAATTAGAACCTCTAAAGAACAGCTAAAAGAAAAAGCAAGTGGATCCTCAATGATAAGAATTATTTATACAGCCAGCCTCTCATGGCAGAGTGTGGTCCTCCTGTGGCACTATTCCTACAGCACTGATGTGGGTAAGCACAACTCATGATGAAAAAATCAACAAGATGAAGAAAAAGTGCAACTCTTCTGGGACACCGAGTTTGCAATTAGTGACTTGATAACACTTTACAAATTAATAAATACCACCATAGCAATACTTATAAGTACTAGCAATACTAATAAGCTGCAGCTCCTAATAATCCCTTGGGCTGCACTCCCCCTATGCATAAGTCTCCAGACAGAACTCTTTCCCCTTCCCTAGCTGGGAGATAAATTACCACCAGCATGTTGTTCACAAGAGGGGTGTCCCTGCAGGCAGGCGAGGGCTGCCTCGACTCCCTGTGTGCACTCTCCAGGGTCAGGACACAGCTGTTTACTGCATGTATAGGAATGCAGCACTACTAAAAACAAAGAAAAGTGAGGTGTTTGGTTTTTTATTTCCTTTTTGAACCATGGAAAAAGAGGTAAAAGTCTATTTCCATTCTCTGCAGAATAAATCCACTTGGCAGGCCATTCAAAGCCACTTTTTCTCCCCCCGGCTCTAAATATCTGCCAGATGTCAAAGAGCATAGATTTGAAGGTTTTGTTACCTTAATCTTAATAAAATTATGTTTATGGAAATTTACTTATCCTTGCTGCAGTTGCAATTCCAAAAAGTCAAATTCACCTTATTAGTCAATGCACTTCAAAGAATTTCTTACAATCAGTCAAAAAAAAATTTGAAGTTTTTCCTTCATAGAAATGAGTATTTTGTGCTAGTGTTTTGTTTTTTTTTGTTTTTTTTTTTTTTTGTCTCTGTCTTCTTCTAGACTTGTAAAAATGAAGTGAGCTTTTACACATGCTGAGATGCTCATTTAAAGCTCTAAGAAGATCAGGCTTTAATGTACAAAATAACGGAGATCAAAGTGAACTTCATGCTCCCTACAGGAGATAACACCTTCAGCTAACTTATCACAGTATCTGCACTGAACACATTGGTTGGAATAAAAGTATTTTCCTAGGGTAGGTATTAAATTGATAGCTGAAGTTAAGTGTCACTGGGGCATTATGGTCTCGTGACTTACTGATCAGCACACAAGGGGAGAATCCTGACAGTCACATGGAGCACAGGCAGCACTCAGAGCCAGCGTGAATTTACACACTTGGTGAAGCTTTATCTGCACTGACTGGTTAGCACAGGTGTCCAGGATTCAGGTGTGGCCCTGATGACCAGGCCATCAATTCTGTGCTCACCTGCATGTGTCCAGATTGTGTCCCCAGGCTGTGTGTGCTGGAATGCACACAGATCCCTGACTTCTTGAGTACCCGCCCTTGCTACTCGTGCAATATTTGGTAGCACTTCCAAAATAACTTGCGGAACACTGAGATTTCCCACTCCAATTTCCTCATCAATGTCAAGCTTTCAAGCCTGTCCCTATGGAAAACTCATAGGGAACCAGTCACCTGGAAGAACTAAGCACAGGCATGCAAGACTGTAAGCTGGCTTAGTCCAGACCACTGTTTTGTTTCAGGGAAATCATGTGATGAGCAGAAGTAAGCAAAGAACATCCAATACACCAATGCTGACCAAGCCCTAGGTCCTGTTCAAACCACCAGTAGTACACCAACTTGGGTTTAAAGCACTTCCAAATCAAACAGCAAGTGTGTGTGTGTGTGCGTGTGTGAACTGTAAAGAGGACAGAAGCCTAAATCTGAGTGGAAACCTGTATTACATGTGCAGTTCTGATACACTTTGTGCAATTGTAGACAGGTTTCTTTCATGCCAAGTCTGGATATCTTTTCTTTCCACATGACTAACAGAGAGTCATTGCTTTTTCTTTTAGATAGGTTGGTTTGTTAGGTTATGCTTCTTGAGTTTCTTTTGGACAACTGGGATATCCCTCTCCCTGTCTGACACCTTTTAACCATAGAAGTAACAAGAAAACTCATAGCTTTGCTGTCTTTAAGCCTATCACAGAATAAAAAAGCAGATGCAGCACATCCATTAGTGTGAAACAGCGTTACGGAGAAAAGTTCTGTTGCAGACAGTTGAAAAACATCGCACTGTCGGAAAACATCAAAAGGCATTTTGACATCTGTCAAAAAAACAGAACTTCAAGCCAGTAAATACAACATTCTGTCTTGTAATTAATGCTATCATTATACTAATAAATCTTTCGGTGCTAAAGTCATTTTACAGCTATTAAAAAACAGACAACCACCTCTTTTCACACTCAGTGGAGGCTTTTTCTGTTACTGTCATGCACCAAGGTCCACAGTGGACTGGTGGCAGACACCAGATGCCAGGACACCTGGATCCATGACTCCCTACTTCAACACTGGTCTCTTGTGGTGTAAGAGACAAGGTCTCTTGTAAGGGGGAGGTGCTGGAGTGATTTGGACTTCAGCCTTCTCAGCCTGCTCTGAACCACTCTGGGCATCAACACTCTCCATTGACTACAGTGGAATACTGATGAGACCAGATCATTGATTTATTATCGGGCACCTGTAACAGATGAGAGGGAGGATTTCTCTAACCCAAGGGAGCACCACAGAGAGGGAATGCCTGAAGAACAGGGGCACTGCAGCACTACAGTAACAGAGAACATAAAACCAGCCAAGGCTAGGCAGACACTCCACAGTTGTGCCCATGCAGCAACACAGCCCAGGGCAGGAAACACTCGCCTCAGAACCAACATGCAAAACCCTCAACAGGTGCAGCTGCTGATGGGAGAGAGCTTTTATCAGCTCAGTTCACAGCTCTTAAGTAACATGTTGGTAGCAACACCTTGGTATAAATTTAGCAATAGCAGTTCCACAGGGCACTCAAGACTTGGAGAAACCTAAGTATTCGTGTCCTCTCCCTATTCACTCTCAGCTGCAGCTTCCTGAGTTACTCCCTTCCCACCCCCAAAAAGATCCTCACTCCTAAGTCTGCATTTCACCTGATCTAAGATTTGACCCACAGATCATATGTTTAGGATGTTACAGTGACCGTAAAACAAGGAAACAGCAAAATATAATGTTATTAACAAAAAACCTCAATCAAACCAACAAAAAAACATAAACAGAATTTTACAGATACTTTTTACTCCATATCTAGTATCCTAACAACCCATAATACTCCCTGTTTTCTCAAGTATAAGTAGGAACAATAAAAAGTCCCAATCAAGAATACTGAAACGTTAAAAAACACCTAGGGACCCACAGTTGTGGATTTCAGCATGTTTCATGCAACATACTTGCCCCAATATTTAAAATACAGCTAAAATACACTTTAAAATACAAATCAGGGCTTTAAGATGTGGCTTTTCACACAACCTATTAGGAGAGCACGCACCTGAAGACTGAATGAAGAAACCCCAACACCCCAGCTCATGACTGATACGTGGCTTACAAGGGCAGAAGTTTCTCCATGAAGGCAAAAAAAAAATATTCAGTGGGGTTTTTGGTACAACTCTCTTTTGTATTACAATCTGTATGTCTATAATGAGAATATAATTGAATCATAAAGTGTGTCTGGATATTCCAGCTGGCGAGAGTGTAAATTAATTCATTGGTCTATAACTTCAGGAATCTCGTTGTTACACATTTCCCTTGAATAAGAGCAAAATTAACTTAATAGATGGGACTCCTGCTGATAGTTAAAAAAATTTTATGGATGCAACCACCTTAAAGTCACGTTTAGCCTTCATTTTGAAAATGCCATCAGCTGCAGGCAGCAAAATTCAGGTTTCAGCAGGGAGGTTCTGGCAAGAATTATAGAGCTAGTAAAAATCTGGGACATGAAGAAAGTCAAACCAAACCCCAAACCAACCAAAGGGGAAAAAATCCAAACCCACAAAAATCAAGGAGATAAGAAACAAGGTGTTTTTTCTCTTTCGTAAAGTATTATTTTCTGAACACCCTTTATAATGCAGATCAGGAATGCTGGGATGTTAGTTCTGTAGACCTCAAGTGCATCCTGGCTCTACTTGCACTTCTATTTAACAAAAACACAACCAGCCAACCAACCAACAAAACCCTGTCTCTACTGCACTGAACTTATGGTTCTTAACCTAGAAGATAGCACCAAGCAGAAAGTATAAATATCATCCATTAGACTGCAATTCACAAAACATTTCTATTTATTCTCCTTCTCCCTTTCTTTTTACAATATCTAACCCTGCTGCACAGCTATTACCTCTTCCATCTACTAGGCCTTGCTGCTGTCTCTGTATTAAACAAAAGCAGTAAGAGTTTTTATGTATTTTTCAGTGAGTAGGTCCCAGCCACACACACACCACAGCACATAAGTTTGGAGCTTTGAAAGACCCCAGCCAACCAGTGGGGAATGTGGTTTTGGACAAGCCAGACTAATAAAATATAACATGTGACAATAACATTGCCAGTTTCATCCAGGCTGGCTGGCTGCCACCACATCAAAGAACTGAGGCTTTAATGATGGCCACTCCAATGCCACAGTCCTGTAAGAAAAGGAATCATATTTTTCAAACTCCATTGCATTTAACAATTGGTTCATTATGTTAACGAGGCATTGTCTATGTATACAAGTGTGTCAGTGAATTGAATTATACCCAGTACACTAAAAAATCTGCATTACTGTTTCCAAGGTTATTCTTGCTGCTGAACAGCTTTTACAAAACAAATAGAAGTAAAAAATTGAGACCTTTCATTAGTCCAACAAAGAAAATGGAAAAAAAAATTACATAAAAATAGTGGAGAGGATTTCTTTACCAGCTCTATTAATAATTCCTGATGGCAACAAAATTGCAAGCAATAAAAAACTGTCAAATATTTTCACTATGCCAGTTAGCATCTGCTTTATGAATAGTTTCATATTCAATTTTGTGAAGCTGAAATATGACAGGTACAACAAGGAGCAATAAAACTCCAAAAGCATCTGTTTGGCACCTAAATATTGATTTTAAGCAAGCCCTACCTTTAACAAACTAGTTTAAGACAACCAAGTGTTTTTCAATTCTTTTTGAAAAGGCAGCCACCTTTTGGTTCATCCATCTTTGGGCAAGTCTTCCATCAGCAGCGACATCCTCCTCTGGAATGCCTGAGATCCAGCTGCAGTGGCTGCTCTCGAGCACTGGCTGCTTCTCCCATCTGACAGAAAGGAGCTGCTGCTAGCAAATCCAGGCAGGGAACATTTTTATAAGTCAGTGTTAGATTTTTTTTTTTTTTATCCTTCCCATGAGCTGCTTCATAGTCCTCTATCTTCAAGAAACTGAGATCTTGTCAGCTGTTAAAGGCACTGACATTTCCCTTTACTATAAACTCAGGATGTGCAATAACATCTGAAATCTCAGCAATATTCATATAAAAAATCATCACTAGTTCCAGCTATTGCAGTACCATTACACCTTCTGGGTAGGAGTTCATATAAATTTGCAGGTTTGTGGGAAGGAGGCAAGAGCCTCTCCCTTCCTTCCTTCCTTCCCTTAGGAACTAAACCCCTTGATTTTGAGGGAGTCAGAGTCTGGAGCCAGACTGAAGCACAGGGAGCGACACTTCACAGCACGGTGAGATGGTGAGACATCAATATCCCTTTCTTGTTCACTGCTTGAACAATGCTGGTGCTCACTAATATTGCATACATTTAGACTTGTGATGCTAGGATTGTCTCTGTATACTGCTATTACTAGTGACAGTACCTGCAGAAACTATCTATTCTTAGTCTACACACATGGCAGAAGCGATGTGCCACTTTCTTTTCTCTAATTAAGCATTTCACAATCTTTTGAACTTCATCTTTCCCCATAGTTTGAGAAACACTGCACTAAATCAATTAACAATCCTCAAGGGTCCAAATTTAGGTCTGAAAGCAGATTAAGGTTTGAAAGCTACTTTAAAAAAAACCAAAATCTTACTGGTGACCTTTTAATAATGCAGTGATGTATAATGAGTTCTATGAAGAAGACAAAAAACCCCACAATCAAAATTATACTGGCAGAAGAGGCAATTTGAAAGATCCTTAAAAGATAAACTTGCTGAGTAAATCTAAACTTCAGGGAGAATATTAACATAAAGCAGCCCATGGCTCCACCCATCTGCTGCACTTTCATTAACATGAAGTTCTCATATGACAATGCCCCTGTAAATTTTGTTCACTGTATGAGATTTGTGCTTTGAAAAGAAAACACAGCCTTCCTCCTCCCCCCCTTCCATCTCTTTTTGCTAATGTAAAGATTCACATCTACTGATTTAATACATGTTTAATGATCTCATAGGTAAAAGCAAACCTGGAGGAAGAGACTGTATAGCCAAGTTTAATTATAAACTGTCCCTTTCTGTAGGAAGAGTTGATTACCTCCAAGGCTGAGGAAGTTCATCCTCAAGCTTAGAGAAACCTGGTTTTAGTACAATTTGTGTTAAGACACAAGAGTCAAAATAGATGTTGTCCCCAAATATCCATCTTGTGCCTCTCATAGAAGCTGCTTCTCCTGCAGCAGGAACAGTGTAACTATAAATCCACAAAGTATCCAGGTAACCTAAAACCAGCACTGGCTTATCTAAAATAATTTGTGCTGTAAAAAAGCCCTAACAGCTAAAAATTATACATAATGGGCACAAATTAAAGCATGCAGACTTTCACTGAACACAAGAAATAACACCCTCTTATGAAATAGCTATTTCTGGGACAAACAAAGAGAAGATAGACTATCCAGCACCCTGGTTCACCTGTACAGACCCTGTGCAGTCCTATTCTTAACATCTTCTAGAATAATCAGCCAGAGAGTGAAAGAAAAGATAACAGACAGTCAGCATCTACCATTCATTTCTTCCCCAGACTGCATTGCTAAAAAGTCCACAAAAAGATCCCAATGCAAATTCAGACACCAACTCATTTCCATTTCTCCCCTTACATGACAGGAAGACTAAAGCATGAAAGATCAACGCTATACACAGATCTTAAAGCCACAATCAAATCTTCATACCAAAAATTAATTTTGGGCCGAGTTTTAATATTGCTAATACAGATTTATGGAGGAGGGAAGAGTCTGAATACTATTTTTCTAATTTATAACTGAGAAAAATTATGGAATTGGGGTAGGGGGAAACCCAAATAAACCCGAAATGTTCTGGAAGAGAGTATCTGGAATTCAATCAAGTCCATCTCTCAAGAAGAACATGATTTTAAAATCAGTTTTAATGAGTACAGGCATCAGCCAGTTGCCAGGTTTACTGCAACTTAATTACTTCCCACCTGGTAAGAGAGAGAGGGCAGTAAGCAAGAGACAGTTTTGCCCTCCTTGTTTAAAGCAACTTTCCAAGAAAAAAGCACTGGTAAAGCCTTGACATCAAACAGTACATGACAATGAATGAGCAGAAAATTTTCTTCACATTCATTGGAAGCAAGCACAGAGGCTAATTTCAAAAGGCACTTAATTATATATTAATTGTTCTGGCACAGAATCTCTCTAACTGAGTGAGGCTAATTTTGCATGATTAAATTTAAAACCACCATTGATGAACCCAAGCTGACAAACCTATGGAAATGCAGTGGGAAGCCTCAAATTGAAAAGGCTCTATGACTTCTCAAGTCCAAGCTGGCAGAAGTCATTCATCTGAAGGGGTTGTTTAATAACATTTAGTGGAAAAAATACTCATGAGCTCTTTTAAGGCCCAACACCTGCCAGTACACTTCTGTCAATGGTTCTGGTTTCACAGTGACATTTCTTCACTTTGAAAATATTTTACTCTCTTCATTGCTAAGCAAAACATGCATATACACAGCAAGTAAATTAGGATAATGTGCAACCAAATATAAATAAGTGCTTCCAAGAATATGCAATAAGCAACCTTAAAAAACCTCCCAGATTTTCCTCTGATTTCTTATACAGTATTTGTACTTCAGTTTTTGGAACAGCCTCAGTACCCTGAAAGATAAAGAACTTACGTCATGCTACAGTGATGGGGTTTTGTTGTTTTTTTTAAAGTAATACCATAGTGCTGTTCATTTAAATACTGTTTTTCTTGATGGTAAGAAAGAGAGAGAAGAAGCCAGTATGGAAAAGTTTTTAGGATTCTCTGAATATACATCAAATGGAGACTGAATGAGCAGATCCCACCTGGGACACAGGCACTGGCTGCAGTGTCTGGTCAGTGGGTAAGTCGTTCCTCCTTTCTGCCTTCCTTTTCCCTCCTCCCCTTTATCATCTCCGACAGCTAGCCATCTGAGGTATGAATCATCTCCTCCATACAGCTCTTCTACTGAATAGATGCTTTAAAGGAAACAGATTGAGGAAAAGTTAGCACTAAGTGAATCAAAGGCAGAGCTGTGTGCTCACAAGTATGTATCACCCTATATAATTTCAAGGTTCATTCCCACATTGCTCCCAACCTTGAGAAAGGTAAATATGTGTGTTTGTGTACATGGGTAGTAGGAAGGGATGTTTCTTTCCCATCTTTCCATGTCAGAAAGGGGAGGGATGAGCCTCTCAAACTTCATTCCCTCATTTCCATTTCTCTCTGCATCGGGAGTAGGCTGCTGTTAAGTCTTCTCCTTTTTGGCCTTAGTTTCCCTCTTCTTCCTCCTCCTACCTACAAAGTGGCTTGAGGAAGCTTGCAGATAACTTGGCAGGCTGTGTTTGAGGAGTTTTACCCAATATAATACAACATTGTTCTTTCATGACTCCTTCAAATCTTACATAATAAAATTAAAAACAAGGTACCAGGAAAGTAAGCTAATATTACAGGTAAAGTATGAGGGTTTTTTGAGAGTTACTTTAAGCTTTTTGTAAATTAAACCAAATAATTCTCATATTATTTTACTGTTGTTTGAAAGAGAGTTCATAATATTTTTTCAGTTTTATCCCCACTGTACTTGGTTCATCATGACTAACATGCATCTTTCTCTGAACACAGTGTGCAAGGTCTACCATTTGTTATATAAGAAGAAAAAAGTAAAACATTCTTCACTCCAGAAGGCAAAAGATTTCTATGCTTACTGAAAAATTTCAGCAAATGAAAATAGAAAAGCTTGGCAGGTCAAAAAAATCAACTTACAAAGTTTGGTTTCACTTGGGAACTCCCTTTTTCCTCTAAGGGGGCTTTCAGAGTGCTTAAAAATCATACTGCTGTAATTCCAGTCACCCTCTAGTACCATGTTTCTTCAAATTTCACACAGGAATTTCCCAGGCATGTGCCACAAAAGGGTTAACTACAAGTGAAACTCATTGCACTGCATGAAGAAATTACTAACCCATTTCAGTAATACATTTTCAGTGTGAATTCAAATGCTCTCCTCTCCAATAGACCTTTATAATGTACTGAGTCCCCTGACACACCAGGGTCTAAAGCACATTATAAAATGCTTTTCTTCACTCTGAATACTATTTACAGAAATAATAATAATTCTAACCAGGTAACATGCTGAAGGATTTCAAAATGTTAAGGGTAAGCTGTTAAATATTAAAGAGGTTGCTTTCAATATTAATACACGGGCCACAAGAACGATCTCAGAGAAGTCCAGAATATAAAACATGGCCCTTGTATAACTTGTTTTTGTTTGTTTCCCCCCATCCGAATTTCCTAAAAAGAGTTTTTAATTCATAATTTTGAATTTGTTAACTTCTGTATACTGCCTTCAATACATCCATGGGACCATTACTTTAGAACTAACCAGATAACCAGAATAAGCCCTGAGATTACTTTACAGAACAACAAAGATCCTCCTGCTCACAGTGCACCACTATTTAAGTTCCAAAATCTGCACTTGCTGCAGCCATTCAGTATGATTCTGCTCCAAATGCAAAGCACTGACTAGAAATTTGAAGACTTTTCACCCAGAGGTAACAACACCACCACAATTTTACAGTTGAACAAACTAAGGCACAAAAGTGTTAAGTGGGTCACACGAGCAGTAAATGCCTTATTCAAGCAGCTGTTCTGAAAGAAAAGGCAAATGAAGAAACCAGCTAAACACATCAAAAACCTTTAGCAGTAAAAGAGGAAGAGGGTTACACCCCTTAGAAAAAACACCTTCTACCCCACATACACTCATAGAAAAATACATATTGAAGTAAACATAAATGCAGAGACAAAAGCATGCAGAGAATAACTTATTTATGAACAGGGCCAGCTGAGCACAGGTACACAGGCACTTACTTGATCTATTTCCATTAACTTGGGGAAGGCACCTGGCCATTCAATCGCCACCTTCACTATATCAGCAGGAGGGGGCATTGCGACGCTGCTGCTCTTCGGAGCCAGTACAACTGGACACTAAATACTGCAGAGAGTCTCTCTCATTCACACCTGCAGGGAGAGAGAAAAAAAAGAAAAAGAATATTACAGCAGTTCAGACAGAACTCCAGCACTCCCTCTTCAGCCTCCTACATTTCCCCTGGCTGGGCAGGTGGATAAAAATGTCCCTGTGTGTGCAGGAGCAGGAGAATGGCACATATTACAGGAGCAAGCACAGGACACAACGCCACGACACGCTGCACAGCTCGACAGCCTGTTAGAAAGATGGCTGAAGCACTGAAATGTACGGTGAATAATAGGCATGCATTAGATTTAAATAGAAAAACTATTTTTAAATATTATTAAATATGCTGGTGGGGAAAAAACGACAAACTAGAGGAAGCTCCTGTTACAGTGTCACTCCTGGAGTCCCAGGGAACGTGACCGAATCGGTTAATGCTGGCGCTTCAGGAGAAGAGATTGCCCAGGAAGTTATGGCCAGGAAACACTGTTTCTTTTAACTATAGCAATGATCTTCTGGGTGTTCACAAATAGATCACTGCACTATAGCAACCAGTATGTCAGGAAGAAGGCAGAACACACAGCAGTTTCCACATATACATACACACAGGCACACACACATCCTCACCTCACAGATCCAGAGATACCCACAAATAAATACTTCTTTATGGTACATCTCAGGCACGTGAATACACAAGGATGTAGTATACATTCACAGTGACATCATCAGCTATATAACACGTCACAATTCTGCAAGAATGTGAATATCAACCCGCTCTCATGTCAAATAATGCGAACTGTGAATTTCAGGGAAAGACAAAAGGGGAAGAACCAAATCCTCAGGTTTTGCAGAATTTAAGTTCTGTCTCTTTTGACTCATCAAAGTTTATAACCTTGCAACAACAACACACATTTATCAAGAGTGTGTAGTGCCTCTCTGGGCTTGCAAACAAAGCTTCTGCATCCCTCTCTCAGCTCAGTGGTGGCAGGACACCCTCTCTAGGAGCAAAGCTCTGCAGTTCTCAGACACAGCAGCCTGTGCACCCTTCTGCAGATGGGGAGGCTCCTGTTTGCTTTGTGAAGCCCTCCATGCCAACCATGGAGTTTCCTGTGTGCTCTGCTGAGACCCAGCAAAGTGCCATCACGTATCACAAAACAAGAGAAGCTGCAGAAATCACCAGCGGTTCAGTCCCACTTCTTCTTATCAGAAAAAGAGAAGGAAGTGGTGAAAGCATGGTGACATGCTTGCACATACATCCTTTCAAAGAGCTGAGGCAAGAGAGGAGCTGGCTGAGTATACCAGACATCCAAAAGACACAAACAGGTACAAGTTAAAAAAAGCTTTGACCACATTCAGTTGCTGCTTTAACTAACATGGTCTAATGACCTTTCTTCACCTGCAGCAGAAGCCAGAGCTCAGATTGGTCTAAGCAAAATTGTGAAATTACCCCTTTATTGGGAAATGTTGTACCTGTCTAAGACTATTTTTGTAAGTGAGAGTTCATCCAGCCTTCTGGATATCTCCATCTTTCCTTTTCCCTTGAGTGCCCTCTGGCTCCGAAAAGGCCCAGTCCTCTGAGTCTGCAAGCTCTGCTACATTCTACATAGGGTTCTCAACACATACTATAAAAGCAATTTATGAACTTTAAAACTCCAGCCATTTATTTCCAACAATGGCAGTTCTGACGCCGACAGGATCGCACATCACCACAAAGCAAAGCGCAAGGCAGTAAATAAGACAATGGATGGTCTATAAATAAGACTGGATTGCAGGAAGTGCCTTGAAAGACTAAACAATGCAATTAAGAAACACTAATATCGTCTACATTTGGTAGATGTTACAGGAACAGGGAATAAACACAATTAAAGCATGCAGCTGGCTTGCTGGTCATTGAGAAAATCAGACATTTACTTTTGGCTGTCTTCTACCCTGTAGAGCCTTAATGGATGCAAAGTTTCCAACATTTCCCCCTGACACATCAAACACCCATCATTTGCATTTCCCACCAGTGCTCCCCTCGCTATGCAGTGCACTGGCTCAATCAACTAGGAAAAAAAAAAAAAANGTCAAACAGCTACTCAGAGGTGATACGACATGGGAGAGGGGAGGAGACGCGAGGTTTCTTGGCAGCAATGAGCTGTTAATCCACCTCGACAGTCAATTGAAACTGAGACCTTGGCACCTTCTGCTCCCACACTCGCAGTGCCGGTGTTTCCCACCTTCTCAGCAGGCAGTCCTTGGTACTCTCAGCCTGCCGATGTGGTGCTTTTAACGTGTCTGCAGCGCTTGAGTGGGGCTGACTCACCCAGTGCCTGACCGAGAGGCTACTCCCTGCATTCCCTGCCTTGGCACCCCATCCCTGGCAGGAGGGATGCTGCAAGCCTCAGCCAGAGCCTGAGTTTGCTGGCCACAACACAAAAAGAGCAGCAGCAGCAGCTCCTGCCAGACAAATTTGACTGAGGGTAGCTTCAGCTGAGTAAGCCTTTATTTTCAACAGTTTTATTTTCTCCCATCATGTTTCTTCTATACTTATAATGAAAAAAAATCATCTGTAGACCACAGATCTAAAGACACAGAAGGGAGACCTATAAAACCTATAGAATCCACCTATTGCATGGGCAAACACAGTCTCTTTTGACTGAGAAGAAGTAACTTGCAGTCCAATACCGTCTTTCTAAAGCTCACAATAAATGCTGGAGAAAAAACACTGATTCATGACCACTGGCTGTAAGTACAAAAGTAAAAGAACATTACACAGCAATAAATTTGCAGAAATTTCCATTTTCCCATGTATATGAGGGCATTAACCCTTATTTTGCTTTAGCAAGTTGTGGGCTATCTTGAGTCACACAAGAAGAAAGGTTTGAGAAAGAAGAGCCAAGGACAGTAAGTCCTGATGGTAAGTTAATTTAAGATTAACTTACCTGATGGTAAGTTAATCAAATTCAGCTATGGAAAATAAGCACTTACATTCCAAAGCAAGGTGCAAGAGAAGTCTGCCACAGCATTCAGCAGACAATTTCATTGTGACTAGTTTTAACGTAGGCTAGCACAGATCTCCTACATAATTATAATTATTACTATACGTATGCTTATACAGTCACAAAACACAAAGCAAAGTGACAGATCTTTAACTAATACAAATGGATGTAGTCCCACTTCTCCCACCAGAAGACCAACTTAAAGGTAACCATGTGGTCTGAATGCTGAAGAGCGTATAAAATCATCACTTTGTTTCTGTTTCTCTGTAGACATCCTAGTCAAATGTGCTGACTTCTTCTTTCCTAGTTTATACTCTTATGAATCCAATGCAACATAAAAAAGATAATTTAGTTTCATTCTACCTACATGGCAATGTCAGAAACAAATATCCTTTTTTGGTTGGTTGTTGTTTTTTTTTTAAGGCCAAAATTGATGTTTAGCTGTCATCCCGAAATTAGGACTGAAAAGAAAATTCTGCAACCTACAGTGCTGACAACTCAAAATTACCCACTCTTTATTCCCGTGGTACGCAGTGTGTTAGACACTGCCCAGCAAAATAAGGAAGGCACAATTCCTGGCGTGAAATGGTTCCAATTTTGTAAGCAATTTTCATTATGTGAATGAAGAACTAGAACTGTTTTCAACTGCTTTTTGTTATGCCAGCAGCAGTCAAGCAGTGAAAAGGATAGGGATGTCGCTAAAGGGTCTAGTTATGGAGTTTTCTCAAGTACAATTCCTTTCTCTCTCCCAGTGGGATCTGAGAAGCACTGACATGTAAGAGCAACTTTCCAACTCATTTTTACAACATTTATTTTCAAGGCAGAATCTGAAGGCAAGAAGGACGCATGTGCAGGCATGAGTGTATGCAGGGGAGGAGGGGGTCAGAGGAAAAGGAAGGCAAATTCCCATTGTTTTCCTTATTGCATGCAAAGAGATGTATCCTGGAGAATGTTTAAGCAACTTACATGCTCAGCAGCACACTATTTTATAATTTGAGGAGAAAAAAACCACAATCAAAGCCTGTCTACCACCTGAACATACTTTCTTCCATCAATATGATTTTGCAGAGCTATGACAGATTATCCTATTAGAGTGTCAATTTTGCAATTTATTGTTATTACCACATACGATATATTTATGCATTTCAACCATACTCTGAAGGACTTCCTGTGGTCTACTAAGTCAGAGTAATAAACATCCAAGTTGGAAATCAAAGTATGTTAAATTTAATGTAAAAATGCATCAGCACAGATATGCAAGCTCTCGATTTACCTGCCTGGCTCTGAAGGATTCATTCAGCACAAATGCCAGTAAAAGATACTGAATTTTCCTCTTCTACCTATGCACTGCATGTGGAAAACAGGATTTTATTCGTGTGTGAAATTAGTTCTCAGTGGAACTCTTCTTTTTTAAACTTGTTTTGCAATTTTATTGGCACCTTCCATACAAAGATCTCAAAGTACTTTAAATAACTTTAAGTTATCAGAGCGCATCTCTCAAGAAATAAATTCTATTCTTACTCCACAGACAGAAGAAAAATGCAAGGCTAATAGGAGCTGTGTGACTTGTAGCTCTACTCGTAAATGTAAACAGCAGCCTAGAACAGCTTATTTCTTCTTTTACAGAGGAGAGGAAATACTCAAAGAGCAGACCAGCTCATTTCGCCAACAGCTCGAGTAAGAAAATTAATGATTAAAAAGTGACTGAAGGAATGCCACGTGCACTTGAGAATTTAATAAAACAAAGCACGTGTGCCCCTTGCCCTGACAAAAGGCAGCACATCCAGCACCTGGAGCTGGCAGAGATCCTGCCACGCCCCTGGCACAGGCAGGTTTTGCACGGCATTCCTTCGTGGCGATGGGGAAGCGGGGCAGTGAGGGCACCGGGGCCGAGCGGGACGCGGTGGGTGCGGGCAGCGAGCTGAGCCCAGCCCGGGCCCTCGGCAGGAGGGGAGAGAGGCACGGCTCCCTCTGCTCGCCACCTTACATAAGGAACCACTGCTTGTCAAACCTCATCAGCTTCCTCCGCTCGGCTCCTGCCGCCCCAGCAAACAGAAACTAAGTGGCAAGTTCAGCTGGAAGGTCCCTCGGGGACCAAGTCTGATTAACGATTTTAGAAAGATAATCCAGCGCTGGATTAATATCCCCCAAGAGAGTTATTTTTGGAGTTAAACTGCATGACTGAACAGCTGAGTCTAAGGAGCTGTAAACATGCTCTACCATCTCTGTAAGAAATGAAAACAGGGCAGAGAAGCCAGGGGGCTGGATGTACACTTTGTGTACATAAAAAGGCTTTCATGCTGCCTTTTTCCCTTCTTAGGCATTCAGTGCTATTCACCCCTGAACCAGACAGGAGTCAAAGGCCCAGCAGACCCATGTCAATAAAATCTACGGATTTTTGTCACAAATGGAAGATGAAGCTGTACAGAAGCTGTGAGCTATACTCCAGTAAGGGATGGCAAAAAGGCAACCCACGGGGGTGCTGCCCCTCTGCAGCAACACCTGACCCCCCTCACCTGACTCCCATGGTTCAGGGCAGGCCATTCGCTTCCAAACAGGAACATTGCTTTGATTCTGATCCCTAAGTCTGCTGATCTATAAAGCAGCATTAGACCAGGAATTAAATATTTAGTATGATGATAAAAAGAGCTTTGGACCCTTCAGGTTTAAATACACCACCCTTCCTCTCCAAAATATGTGGAGACCTCATATTGGAGGAGATTTTAGAGTTATGTACAGAACGGGACAGTTTTTGCCACTGGTAAAGCTGCCCAAGAAAGCCAGCTAACACTTGTGTGGTTATCACCTATCTCATTCCAAATATACCCATAACCTTTCTTCACAATTTCATTCCAAGTGTTTTCTCTACCCACAGTCATCCTGTTCCTGTTCTTGGGAAGCATTTTATATGGTTGAGGTTTCATTATGTTTGACAGGCCAGACCACTTTCAAATAGAGCACTCTTCAAAACTAGAGAGCAAAAAAGGCTTTAAAGGATGCTTCAAATGAAAAGGGGGAAGAAAACACAATAGACTGGATGTACTCAGAATATAAGCAAGAAAGCTGCCTAGTCTTGCTTCTAAAGCACATACTGAAGCATACCAGAAAAATTCAGGTACTTCTTTAACATGAACTCCAGCACTTCTTGGAACATCATTCTTCTTTTACTAAGGAACTTCTAATTACATGTCTAATTTGTAAGAGGACAAAAAAATTTTGTTTGATTATTCAAGTTACTATTTGAAACTCTGTGGCAATTTAATTAACTCATGTATACCATCCAGTCAGAAAAAGATGCTCTTTTTACTAAAGATGTTAATATTGGAGCTCTTCAAACTAGAGACCAGGAAAGTATCAAACTCAAGTTTTCAAAAGACAATTATAATAAAAAAAAAAATATTAACTTAAAAAAATTCATAGAAACCTAGGCAAAACCAAAATGCACCACCACAACCCCACACCAACCCAGCAAAGATCTAAGGCTTCCAAAAAAAAGCATGATTTTTCAATCAAGCTGAGTACCTGCCTAGCATATGAAATTTAAAGACCATGGCAGGTATCTAGTAGAGAAATGAAACACTACTCTGAATACAAACTATTACTTAATCTACTTAAACTTTTCACAGTTTGTTGGGGCAGGTACCTACTGAAGCAGTTAGAAAAAAATACCCCTTAAAATCCAGTTAAATACAGGTTTCTTTTCTTGCCTTTCATAACCTGTGAGCAAAAAGGAAGTAATGAGGAAAACATAAAGCCTCAATTTCAGCCAGTGGTCCTACTTGTTCTTAAAGAGTTGTAAATTAAAAATCAAAGCTCTCAGCATAAGAAATTTGGAGGGCAGAAGAAAGGAAAAAGGACATTGACACTGTGAAACAACAAAATAAAACAGTGCAAAACATTACAGCTTGAAAGGATGAAGGCTTTTTTTTTGTTTGTTTGGGGGAGGGGGAGCACGCAAAGTGGTTGTGCTTTTTAATGTTTAAACTAAGCACATTGCAAAAGAGTCCCATGAAACTGAAAATTGATTAAGTTTATTACAGGCTAGTTGAAAACAAGCTGAAAAGAAACAGAGAAAGTTCATCAAAAGTGCTATGAATTTCAAATGAAACTCAATTAAGGGTAAAAAATAAAAATAAATCATAGTTGTCATTTCTACTACTATCATGATCTGCTATGGCACCTCATACTTTGCTGGCATTTGGATATTCAAGGGGCTAGAAAGGACAACCAAAAAAGAGCACCTTGAGTCAAGATGCTAATACAGAAGAAGCTGAATAAAAATAAGGATGACTGCTATATCCTGAAGGAGATAACAGACACAAGAAGATAAGCCCAAAGTTGGGAAAAACCCTAAACTTCTTGCTGGAAGGAAGATGAAGCATCAGTATAAAAAACAAAGAGAATTTTTTGCCCTATCAATGTTTATTAAATACCCAGAGGAACTAACAGAACTGCTAGGAAGTTATCAGTCAAATGGAGGAGAGAGGGCAACAGAGATGTGTGAATGCTAAAGGAAACAACCAAGTTAACTGATGGCACAGATAGGATGTTGAAAGTTGAAAAAACAGCATTATTTTCTAATGTAATTGTTCTGCATAGAAAAATCCCATGTAAAAGAATAATATTGATATTCCACAGTGCATAAGCAGAGGCTAATGCTCATCATAAGTAAGAAAAATGGCAAAAGAAAAGGTGGATACCACTTGTGAGTCCGAGGAGGGAAAAAAAATTTTGAAGACACCAGTCTTTTGTCAGGCACTGACACTGCTCTTCAGAGATGTAAAATTTTGAGCACCACAATATAAAAGAATCATAAAGCTACTAGAAGGCATCCAGAGGAAGGCTGTGAAGAAAGTGAAGGATCTAGAGGAGAGTTAATGAGGAGCAGCTGAGGTCACTTGGCTTGTTCAGCCTGGAGGAGACCCCACTGCAGTCAGCAGCTTCCTCATGAAGGGAAGTGGAAGGGCAGGCACTGATCTCTTCCCTTTGGGGACCAGTGAAAACACCCAAGAGAATGGCATGAAGCTGAGTCAGAAGAGAGTTAAGTTGGATATTAGGAAGGTTTTTCACCCAGAGAGTGTTTGGGAACTGGAAGAGGCTCCCCAGGGAAATGGTCACAGCACAAAACCTGTCTGGGTTCAAGAAGGGTTTGAACAGTGCTCTCGGGCACATGGTGTGACTCTTGGGGTGTCCTGGGCAGGGCCAGGAGTTGGACTCAGTGATCCCTTTGGGCTCCTTCCAGCTCAGAACATTCTGTGATACCATGAAAGATGGCAAAAACGAGATAAGAAACCACCTGACAGTAATCTTGCAGCAGAAAGCAGCTCCATGAAGAGAGGTGCTCCTACCCATGTTTGTTTCTCTTATACTTACTGCAATCAGTGCATCAAAACATTTAACAGTCAAAACACCTCATGTTTTCCTGACTTCTCAGCACTTCAGAGTCTCTGGATCCATCTCTACATGCTCCTAGCTCTCTGTCAGTTCACTCTCATGGTCACACAGAACAATTTGTCCTTAACACTTGTGGACTTCCCAGTGCTGGCTCTCTAAAGGACATTCAGAAAAACTAGTCAGCATATGGAAAAAACAGTGATGGCCACTCAGGAAAAAAATGCATGGCACAGTTAATATTAGAGACTTTGCCTATAGCTAACATTTGTGGAACAACTTGAGCTATTCTGCATTAAAAAGAGAATGTATGCCTATTGTCAACACTAAGACAGAGTTTAATGGACATCATAAAACTCACTTTGGAAACAGAAATACTGAGGAAACAAACATAGACACAGTCACATCCCAAAACAACTACTGTCCATTTGCCCATCCTTAGCACTGGTGCCACCCTGCTTTGCTGAGCACTGCCCAGTCAGTGTACCTGCAGGCCTGCAATCCCTGCTGTGGGGACATCCCAAGAAGATATCACCCTCCTTTTCAGTACTGACACACCCCTTAAGGCCACTGTTTATAATTCTAGATCAAGAGGAGCTTTCATACCTAAACAATCACATCAATTATAGAGTCAGGTTAACCATAAGATCACTGTAAGGTAAAATGCCTGCAAAAAGATACTAAAGAACACAAGACCAGAACAAACTCCAGGTTCACACAGCCGGAACACGGATTGTATTTTGGAGTCCTCCAGGAAACCTTTCAGAAAAAATCTGACTGTGAGATATTAGCCGTGCCAACACTGCTCACCTAGCCCATTTCCATGGGAGATTTGTCCTGCATAAAGCTTGGTAAACTGCAGTAAATGTGACACTTAGTAACAGGAGATCTGGGTATTTTAACGTGAGATTACCCCTTCCTCGTCTCTCTACTGCAAAACTACAATCAGCAGATGACCTCATTTGAGCAGGGCAGTTGGACCAGATGACTTCCAGGAGACCCTTCCAGCCTCAACCATTCTGTGATTCTCTAAGCACACTGATATATTTTCTCTAAGCACTCCTGAAGTCATAGCCTGCCATCTGTGTTCCAATATTGTGCCTTTTCTATACTTAAGTGTGCACACAAAGGGCAAAAAGACCTGATTTTGTAGCAGATTGCCTTCTATGCCAAAATAAGATTCTTGCAACACACTAAAACCAGCTGTTGGTTACAACTTAGGAACAACAATCTCCATAACTCTTCCCATCTGGCATCCAAGAGCAGTCATTCAAAAAATATCCCAGGCTTCCATAACTTGAACTAAAATTTTAAAGATCAAGGTGGAACTTTACTTTTGACAAGAAAACTGCCATAAAATGTGTTTATGTTCCAGATTAATTCATGACATTCAAGCACTGGGTACAATTTGTGGTCACCCCATAATTTTACTGCACTCTTTGTTCAACATTAAAATCTGCATGGCCCAGGGAAAGAGGAAAGAATGATGCAAACATCACTTTTTATTGGTTGGAGTCATAAACTCGAGGGAGTCATGCACTTTAAGCAGCAGACAACAGCTGAAAAGCTTACTGTCTCTCCCTTTTAGCAGGGACAGCAAGACAGGTAATGAGTTAATGCAGAAATGACAACATTTGAACTTAAATCACCATTGAATCTAATTTATGCTATCATGCTGGGCTGTTTAAAAAAAGGGGGGGGGGAATGGGAAGGGGAGAGGACAGCCACCACTTCAGCCACTGCAGTTGAAGTTATACATGGGTGTTATTAATATCTATTGATTTACTATTAGAAAAAAAGTAGAAACACTTTAATGAAGAAGCTTGACTCATGAAAAATACCTCATCTAGTAAATATGTTCACTTCATTGTTCAGGTAAAAAGGCACTATCAATTTAAAACTCACTTTCCTAGTAGTACATATGATCTATTTCTCCAAGTATCCTCTATTTCATAAGGAACTATAATTTCAAAGGTTCTCTAAGACTCCTGAGCTGACTAGAGCTAATACTCTGTCAAAGGTTGATGACAGCACAGCTGTGTTTCCCCACTGCCACGCTCGGGTTGAAGCTCCTGCTCCAGCCTCGCTGGGAACATGCAGAGTTATGCCAAGAATGAGCAAAACACTCACTGTTTCCAAATTGGCTAATCAACGGACTGAGTGCTTAACCTCCCCACAATACATGCATCCAGACAAGCAACAAGCACTGAGGACTGAACTCTGCCAGCCACATTATTCAGCAGGATGACTCGTGGCAGTTTTCCTCCCAGGAGCCAGAACATCAATTGTCACCGACGATGCTGCAACTCAATCAACTTCTATCAAAACACCCATTCAAAATGAACCAGCACTTGCTGTGTGATGCTTTACTCTATTATCCTAAAAACAAATATGAGTGCCTCAAATATTTCATACCAACTTGATTCCACACAGGAATTATTGCCCAGCATTTTACCTGCTAAGAACTCACAATTGCTAACTGCAGAACAGGGAGATGCTGGCAACAACAAGCAAAAAGACACTATGCTTTTGCTGAATAATAACATGCTTACCTCTAACTTATTATGTAGCAAAAAAAAAAAAAAAAGAATCCTCATAACTGTCTCATGCTAAAAATATTGTAATACATATTCATCATCCTGAGCCACCATCCTTACGTTCTCTGGTAAAATAAAATTTTTCTGCTCCAAAAAGCTCTCTGAATAGCAAAGTCCAGTTCCACAGCAGATCTGATGTCTGCTTCCCCAATGTCACAGCTTTGCCTCCCTCTCCTTAGTGCCAGCACTGGCACTTGTCCAGCATACCATTTCAGAGAGATGGAGTGTCTAAAAAGTAACCCACAAAACAAAAACAAAGACAGATTTTCAGACAGATTACCCCCTTGAATGCGTTCACCACTTACTCACCCCCAAGCATGAGGACCACAACAAGCAATGTGTAATGTTTTCCAAAGAGGAAAACAGGAATATAACCTGCTTATTTTAAACTTTTTCACCTGTGCAAAGTCCATGGCATACAGCTGAGATTCAATTCCATAGAGGAGAATGATGTAAAAATATGCAATTACTAAGTTCATTACAGTATGTCTCATTAATTCAATGAGCTGCTTTATAATTGTAACAGACATTAAAACATTAAAGTATTTGGATCACATCCAAGTACATTTTCAGTGCTCTGATGATTGCCAGAGTTTGTATCTTCAGAAATACTGAGTAACACCCCTTCAGCAAGTACCCTGTGAGAGAAACCATTGTTTATTCTTCTCGCTTTCAGATTTCAGTACTCTCAAATTAAATTTCCCCATTGCACTTGGGGGTGAGGGGTGGCAAATCTGTTCAGGTAGCTGTCTACTTCAGTTTGACATGTTAGAACTGTTTCCAAATAAAGCTGTCAACTGCAGTTGACCATTTTGATCTTCCTGGAGGGCTAACACCTGGCTGGAAAGTCCTTTGTGTGCAAACAGCAACATGGAAACAAGGCCAAACACACAACTCTGTGGCACCTTTCGTTTGTAATTCAGTAGTAATTTAACATCATTAGATCTCTGCTGTTCAAGCAGTAAGGGCAATTCAGGTATCAATCACTTTAAAAGACAACGTAGTCTTCTTTCTGTTCTTCAGTAAAACATTTCTACTCTGCTGTGGAGACTACGGCACAGCTTTACAGGTTTGGCAGCATGGCGACAACAGCAAGCACAAAGCCTTACCCACTCTCAATTTTACACTAAATTAAGCTATATTCACAGGTTGTACTGAAAGTGCAAGATTTCCAAAAAGCTGTAGTGCACATCTCTACTGAAAGAATACTTAATTTTTTTTTCTCACTGATGCAGCCCTTGAGCTGCGTTCTCAGAATCACAGACACCGCCCATCAGAAAATCTTAATCTGGAGTAATGAGTGTGGTCAGGAAAGGGATGTTCCATTGCCAAACTGAGAGACAACCTGCCCTGTAACAAGTAAGGGAACTCCCCATCTCTGAGGACCAGGACCTGAGCTCCTGGTCATCTTCCCCTTCTTCTAACAAGAGATTTGGCTGTTCTGTCAGAGCTGGATGTGACTTCCTTCTATCTTGCTTGGAAGATATATGTAGGGCTCACGATGACATGTTCTCCACAATATGCAGACCTCAACTGCTGCTTTTTGATCTGGGCATGCAAAGTGTACACGAGGAATGAAGAAAAATAAACTTTTGAAGAAATTTTGAAGTTTCCCTTTCACCTGTTTCATTCTCCAAACTCTGGAGCAGATTCCTACAAGCCACACCACCTTCACAAGCTCTTTTCTCAGTGTGCTAAAGAATAAAATTTATTTCAGCCACATCTCTCATCTTGCTGGTCTCACCCACTATTCCAACAATTTTGACTAGGGCTGAGGAGGGGGCTGGAAAGATTATGCTAACTCTAATTAAGGCACTTGAGGAAAATTCTGAAGCAGAAGTGTCCATAGATAAATATGCTGCATCAGTGCCCAGGACAAAGTCTAATGCTCCCACATAAACAAGTCAGAAAAATGTATTCTAGCATTTGCAAAACAAACCTCTTGAGACACAAAAGGCCCAGATTCTCGTTTGACCTTGGTGTCACTGAGAGAATGTAATCATTAGCAGCTAGTATAAGAGACCACAAAAAAATAAAATATAAAAGCCCACCTGCAAATAGACCCTATATCTTCCAAGTTTGTTCCCCAAAGCACTAATTAAAGGACTCTCTACCACATGTAGCAATCACACTGTTTAAATGAACAGAGAGTTCTGCTTCAAAGACAAAGATGCTAAACTTGGAAGCAAGAACACTTGTGTTTAATTTTCTTTTATTCAAAGGCTTGGTGTGTGGCCATGTACTTGCCCTTTGGTTCTCTGTGCCTCCAAACACCAACTATAAAATAGAGCACCACACTTTCTCAGACAAGTTGAGAGGCATTTAGAGGCTACAGGAGACTGTATCTAAATCATGCTGCCAGATTACACTGAGTGGGCAGCTGCCTCATTTATTGATGTGATTGGACAGACTGCTCCCCCAGATCTCCCTGTATTTCACCCTTCCCAGTCCTCAAGGCCCTGAAAGTAGAGACTGGCTTACCTATTTCTTGCTACCATCCTTAGACTCAATGGAGCACCTTTCATTAGAACCAGAGAGGCAGAAGTGAAGGTGCAGCTTTGGGGGCTGCAGGAAACGGTGTGAGCTCTTTTTGAGCGTTTCAGAGCAGGAATCCATCAGAGAGAGCTTCTCACAAGGACCCCAGATCTGCGCTCTGGGATGGGACAGAGAGGAGCAAATCCTTTTTTGGCTATAATTATTTTCCAAGGTGTTTTAATTATCTTACTCTGCCAAATTGAAAGATTCATTATCAAGACAAAATGACAAATACATTCCTAGGTGGACTACATACTTTAAACCAGATCAGCAAGGGAAACTATTTTCCCAGGTGAAACAAAATCATCACCATTATTTTCATTTAAGCCAAGACTGAAAGAGCACACAGAACATGTTGTAGGGACCAAGTCTGAAATCTCATTGCCATTTTTCTTTACATATAAAAATGTTTTTCCTTATTTTAAGCATCCCCAAGACACGTATAAATGTCTGTGGAGCCAATCAAAATGCAAATACTGTGAAACAGCCCAGCAAGCAACTGCTGCTTGTCTCTTTACCACGTTCTTCCTTGTACTCAGTCTTTCATCATTCAATACAAGTAACTTTGCCAAACACTGTGTACTTTGGTTTTAGAACCTTGAAAGTTTAAATTGTTCTCTACTCAGAAATAATCTGTCATCTGTTTCATTGCTTCAGTCACTCCTGGCAATTGCCTTACTTTCAGCACACCCTTGACAGGAAGAGACCCTTGTCCTGTCACAGTTACCTCTTTCTGGATCCAAATAATCTCTGTAATTTTACACAGTGGGATTAATGCCTGGCTGCTGGCTACCCTACTCTCCTGCCTTTGCTTTTAATAATTTCATTGCTCAAGTGGAAATACAGATGTTAAAAGAGACAGTCACACGACAGAAAATGCTCGCCTCTTGCTTTGAAGATGCATAACGTGACAGTAAGAGAAAAAATCCCACAGCTACGAAGGATGCCAATTTTCTCAGGAACTGTTTCATCTCTAACAAGATCAAACTGAACTATTGCCAGTAAATTGAGGAGGTGCCTATCTTAACAGTTCCTTTCCTAAATCTGTTACTATTTCCCCTGGTTCATTAACCAACCTTATTTAAGAAAGAAGAATCATATCTTAAAAGGAAAAAGGCAGCAAGGTAGCTTTGCATACCACCAGCCAAGTTACCTGTTGTTGCTTTCTGTTGGGAGAAACTTAACCATGCCAAAGACTGGCAGTTTCTTCTAGCAGCTAAGAAGTAAAAAAGCCTAGTTGAGCTCGTTTTCCTTTTGAGCTGCCACACATGTCATGATGTATTCAGCACAGCTATTAGGCTCTGTGTGAGAAGGAAAGGCTACAGGTCTGCCAGTAAACTGTGGCCCTCTAAATTTTCAAGTTTTCAAGAATATATTGCATTTCTATATAGATGATGAAGATAGCAATGATACCCATGGAAAGTGTTTTACAGCACTTTTAGATTTAACGTTACCTGAGGCATGGCTTGACCTTGGTCCACTTTTAGAATTTTTTAATTATTGACTTATAATATGTGCATTAAAAGTCACTGGAGACAAAAAGCATTTGTATTTAAGATACTATTTTTGCTTTTGCATGACTTTAAAGTGATGACAGTTTTAAGACCCACTAGAGTAAGCATGGATTAGACTTTAATGTGCTTTCCTTGCTTTTAGTACATAAAATTTTCACATGATCAACTCTTAGAAAGAATAGCAACTGTCAGGAGTTCACCATGTTCTTTTTAACAAGGATGAAAAGGGGAAATATTTGTTTATTTATTTTTAAACAGGACATTCATTCACAGAAGAAATCCAAGCATAATATATTTAGCCTAGGCTGCACAATTCTTCTCTCTCACCTTTGACTTTTTTTTCTCCTTTTCTTTTCTGACAGTGTTTTATTTCCCTTTACATGACCCATTCTTTAAGCTATCTTCTACTTCCTCAAAGAGATTACATTCACACACACACCAACCATTTTTTTCCAGGTGGAGATTTTGTACCAACTGCTGAACTTTCATCTCAGCCAAAGAACATCCCAACTGAGATGCAACAGACACATTTCAACCCTCGCCAATATCTCTCTGCACTTTTCAGGCTTTTAAGCACAGGGAAGCGAGACCTTCACTGCCAATTTGGGAAATCTAGAAGTGCACATTGATATTTCATTCTTCCTGTATTTTTTTTTAAATGTCAGATTGAAACAACCTATGCTCTGCAGAAGCCAATTACTGTAGCTTTTGTGAAGGTTAAAAGTTCAAAAAAAAGAAAGCTGTTTTCTTCACTTAGCAGCCTCTTTCAACACTACTGATAAAGAGACACCAAAGGGAGAGAGCAGATGTGTAGGTATGGCAGCAAAGGGAATGAGAGGATGAGCCTCAAATTTTTTAATTCTCTTATTTATGACTCTCCCTCTTTCACCAGGTTCTGACCTTACCCTCTTCAGGGGACACTGACCCAAACATTAACAACCAACAATGAGAAAAAGCTAGAAGAAACACACATTTCTTGCTGTCTTCCTCAACACTCACAGAACAAGTAGTCCCCAAAGCACACTTCACCCTGCAGCCTTGGGGAAAACATGTCCCAGACACACAAGACATAACCATACAAATTATAGCTTTCTGAAGCTTGCAGGCTTACTATGCCTTCTTTCAAAATCCCCTTCCTGCCGACAGATATAAATCAAGCAAGCAAATTCACTCCATGAAGTTAAAACTTCACATGGCCACAAAAGGCTTGGGTTTTTTGTTTGGGTTTTTTTTTAAGTATTAACTTTGCACATGAGCACCAAAGTAATGCACCAAGTATTATCTTGCATTGGTTTTTCTAATCAAAATACACAATAACCACAAAAGGAAATGCATCCAGACCAGTAATGAAGGGACTGATTCATATGCCCCAGAGAACAAGTGCTGAACAATGTACACTCAGTAAGGTTTCAGCATTATCCCTTATTAAAATAAAACCACGTGTCTGATCTTTAACCCATTTTGATTTATTAATGTTTTTGCCTTTCAAGATTATGAAAGTAAGTACGAACAGAGGAGTTAGAAGAAAACAATCCATCATAAAAACCTTATACACCAAATGTTAGAATTGCCATCTATCTTACTTCCTTTCTCAAAAATGTGGATTTATAGATTTGAAGGACTAGATGAGAATTCCAGTTTGAAAGTCACAAAAGTAGGCTGAAGCAAACAATAAAATACTACATACCAAATGTAACATAGCCTCAGCTACTGCACATAAACATCAGCTGGTCATCTATCAACCAATTAAAATGCCACATGCATTTGAAAAATATTAAAGTAGCAGCAAGAAAAAAAGGAAGAGTCCTTTGAAAAAGCCAGATATTTATCAATTCCAAGTTGTGCATAAATAAATTCTCAAATCCAAGGAACAACTCTGAGGCTTTACATCTCAATGCCTTATGTTCCAAACACTTTACCAACCTTCTCCACTAGAATGAAAATCTGGACTAAAGTCACAATGCAGAACAAGGTTTTATCATTTTGGTTGTGTCTCATTGAGAAGATATTTGTTCTAAGTTTTAAAGTGTGTCACATTTTCCATGGGGCATTCAGGAAACAACTAGCACAAAAACAATGAACAGGATGTTGCAGGTCAGGATAGAGCTACACTCACTGAATAAGAACACTGGAGGAAGGGAAGGGAGACACTTTGCACAGTCTTTTATTACTTGGCATCTTCTTGGTTCCAGCCCTATACAGGATTTGGTTTGGTGGGATAAGCAAAGTTTGCATGCAGTTCTTTCTTGGCCAGAGCTATCCCTTGGTTTTATAAGAATTCAGTGTCCCAGAAAATGTTAGAGGACCCACAACTGTGAAACAGCTGTGACAGCTTTAGCCAGTCCACTCCAACTCACACTCTTGCCCTTGAACCATCTGTGAACCTATCATGAGCACATCTGACAGCCAACCTGAACACAGGACAAGCAAAACACAATTTGGGGTTGTTTTTAACATTCCTGCTAATAAAACTATCACTGTTCAGAATTAGTCTTGTAAGTTAGATCTGATCTGTTGCTACTATCCTGTGCCCAGAAATACCTGGAGCATTAACATTCCCCATAGGGAATAGGGTAGCTACACAGAATGCAAGAGCCATGTTAAAACAGGTGCAGTGAGATGATGGGATGGATCATGGCTCTCATCCTCCCCCAAGTCATGCTGGCTGTAAGATGAAGGAATCACTGAGAGCTCTAGTTAAGCAACTGCTAAGATTCAAAAAACCAGTGGCAGTTCTTGAAGACCAGTAAGCTCCTGAGCACTGCTCTTGTTTTAGTAAAGTTGTCACCTTTGTTTCACAATAATGAAGCCCCAAAAAGCTTTTTGCAGCAGCATAATCATCATCATGGATTTGTAGCTTCCCTATTTCAGATCTGGTTTTATTCATCAGACTTTCCACGTGGTAGTCCTAGAAGAGCAATTCTAATGCAATACTTTCAGCATCAAATTGAGGGGCCTAATTTGTGGCTACAGCTGTGGCCTGTTATCTGTACTTCATCATTACAATTCAGCACAACACAAACTCCATAATTTTTCAAACTTTGACATGCCTCTACACCACAACAGCAATTAATTTACCTCTTCCAGGCTCTGCCATTAAAATAGAACTGCAACACATCACAATCTGAAAATAAAACAAATTCAGTCCCAGCCCTACCCAACCTCTCTATCATTTAAAGAAAACCCCTGCAACTTCAGCATTTAAGGACTTGGACTTTAGTCAGAATTTTTTTTTATTCATATGCTTACTTTAAAAGNCCTGAACACAGGACAAGCAAAACACAATTTGGGGTTGTTTTTAACATTCCTGCTAATAAAACTATCACTGTTCAGAATTAGTCTTGTAAGTTAGATCTGATCTGTTGCTACTATCCTGTGCCCAGAAATACCTGGAGCATTAACATTCCCCATAGGGAATAGGGTAGCTACACAGAATGCAAGAGCCATGTTAAAACAGGTGCAGTGAGATGATGGGATGGATCATGGCTCTCATCCTCCCCCAAGTCATGCTGGCTGTAAGATGAAGGAATCACTGAGAGCTCTAGTTAAGCAACTGCTAAGATTCAAAAAACCAGTGGCAGTTCTTGAAGACCAGTAAGCTCCTGAGCACTGCTCTTGTTTTAGTAAAGTTGTCACCTTTGTTTCACAATAATGAAGCCCCAAAAAGCTTTTTGCAGCAGCATAATCATCATCATGGATTTGTAGCTTCCCTATTTCAGATCTGGTTTTATTCATCAGACTTTCCACGTGGTAGTCCTAGAAGAGCAATTCTAATGCAATACTTTCAGCATCAAATTGAGGGGCCTAATTTGTGGCTACAGCTGTGGCCTGTTATCTGTACTTCATCATTACAATTCAGCACAACACAAACTCCATAATTTTTCAAACTTTGACATGCCTCTACACCACAATAATTAATTTACCTCTTCCAGGCTCTGCCATTAAAATAGAACTGCAACACACCACAATCTGAAAATAAAACAAATTCAGTCCCAGCCCTACCCAACCTCTCTATCATTTAAAGAAAACCCCTGCAACTTCAGCATTTAAGGACTTGGACTTTTGTCAGAATTTTTTTTTATTCATATGCTTACTTTTAAAGGTTATAAACCTGACACAGTAACTTCACATTAGGACCTAAACAATAACATTAGCTAAACTTTTTACGGGGACTTAGCAAAATATTCTTGCATCATCAAAACAAAAATAAAAGGGAGGAAGGGAGGAAGGAACCAAGCAAATCTCCACTACAGCTGTTGTGCTACAAATAATTTGGGATTAAATGACAATTTCAAAGACAATTCAGAATAAAAAATACCATCCTATAAACCCACGAATGGGCATTTGATAATGCTCTCAATTAGGTAAGCTAGGGTCATTAAAGCCCTTTCCCCATAACACAGTTATTGGCTTTGCATATCAAGAAAAAAAGGTTTTCTTCCTTTCATTTGCAAAAACTCTAACAGTAAAATAATATGCATCAGATGGACTAACACTTCCTTGTTATATTATAAACACAAACCTCACTTCAAAGTAAACATGATTTTAGACTCGAAATGGAGAAGTTTTTAATCAAAAAGGAAATTCACATTAAAGCCACTGTGATTTTATTTGAACTTTTATTTACTAAGTTTACACAGCTCCATTCTCTCCTTTTAGAAGCAAGAATAGCTCATATTAGTTCCCTCACATTCCCTATTGGAGCTTTGGGTGAAATCACTGTGATATTCCCCTCTGTAATAAGATTAGCAGATCAGTCAGAAGTCTAAGAAGAAACACACCACTTCGAAAATAAAACTTCATTTCATAAAGTAATTAAGCATCCTGTGCATGTGGAACAGCTATACCACTCCAGAAGCTCTGTGATTTGAGAATGACCTTGAAATACAAGCTCTGCAGTAGGAAAGAGCTCAAATATGGCACACATCCCCTCATAATAGACACACCGCATTACAAAGCATTAAAGCATGCCCTCCCAATTAGCTGGACCTTTATGAGTTTTTCTGAAGATCAACCAAATAGTAAATGTAGCTACAGCAACCTTCAAAATTATAATTTTAAGTTTTCCTAAATGCCTGTTTCAAATCAACTGTTACTTTCTGTAACAGGTGTATTCTAAAGACACTTAACCCTAAAGTTTGCTACCCCCAGAATCTAAATACAAAGCAAGAACTACTTTTCTCAGCTGGTTTTCATTCTCTTCATACTAAGGTGAGTATTTATTCTTGCTGTTTAAAATAATAGGTATCATTTTATTAATTAGTTTAACACGGTAATTTTAAATTAACTCTTGCCAAATGCACCCAGTTGCAACAGCGCAAACACACATGGATAACAAGAAAAAAACATGTATCATTGGAGACCTTAAAAAAAGAAATAAAAACAAACAGCAAAAAAAAGTCCCTCACAAAAAACCCACCAGCAGCCTCCCAGAAACAAGTCTTAGATCATAGCTTTAATACATAACAAAATATGAGATTGAGAGACAATAATTTTATTGCACATTATAAAATGTCTTCATGTTTTACAGACCATATGTTATTGACTCGCTCCTTCTCATACACAACAGTCTTCTTCCTTTTACTTTTTCATCATGCTCTTTACTCTGCAGATACCAGCTATTCTTTTCTGTCAGACTCAGACCTAAGCAAGTTCAAAGCATGTGTTCTCTAACTTGAATTTAGCTTTCAAGTCTGCTGCTTGCACTTCATGACAGAAAACATTTTTTTGCAACTTAAATTGTTTACCTTCTTCAGCTACAGCAATTAGACTAATGAGAGTTGCTACCCTCACAAACAAACCCTTTTTTTTTTTTTAATGCACTCATTTAGCTCGACAGGCTTGCCAAGCTGGTGAAGAGGGCTTTAAACTAAAGCTGCTGGGGGAGGGGAAACTCAATCCAGCATACTTCTGGAAAAGCTGTCAGCCTACTCCTTGTACAGGTGGACTCTTTGGTGGGTTAAGAACTGTCCAGATGGCCAGGGCCAGCAGTGGTGGGGAATGGTGTTGCATCCAGCTGGGGACCAGTGGTGTCCCCTATGGGTCAGAGCTGAGGTCAGTCCTGTTTAATATCTTTATTGATGATCTGGATGAGGGGATCGAGTCTACCATTAGCAAATTTGTAGATGACACCAATTTAGGGGAAGAGGGGAGGAGGAAGGAGTGTCAATCTGCTGGAGGGTAGGAGAGCTCTGCAGTGACCTGGACAGGCTGGATAGATGGGCTGAATCCAGCGAGAGGTTTACCCAGACCAAGACCAAGAGACCCATCTCTGAACTCGTCCACATCCTTCTGAATGCCATCCCTTCCATCCAACATGGCAATCTCACTGCATAGCTCGGTGTCATCGGCAAACTCGCTGTATGCACTCAGTCTCGTGGTCCATGTCACTGACAAAGGTGTTAAACAATGCTGGTCCCATTAACGACCCCTGAGGAATGCCACTCATCACTGCACTCCAGCTGTTGACCACAGCTCTCTGACTGTGACTTTGCATGCAATTTATTATCCAACTTGTCCATCAGTCAAATCCCTGTCTCTCTGGTTAGTGACAGTGATAGTGCACAGGACAGCATCGAATGTCTGCACAAGTCCAGATAGATTTGACATCATTTGGTCTTCCCTTATCCACCAATGCCATGACCCCTTTGCAGAGGGTCACCAAATTTGTCAGGAACAAATTGCCCTTAGTGAAGCCGTGTTGGCTCTTGTCAATCAGCTCCTTACTTTCCATGTGCTTTAGCACAGTTTCCAATATCTGCCCCATGATCTTGCCAAGCACTGAGGTGAGATTTACTGGCTGGTACTTCCCAAGATCTTCCTTATTTCCCTTTTTTCCCAAAGTGCAGGACCCTCAAGACCTGCTGGAACAGGTCCAGAGGAGGGCCCCAAAAATTATCAGAGGATAGGCTTAGAGAGTTGGGTCTGTTCACCCTGGAAAAGAGAGGGCTCTGTGGAGACCTTAGAGCAGCCTTGCAGTACTAAAGGGGGCCTACGAGAAAGATGGGGAAGGCATGTTTTGATAAGATAAAGAGTAATGGCTCTAAATTGAAAGAGAGTAGTTCTAGGCTAGACATTAGGAAAAATATCTGTAAGGGCAGTGAGACACTTGAACAGGTGTCCCAGATAAGATGTGGGTGCCCCATCCCTAGCAGTGTTCATGCACTCGAGCAGCCTGGTCTAGTGTAAGGTGTACCTGCCTGTGGCAGGGGGAATTGGAGCTAGATGGTCTTTAAGGTCCATTCCAATCCCAACTAGTCTATGATTCATGAACTCAGGCTTTTAGAATAGCATCAAGAGTGGATATTTGCAATAAAGCCACAGGAGCTGGTTTCACTGAGAACTTTTAGTGACCCAAAGATCCTCCATGAAGATGTCCTGAAACTTTCCAGTTTACATATTATTGGCATATACTATCAGATATGCAAATATATATCATTATCCAGATACAAAGAAGGGTCGTGGTTCATCTATGGGCTTCTCTTCACTGCAGCAAGGGCCAGCTTGCACAGCATTCTACTCTACTCCCCTCCACAAAACTACTCATCCAAGATCATGCACGTTATAAACAAATGTAAGATGTACAGTTGTGGGGTAGAGGTTGAAGGCAAGACTACAGCTGAGGTAAAGATGCATCTTGCTTTGATAGACTACCTATATTTTGACAAAACATAAAGGACCTCACACATCCTCAAGAGTTCTGCCATATAGGAGGAGGAAAACATGAACTGCCAAGCCTATCATTTGTTTGTATGCACCTTTGCCATGTGTCAGCTCATGATACATTCCTGTTCTGCAGAATGAGGTGCAGATTATCTGGATAATTTCTGCTCATAAGACCTTCACACCAAGGTCACACAAAGTCAGATCTTAAAGCAGAAAATGAATGTAAATTTCTTTGCTGTTAGTTTCCACAAGGGAAGGATTTCACCACTTAACTCCCAGATTCAAGGCTAGTGCTACAGCCAGAAGATCAGCTTCTTACATACAAAGCAAGGGGTCAAGAAAGGTACAAAAGGAGACCAATGAACTACTGAAATGCGCAAAATTGTTATTTCTTTAAGATATTGCATACATTCTGAAGATGACTAAGAATTTTATTCATGAAAAATCAACCTCAAATAACTCAAAAGAACATTCAGCGTAGGAGGTTCTTTTGCAAAAATTAAATAGCAATTGTGATGGGATAGTATCTTCTACCAAGTTACCAAAGAATTTACATTTTGCTCATGCTCTTACCTAACTGTAGAACCAGGAACCATACACAAGGGATAATAGCCAAATTGTTATCTCAAGATGTAGCATTATTTCAAAAACGTGGGTGGGAGAGCAGGAAGCAAAAGCAAGGTTAATTTTAAAAACAATCTTAGGGCAAGATTCTTATTTCAGACCTATCCAACAAAGCTAACCTCCACATCAGCTGCAGATCTGTATTGAGCTAATTTTAGCAATATTTCAAAAATGCTGGCTAAGTACAGAGCAAGTTTGATTTACTTATATTCAAACTAGCTATCATTTGACTTACCTATATCCACAGCTGATGCATCCTGGCCTAAAAGCTGGTACTTCAAAAATGCTGCCAGAAGGTATCAAGAAAGGCTATTAGAAAAAACCAGTATTTGCTAGGTATGCTTTTTGTATTCTTTCTTTCTTTCTCCCTCACCTCTGCTATACTCACAGCAATGTGACTTTAATAAGCAAAGCTATAAGCTTCTTCTTTTAAGGTGCACCATCTAGAATTTTTGTGAACACCAGCAGGTAAACAGAGTTCCAGCTCCTCCAATTCTATCACTAGAATGTGTGCATCTTGAGGATCTTAACATCCAGAGCTGTTGATAACTTTTGCACTCAGTGATCTTTGTGGGTCCCTTTCAAATTACAATATTCTGTGATTACTTTGCTCAAACCCAAAAGAAAAAGAAGACTCAACTATGTCCTGGTTTCCCTTTAAAAATGTACAAAATCAATTCTCCTGTTTAAAAGGTCATTAAAAGGCATTAAAACAATCCATTTGTTCAGTTGAAGAGATCAAACACTGACTAACTCCATCAGTTTAGGACAATGTGCTATTATGCTTCAAAGTCACATGTAGCACATATCAAATGAAACGTCAGAGAAGCAAGGCATTTAAATGCATATTTGACATACTTTTTGCATCTCAGTACATTTCACTTCTCAATGGGGCTGTGGGTGGGAGAGGAAAAGGTTGGTTTCTTATGGGTTTGAGTGTAAAGGCATCATTTGGCAATTCAAATCATCAGATGTTCCAACTGCCCACTGCTAGATGCTGCCATGTACAGGAAAAACACATACCAGGGATCACCATGCTGCATATTCAGAAGGAACACTTACAATCACTGTCTGTCTCCTCAGATTGCAGCATTATACAGCCCTCATGCTGCAATGCCAACATGAGTAATTTGTCATTAAACTTTCAATTATATTATATTTCTGCATAACAATATTTACTATTCTCAAGTACTCAGTGTTACTGGACTTACATCCAGCCTCAAACAATGAAGAAAAAAACCCGAAAAACAACAGTGTATTTTAAAAGGTCCAAAGCTGTTGCTGCCATTTTGCAAATCAACTTCTACAACCTTAGGTACTGGTCAGCCAGAGCAAAGTTTCTCTCACATTTTGTCTCCACTTCTGTAAAGGATACAAACCCCCACATTTAACATCTGCTAATTAATATGTGTATACAACCATCATCTTAGGCTCTGCAAAAGACAGAGCAACATTTTCTCTCACACAAAGATACTAAGCCAGGTGCACCAAAAGCAGATGTAGATGCCTGAACTTTGTGTAATGTTAGAACGATTTGTTTGTGTCTGACATAATTTCATAGAAAAAATAACCATACTTATGGGTGAAGTTCCTGTAAATCATTCATTTTCCCCTACTCAACCCTCACCTTTACAGTAATGAACATAGCCAAACTTCAGATTTCCATCTGGATGTTAATCACATACCACCATAGCCATTGCTTAGCATTTCTCATATGGAGAGCTCTTTGAGGATATAAAAATCATTACTGACAATTTGCAAATGAGGCATGAGAGAATTAGAAGAAGGGTAGAATCAGTAAGTGGAGAAGCAGGGTTGATCAACCTCAGAATGTTAGTGCACAAGATATAAAAACTGTGAGTTTACAGTGAACTGGCTAATATTGACTTCTGTTTGTTTGAACATTCCTCCAATTTGCTTACAAGAAAAAAATGAAAGTAAATACAGATAAACTTTACTAAAAGCAGGTTAATAAGATTACATTAAACTTCAACAGGCATTTGAGTAAAATTTAAATGCCTTTAATTTGATTTAGTGTACTTAACTAAGGAAGTAAAGAAACTAAAACTAAAGCCACTTAAATTCTTCTTAATGTCCATGTATAAGAGTACTATGTAATTTAATCCACTTTCAAAGCATATCTTAGTCTGGATTAATTCTTCCAAGTATTCCTACATAGACAAACCCTCAGCATATGCTAAATGCATAGGCAGCTTTCTCAAAGAAGATAAACTATCTTATACTTAGCATAAAAGACTGGGATTACTGATGAGTTGCTGGCAATGTATAAATTCCCTTATAACACACCAAGAGCTCGCTTACATACACTTAAGTAACAGAATTGAGATAAACTGAATATCAGATTTAAAGTTTCCTATCTACTGGAAATCAAATATTTATTTTTGAGCTTATAGCAAAAAACAGATTCAAAGTCTCAAGCAGATCTCTCAGTTTTACTGTCCCTTAAATCCAAAGGAAAGATTTCCCATTGACATCTCATCTTTTATCTACGGTCAAGACTGATAATTGCTTACAGATGGGATGATACATCTTGTTAATCTTGTAGATTTCTTAACTTCAGAAAAATAAAATGTGCCTCCCTCGCCAGCTTTCTGAGGTTCAATGATGTCAGCCTTGCAGAAGATTTTTGGAGGGCATAAGAAGTAGACTGACTGTTCTGTGGGCAAAGCTTCCTCATGTGTAGAAGAGTCATGTCTACAACCCTTCACCAAGACAACGGTGTTCTCTCTGTATGAGAGGCAGACAGCAGCCTGCAAACTTATTTGTGAAAGGCAGGAGGACTCTGGCTTGCAGTTCTGAACAGCTGGCAGTGCACAGCTGCAGCTGGACATGTACTTCTTCCTAAACTCATCTTCCCACAACAGGCACCACTCCACAGCAAAGCCACAGAAACTGTTCTGTAGGCCAGGTCCTGCATGCAGCCCGCTGGCAAACATCCCACCTGAGCCACCCGCTACCTTACAGTGAGGTGGCCCCAAGAGGAGCCAGCTCCAGCAGCCACAGGTGAGGTGAGACCTGAAACTCAAGAAAAAAAGTTCTACTGGGCTTCATCTCAGGTCACCTGCACAGTCACCCAAACAGGAAAATAGAAAACCGCTTTGCCCTGTCCAAGGGGGAAAATGGGTCAGTGGGCAAAGGTGGAGGTGAAGGCAAGGAGGTTCAGCTACTAAAAGTGGCAGGAACTAATGCACAGCAAGATGGTATCTGAAGTGTTGGTCTTGTAAAAAACCTATATTCCCAATATGATCAACTAATGAAAGTAAAACACTTATTTTAATAAGTTGTGGAAGCTTATACAGAAGACTATAAACCATGTTTCCACTAAGATTTTAGCTTAAGTTAGTTAAATTAAGAACCCACCCCTTTTCATAGTTAATTCAAGGATACAGATGAAACTAGAAATGCATCTCCTCCCACTCCTATCACCAACCCCCACAGAAAAATATCTAAATAGCAGAGATTTGTAATCTAGAACAGAGAGCAGTATTCTATGAAGCATCACCTAATTTAAATAAGTCTCTCTCATTAACTTAAAGGCATTCTAAACACTTCATCAATGCTTTGTTATTTATGTGCTATTTCACACTACATCTCTCCAACATTAGTATACACATTTCCATAGACACAAATGTGTAATCATAGATTTATGGTATTCAGTCAAATAATGTATTTGAAATTGTAAATTTATTCTTAATACTAGTAAAATATTCTGTAGCTACATAATGGCCTTTTTTTTTTTTTGCTGCAGCTCCATTAACTGAGTACTCTACAGTGTTTGCAGTGTCACAGGATTCCTGAATAATTTTAACTGCATACATGCAAATAATCTCTTTCCTTTTAAATTCTTATGTGGGTCATTATTACAAAACTAAATGCTTGGCTACTCTTTGTGCATTTATTCTCGCAATGCTTCTCTCAGACAGCAATATAGACAGCATTACCTTCTAAATCAATAAAGAACCAGTAGGTAATTGCTAGTTTTAGAAGCATACAAAAAGCAGACAATACAGGAGCAAAACCAGCATTCCAATGGATCCATGATAATTTAAATTTACTCAACTTTGGGAGCAAGAAACAAAACTCAGGATCTTCTCCTGTGACATGATCCTGAGCCTCAGTTGTTCTTGTGAGAACTACTTTGGGTTGGAAAGGTCAAGAAGATGCAACTTCTCACCAAACACGCAAGCAATATAAATGTGACATGAAAAGCATTCATCCTGTGCCTGTTAAATGTACCTGGGAACAAAATCTGGGGTGAAACAAGGATAAACATATGCAACTTAACTGAATATGTGCAAGATGATAACCCAGAGGAATGGATTCTTTTATTCCATCATATGCCTGGAATAACTACTAAAAATGTGGTGAAACACAGATGGATAACTCACAAGGCTCATGAGGTGTGTACAGTATAACATGCAGCAGATGCAACTAGGACTGTTCACTGCATCAAATACAAAGCATTTGCAAATACTTGTGTCACACCAAGAGGTACAAGATGAATTTCATTGCCATTGCAACAGCAAAGCAGACTCTTTTTCCTGATGTGACTTCTTTCGGATTAAGCTTGGAGAATATTCACTCCCTGACCAAAAGAGATGGCATTTGAAACAGACTTGTCCAGAGTTAAAATGGTGCATGTGGTGAGGAAATGCAGAAAGTTCACATGGAATGAAATAGCCATTAGCACAGGTGGCCTGACAAGGCACAGATGCCTCCTAAGGCCTTTGGCTGGATCTTCACCTAAAGATAATTCTAAGCTCAAGTCACATTGTGATTTCACCTTTAACCTGTGAGATAAGGCCATCACCTGCTGAGGCTACACGAGTAGAAGAAAATTCCTATGTGGAGGGCAGATGGGGTCAGCCCTCCACAGGCCAACCAAGATGTGAGTGGCCCTGATATACACCTGCCATGCAGCTTGGGTGTAGTTGTAACTAGTAAGTTCCCAGTTCAGTGTGGATTGATGTTCCTCCTCACAGTCTTTTTACAATAATTTTGCCAACACAAGCTCTAGCAGAAGGAAAAGGTAGCTAGCAAGAGTAAATGAGTTAGAAAACAGCAGAAATGCACAGTAATGCCTAAAATCAAAGCTATATAGAAGATAAGGGTAGGGAGATCAATCAGTTCTCCAAAACTTTCTTGAGGGGGGCAAAGTTTATCCACCCTGACCCAGCTGGCTTCACAGTTACAATGAGCTACATAATATAAGGTGCCATACATAATATAAGGCACCGTTGTAATGATAATATATCTTGAACCTCAATGGCATAATCAATTAAAAAAAAATTAAAAACAATCAAGCCAACACACCAAACAAAACCAAAAACAAAGCAAAAACCCACAAACAATCCAACCAAAATACCTTCTCCAAAACTAGCACGACCAAAAAAACTCCATTGAACTCTAAGAAAAATCCACCTGTAAGATACCTAATTCAAAGCACTGTTTTCCACTGGTAGACTGCACTCTGTAATTGCTGCTTTGCAAGGTGGATAAAAAATAGGAAGAGGGAATATAAAAGACAAGTCTATGAAATTTGTGTAAAACAAGCTATTATGTGTATATAAATTACTTGATTTGGTATTTATTAAGTACCTGTAAAGTGCTTGGTGCTATTCAAATTACAAAGAAAATTGTGTTCTGCTTTAAGAAACTGACAGGCTAAATGACAAAAGAGAACAGACAAGATGCAGCAAGAAGCCAGTGATGAATGAAAAATATTTTGATTGTGTTTTGAATTCAATTTTTTCATGTCAGCACCTCTGAGCTAGAGTTCACGCTACGGATTTGCTGACAAGTAGGCAAGTGTGGTGGAACAGAATTTGGTAAGGCATTTCAGACATAGAAGTAGCACAGAGAAAGCCAATGTCAAAATGAAACAAAACCCAACAAGCTTCAAATCACTATTAGTAAGTGAGGAGAAGCATGAAGGATGCCTTAAAGTAATCTGAAAAAAGTGTAAGATGAGGATAGAAAACTGAAGGAACCCAAAACTTAGAATATCAACTTACGACAGAGCTGCTGTAAGAAATCACAGCTGAAGCTGATATCAGGGTAGAAAAATAAACCACAACAACCTTGCTTTACAAAACTTCTAGTACAATCAACATGGCTATTCAGGAGACTCATATGATGATAAAGGAATTCAGTATAAGCTGTTTAGTGTAATACAAATAGTTATGCAGTTAGGAATACAAAAATCAATCATTTTTTATGGTAAACCTCTCAGCCTTGGGAGTATGTTCATTACTAGAGGTCCAACACATTGGTCCAACACTAGAGGTCCATGTCACATTTCTTTATAAAGTTCGTGAGAGAACCAGCCAAAACTTCCTTTGGCAGTGCAAAAGCAGTGCTCTCACAGATGGACTTCACACAAATGGGGTTTTGTTTTATTAATAAATGTCTTTATCACCCCTACTCTGAAATCCTCTACCTATACCAGCTTTCTCCCTTTCTCATCACTTACAAACATAAGAGAGAATAAGACATTGTTTGTTTGTTTTCTTTTCTTGATAGGAGACTAGTTTTTCTCCAGTTTGGTGGTACTCCAAGTGAAAAGGACAGCAGATACACTCTTGGCAACTGCACAGGGTGGCTTTTTTTTTGTTTGTTTTTCCATAAAACACTTCACTGTGCCAGCTTTCTGAGTAACCTCAGATATATGCTTTTTCTAACAAATGACAGCAGAGTGGAGTTAATAAACAAATTAGACCCATATGAAAGTGTGATTCATACAAAATGTTAACTCCAAAGAATAAGGTGGTACATGACTATGAAAGAGGCCATCACAGACTCACAGAGTATTGAGTTGGAAGGATCATCAAATCCAACTCTTAATTATACACAAGGCTTCAAATGAAAGTTGCTTCCCAGATTTTCACAAAATTTCTTCCAGCTCTTCAGCACTTAAGAGCTGCTCTGTGAAACTCTTCTAGTCACAGAAGAATATAATAATTAATTCTTATAATGAAGCATAAAAGTCCAGCCTAGAGCTAAGTTGAACAGAACCATCCCCTCACATCACCTGCACGCAAAGAGGTATTGCATGGTTCCACTTAAACCATATGAAAAACAGAGCTGGAAAAGTTTCAGAAAAGTTCAGTTTTCAGGCTTTTCCTTTTTACATTAAAAAAAAAAAAAAAAAGAAAGAAAAAACCTCAGAAAGATGCAAGCAAGCATAAAAATCTATTACAGTAGCAACACGGTTACTGTCGGATGTACAAACCACTGTTTCCTCCTAAGCCTGGCTACGGTACAAGAGGTTGGTAACACGCACTCCTGCGGTACAGTTTGCACTAAGGACAGAAGGATTTGATAGCTAGCCTGGTTCAAACACCAGTTCAGCAAGGGGTTTAGGGCAGGCAGCAGCAGTGCTCTCAGCCAGTGTCTGTAGCAGACCATGCTGCTGAAGGATGGATTCTCGTCCTGAGACGTCGCGCTCGCGCGCGCTCAAAGAAGGAGCTGCTGCTGGCACCACCAACCAGAGCAAACGTAAGCGACAAGCGGATGTCACATCCAGAACAGGCCAGCTTCGAGACACCACACACTAGACAGAGGAAAGTTTATAAACAAAACCCCTTGTTGCTTCCCCCTTCTCTCTCAGCGTTGGCGGCTTCGGGTCCAGCTCTAGGGGATGAAGGGGATTACTGCAGAAAGCCGGAGAGATTGGCAGGGTGCCAGGGCTAGGAATAGGAAGTCTAACAGACATGGGAGACCTGTCTCAGTGACTGACTCAGCTTCTGACCCACTTAAACAACTTGGCCAAACCGCTTTTCGGTGCCACTGCTCCTCTCCCAGACTCAGTATGATCTTATTCTGTATGATCTTATCTAATCAGGCCAATATCTTCAGGGCAGTAACTGCCTCTTGCTAATTTTCGTGAAAAACAGCATATAGGCTTGAATAATACCTTAGTTAAAAAAAAAAAAAAAAGAAA
>VZRX01003027.1:172386-190790 GCA_013398075.1 Notiomystis cincta
AAAAAAAAAAAAAAAAGAAAGAAAAAAAAGGGAGGCTGATTTTACTAGGATCTGCCATGCCAAGAACAAAATCATCTTTTCACTTAAATAATGAAGAATACCCACACAGTTAAACCTGTTAATATTGTTTAAAAATACCTACAGCTGGAAGAGTGGCATGTTGCTCTCATTCACAAGTTTGCTACATCTTCACTGATGCCTACGATCTCCCCTATAGGTCTATTTACAGAGGCATTTCTCCCAGGGGCCAAGTTTTCCATTCATGTCCTTTCTTCCCCCTTCTCTCCTGCTTTATCCCCTCCCTCTAGCAGAGCCTTTCAGTCACATTAGGCAAAGCATTTGTGGTGTGACATGGGGAACTGATCCAAGCCTCCAGCAAGCAAAAAAATAAGCTGAATAAAACGAAAAAATTTATTTTTAACCTGGATGAGTTCCCAGACTGAGCTTATTCCCCACCACAACAGGTGTATCAACACACCTGGGGAAGAAACTGAGCAAACCAAGCTTCAACTCTTGCTGACATAACTACTGCTGACAAAATCTAATGTATACATTAGTAGGATAAGAACATTTTTAAAATATTAATATTGGAGTGGGGGTTCTCACACTGGGGAAATCTTTAAACATCATAAAATGGACTTAATACATATTCCTTATGTTGTTCACAGTTTCCTTTGCCAGTTTGGCTAATTATACGATATTTAAGTTTAAACATATGTTGCCTCCCTTGCAGTGAATCCTCTCCTCCTACATGATACAGCAGTGAAGTCATCTTGCTGACTTCAAGTTGAATCCTGCACCCTCTTCAAGTAGGTGGGCATTTTTAGCTTATCTGGAAAGCAGTCCAACCCTGGGAGCACAGTGATTCTCCCTGCAGTGAGCTACCAAGTGCTTGACCATGACAAGTATCCTGAAATAGATCTTCCAGGTGCTCTGTGTGTAAGAAGCAGCATAACTTCCAGCATCCTGAACATATGGTTCTTAAAACATGTAAGAGGTGCTCAGGATGCATCTGCACTGGAGTGAAAGGTGAACCAGCAGACCAGAGGCTTTTAATCTCCTTCCTTCCATATCATCACCAATTGCCTTTAAGACTTTGGTGTTTTTTTCTTAAAACCAAGACACATAAGAAATAAGAAGACTGCAAATGTAAAGAAGTAGCAAAAGACTAAGCAAAAAAATGTATTTAGAAGGGCAAAAAAATCTTGCAGCCCTCTATGAACTTTCATGTGCTGCAGACAGGAAAATCTCTTTCAGTTAGTATGCTCCACATTACAACAGCCTTTAGTAAGCAGAGCAGCAGAGTACACCACAATAGCTGTGTTTCATTAGCTTAGCACAGCAGAGTATAGGATTTAAAGGGAATAGACAGCAGCTGAAAATAATTGCATTAAATTAACATTAACCCACAAACCCAGAAGAGGCATATAATATTCAGGACTGCTACAGAAGCGGTAACCCAGAATTAATGTCTGTAAAAGATGAACAATCCTACTCTAACTGGGATTCAAAATCCTAAAGGAAGAAAGTTCACCTCAAATAGTGTTCCCTAAGGTGGGGAAGGAAAGAAAGGAAAGCATGGCCTAGTTAAAAATATCAGTAGGTAGGAACACAAACACAAAAAAATGATGTGGTTCCCAAAGGACTGACATTTTTTATGGTTAATACACACATTCCCACACATTCCTTCTCAAAAAGGACTTTGAAAATAAATCTAATTTTAAGATCTGTAAATGAGATAGACGTATGAGAATTTAAACACTTAGGGCAGAGAAGACCAAAACCTCAGAGACTAGAGCAAGAAAGGCATCTGGGACTGGAGTAGACTAAAACACAGCCAGCAGTGACAGCTATAATTCAATTGGTGAATGTACTTTACGACAGTCCACAAGTCTTGATACTACAAGGGCTTAGAGCAGAAGAGTATCACCAAAAAAAGATCCTCAATTAATCTAAAGTGTTGGAATGAGGACACACGTAAAAAACTCAAGGGAGCATGCTCTGCTCAAACTGAAGAGGAAATTTATGCTAATTGAGGGGAGATAATTACTTTAAAAATTTGAGAGATATTGACTTACAGCACCTACTCATTTCATCTATGAGCAGGTACCAGAAGAAAGTCATGGAACTATTGGCCAGGAGGAAAAATGAGACTCCCAAATTCTTTCTCCCAGCGCCAGTTAGAAAAGTCAACCTGGTCAGGCCCTCGGCTAGCTGCAGGTCAAAAGGAAGAACTAAGCCACCAACTGAGGACTGAGGAATGTTATAGTAGAAGCTACTATCAGATCAGCTCTATGATCTCATCTGGTGCCTAGATAGCCCCTGACCATCTGAATTTACATGGCTCCTCCAACTGGAGACAAATTCTACCTCACGAGCAAGTCAGCATTTGGAAACAATTAACGTCCTATTTTCATTAACCATCATATTCTTCCCTTCTGCATCCTTCAAAATTTAAAATGCTTGTAAATACAGAAGCCAACCTGTGGACTTTACAGTTACAGTAAAACTCAGCAACATGAGTTCGTGCTTTAGGATGTTTAAAGCTCTAAACAACTGCCTATCAAACACATAACATTAATTTGTAATCCATCCTTACTGGGCAGTGAAAATTTCTTTTTAGTTGAGCTCTTCATTACAGCAGGATTTTATAACTGTTCATCTGTATTTGTCTACCATCTGCACAGCACTTTCCCATATGGACACATAGTACTTTTTTTTTGTTAGGTCTCCTTCGTTAGCAATACTCTTTTATGAGTAGAAGAGGACTACCTAAAAGTGTCTACAATATAGTGCTTCATTGGAATTTTGAAGTTTTTTAAGTGAGTGCTGACCAATATTTTTATTTAAAACATTTTGATGAAATTGCTAGAGCAGCCTGAATCTCATTTATCTAGAGGTTTTTACAACTACTCTGACAAAGAGGATTTGTGTACAGCAAAGTAACCTCCTACAAGTTTCAGAGTAGAAGTCAGGTAAGTTAAGGGATAACAATCTAATTTTAGTACGAGTTTTGGCACTTAGGACCTTCATTTCATTTTTCCTTAAAAAAGTGAAAGATTGATTTTATCAAACATGTTTCTAACCAAAGAGAGCGAAGAGCTTCCATGAGAGCAGCAGAGTTAAGGCAAACCCATCAGAATTCCTGGTGCAGGTTCCTAGCTGTTAAATAAGGTTCAACCCAGAACCTTTCCCTTAGAATTTCTGCTCTGTCCAGTTTCCTACTTTCAAAAACCTGTCTGAACCTTGCATCATCAGGACCTCTATTGCTCTATGGACTTGGTTCAAATCAGCTGACAATTTAAAAGTAGAGTAGAAAAGGAGAAAAGAGACACAGTTCCCATACATAGAAGCCACCAAATCTGTTGCTGTTTCTTGGGGTACCAAGCCAAAACTTCAGATAGTTGCAGGAATGACCCAAATCTTTCAAGCAGCAGATCTGTTTGCTCTCCATACCTAACACAACACCTTGCCAGCAAAAATCCATCCTAAAATTTTGACTTAGTATGCTGGAAACACCAGTGACACCCAAGGTTCTCTTCTATATGTGATTTCAGCTAATACTTCCATTTCATTGCACAAGATCTCCTTTCAGCCCTAGTAAAACACAGCATTTTTGATCAACCTTATCATCATTGAATTTTCAAATAGATAACTGAGGTTAAAAAACTCTATAGTTGCTGCTGTTCACTCTTACACTTCCATCAGTTATTTGCATAGTCATTCCCAGTCTGATTTAATCATTCCTTTCATGATTGTCTAAGTCTACGTTGAAAATGAGAACAGTAAATCAAACTAAGCACTTGGCAGGCATGTACTGGTGAGATCACAGCAAGATCCTGGAATAGCACAGGCACTCTCATATGGAAAAGGCTTGTGGAGTTCCCATGCAGTTCAAGTAACCATCATCTGACTCAATGAGCAATTCTGAGACGGACACAGCCCTCTGTGGAAATAGGCTGTTAACTGGGTGAACACCCAGGGAGGTGGCAGAACTGGCATCCAGAGCTTCACAACTAATGTCTCACATTATGTGATCTAGCCATATTACTGCATCAATAAAACCAGCACAGATCAGAGCTTTTTAATCTAATCACATGATGAAGCTCAGAGGTAAAGAGTCAGAAGCAAGAATACAAACTCCCCATTGAAAGGTAAACCTGAATAAAGAGAGAGGGTTTCATTTCTCTGATTTTCAGTTCTCTGGCTAAATAAAATAAAAGGTTTCATGAGGTAGAAAAACAAGGCATTGTTTAGAAAAGGTGTACTTGGCCCAAGGAGAATCACAAAAGAATTACTTTAAAGTGTTTGTGATTCATCATGGTTCAGTAACTTCTCATGAATGCTAATGTGTTCAGAGAGATAGAAAGGCTTCTGCAGGTGTGACAGAAACAATTAGTCAGTTATTAGTAAGTGTTGGCTTCACTGGCAGCCACGCTGCTGGAGCTCCATGTTACCTGTAGGCCTGCCAGTAGCTCTCCACATGCTGCTGATATTTAGAACTGCCAAACAGTCAGGATAACAAGTTCTATCTGCAAACACCTATTTCTCTCCCCTCATTTTGCCTGCCTCCATGATAAAATTTGCAGTTAAAGTAAAATGCTACATGCTTATGACTGCGTGGCTCTCCTTCAGGAGCAAGTGTAAGAAAAGAATCTAAGTTTATCCACAAGCCCATAAACTAATCTGCACAGTAACTCACTGCATTTCCTCTCCAAGACCTTCTAAAAAGGTACTTATTTCAGAAGAAGTATACCTACATGAATCTACCTATACAGAGCAGAACAGACAGCTTTGTTTAAATTTAAACTTCACCTTGCTTTAGTGTAACTACTCCCTCCACCAGTAGCTTTACAGCAAGCAATAAAACTTTATTCTCTTTTAACACTCTGGAGATCCACTCATTTCCACAGGCCTTGCAACAACATTTAGAGAAAATTTTCAAATGTGTTGCCTATTACCCCAATATTTGGCATCCTTTCCTAAAGCAGAAGTCAGAAAAGCATGGAGAACTGTCTAATTTCCTTTCAGCTTTTAAGAAAATACGCTGTGATCCCTTAATTACAAATGATGTTCAATGCTTAAAAGGCAACCCTCCAACAGATACTTAGGAAACAAACCCCAACATTTTCTAAGAGCAACAGTATAATCCAAGCAATCATGCTCCAGCAGCAAGGTAGAGATGTGTTTACAGCAGTAAAGAGCAGCCTGGCTTGATTCTGTGTCTCACTACACACCCGAGACACCCAACTGCTGCAGCATAATGTTCATCCTCACTATGAGACAGACATCACAATTTTTGTAGCACAGTGAATCTCAGAAATGAATAGCAAATAATTCACTAGTGGCTGAATTTATTAGCTATACAAAATTCTCAGGGTCAAAGACCAGTGAAATGAGATGAAAACCATTAAGCCAGCAGACTTCGTATTCTTTTGATAAAGAACACAGACATATGCCTGAGTCCTTTATCCAACCACAGCTGCAATTAAATTTGCAGGAAGTCAGTTTTCATCTGGTTTAGTGGCTAATTTCTTAACATTCACTACCACTCAAATAATAAGCATAGACCCTACTGTGCTGTTATACTGCAGGTTTGCACACATGCACATGTGTGCATGGATGTAAAAGCCAAATATTTTGATTAAAAGAATGTTTCCTGAATGCAGATTACAATCTCTTGTTTCCTAAATAGCAAAAATCCTCATAGAAAGGCTTTCCAAGCTATTCAGAAAGTAGCTATGGTCAGAAGCAGAGCTGCAGCTGCACAAATGGGTGCTTCCCACTCGGCTGATCTGACCTCTGCATTTATTTTCTCCATCATTATTCATACCTGTTCTGCAAAGAAGAATATGACCCATATCTGTCTTGGTTTGTGCTGAATTAACAGGAGCAAAAGTTAAGTTCGTATTTAATTGTAATTTAATAAGAATCTTTCCTGTCTTGACGCCCACCCACCCACCTTAAAAGACCCAGAATAATCTAGGATTGGCCTTAAAGCTCAAGAGCTTCCTTACTCCCACTGCAGCCTTATGGTAGACAACCAGTAATGCTGTCTGCTGAGGACTCACAGGCTCTGCAACAGCAGACAGAAAGGATGGTGAGGGAAGAAATAAAAAGAAATGAGAAAGCCCAGTGACCATTCTGAAGCAGCAGCCAGTTTGTATGCCTCCTGACCTGCAGGACAATCCAAGCTGCAACTTGGGCTTCGCCATTCTCCCCAGAGGATGCAAAGGTTGTTTGCAAACATGCCCTGCCGCCAGCTAGTGATCTTGCATCCAGCTGGGTAATATGTTACATGAAAATAAGCATATGTTAGAGGTGTGGGGGACCAGGTGAGAGTGAGGAACGCTGAATGTGCCTGATGAATGTGCCATTGTGTTCTGCTCTTCAGTCAGTTGTAAGCTACACAACGGCTCAGCATCCTCAGCCGCAGTTTCCGTACGCCTGACAGACTAAGCTTGTGTGACTTTGTGTGGGGGAACCCCCCGAAATCATATATCACAGAGATTCAAATTACTAAACTGAAACATTAAAGATCATCAATTCCCTGTTTTGGGCTTATCTTGCAAAAAAAAGACAGGACCTAAATAAACTTGACAATTACCTCCCCTTTTGGGGCCTGCTAATGTTTTCCCCTTCCACTTGTTTTATTTCTCTTTTCTCCTCCTTCATTCAAACTTATTCTGCCATCATCAAAAGCTTCAAGGAACCTGAAAGTTTTTTCTGCCATTTCTTTGCAATGCCAAGTTCTGCCTTTCACCACTAGTCTTGGTATCCTCTCCCCCCTCCAGTAGCCCTTGTGAAACTATACTCCATTCTTTCAAAAGCTGCATTTTCTGTTGATAGTGCCAGAGGCCAGGAAAGCTCCTGGCAGTACAGTTCCAACAGAGAGTCTGAAACGGAACAGTCTCTTTTTTTTTTTGGTAAGAGGAGATAAGGAAGTCCAAGACATGGTTTTTAAAAGGAGAGTAATAATAACAAAAATGCCTCTGGCATTGGCCGTTTTTAAATATAAACACATAAAATTTCCCTTCCAAAGGGGCAGGTAACGTACAACTCTTTTCACCAGCAATGAATACCTGCCCCTCCTACCTACATAAAAATGCTCTGCAGAATAGAAGTAAAATACATTACATTGGGGGTTCGTATACCCATAGATGTAAATAACATTCTAGTACTTGTAGTCCATTTCTGCAGAAGCAAATGGTGAGGCCAAACACTACAAATTTTTTCTGCTTGTTCTTCCTAATACAGTCTTGCTCTTCTTCTAACAATTGTGCAAGGCAAGCCATTGACAACTGCAGAAAAACACCACATTTTGTCAGAAATATTTTAAAATAACTACTGCAAAAAGACATATTATTTTATGCCAATGTCTCAGCAACCCAATCTTTATTTGCCTGCAAGGGTAACAATAGGGAAGCTGCTGCTTCTAAGACATAGTTGCTCTACTAACACAAAATGAGAGAAGCTCCTTCTCTTCCTAAATACTTACTCTGCTTTAGTAGCATACCAGTGGGAAAGAAGCAGATAACTTCTTCCCTTGAGGTATCCAGATTGTTCTGCAAATAGCAAAAGCCTTTGCAATTATCACATGTACCACACTCAGCTTTCACTGATTTCCTGAATTCCTCAATGGGAGCAGAAGTAGCTGAAAACTAGTTTTAGACCTTAGAAAGGAAAAAGTAACTCTGCATATTTTAAGTAAATTTCTTACACAATTCAAGGAAGGTGCCTTCCTTTCTTTGACCCCCTTTTTTTCCATTCAAGACTTTAAGTGCTGAACTGTGACTACGTGGACTAATTCTCCGCACAAAGATGATACACACCACTCATAACTGAAGGAGCAACATTTACAGCACTGTGTAACTGAGATAATTCTTTTTCTTCTCCTTCTGAAGGCCAAACTCTAGAGGTTTAGCACCACTGCATCGAATTATTTTATTTTAGCAAGAGAAACTGAATTATGCCAGCTGTTCAGAATTATTTGGTCAACATTTTTATTGGAAGTATTATGGTAAGTTATTACCAGCTTTCATTGTATGAGACCAAGATAACTCCTGCACAGCTTTCTCCATTAAGATAACAAAAAGTTACAGATTTTTTTCATTTGAAATAAACAAAACAAAAAAATCCCAAACCAAATACACATAAAACCCCCAAACCTTCAGAATTTTTTTTCAGTTTCAAGTATAGCTATCCCAACATGAAATTAGTATTAATACAAAACAGAAAATCATGGAGAATGTCAAGGGTTAGTATTTTTCAACTAAATAATATTGCTACTTCATGGTCTTTCATCTATGAACAACTTTTAGAACAGGTATTGTTCATAAGACAGAACTGCTGCCTACAGAATTATTACAGGACAATCTGCTCTAATTCAGAGAGGAAAGACAGAGACGGTCCTTCACTCATGAAATCCAGATATTTCCAGAGAGTCTTTATGCACACTCATTTAAGATCTCATGTCAGTTGTCCAGTAATATTTTAATCCCAACTATGTTCATTTCCATGGAAAAAGTGCCTTCTAAAATGTTCCTTTTCCTTTGACTTCATGTTCACTAGGCTTTGTGCCACCATGAGATTTAAAAAATGAAAACAACAGCAGATTTCTCAAACTGAATTTAACACTTTTTAAACACTTTTTTTTTTGCCTTTAGGTTATACTAAGAGAGTTTGAGAATTTCTACCTACAGCTGATGTGTAGGTTTATTCAATACAAATACTGCACAGACAAGCCTAAATGGAGCTGCCCTGAGCTTTTCCCAGGGTCTGGTGGGAATTACACTATATAATTCAATAAATAGAGCAGTTCAATTCTGCCTGTATCTGAAAAAAATTGATTGCAGATCTTTTCTGCCCTGTTTGGCTAAATCATCTCACCAAAGCACTACAATTACAGCAGGAACTTCATATTACAGTCTGCCATGTACTGTCTGTACTGTCCCTAGGGAAGACAATTCCCAGCCATTATTCAGAAAATAGCTTTCAAATATATCTCTTTATGTGTATAGTTGGCCTACTGTTTACCCTTGTATTTTTAAATTAATGTTGAGAAGATGCTCAAAACAACCTCCAAGTTTTCTAACTACTTCAGGTTATCTTTATCAATACAAAGCACAACCTTGCCTTGCTCCCACTTGAAACTTCTCCACAGAATGGGCAAAGATCAAGTGACCACACTGACCATACCAGACTTATCTTTCTCTTTCAGCAAATACAGTAAATTAAAGGAACTTGCTGCAGCTCTCACAAGCTAACAGTATTACAACTGATTAACTCTTTTTTTCAGTGGTTCTACTTTTGACAAAACAATAGGTCCTGAAGGTCAGACTAGAGGATCTTTAAAGGTCTCTTCCAACCCAAACTGTTCCATGATCCAGACTAATTTTTAACAAAGCTATTTTTCTCTCCAGGCTTCTCTAACTCATGCCTCTTGTCTCACATGGTGTGCATAAGAAATGACAACACACATGGACTACCATACTGAAAACCCACAACTCTCTTTCCCCTTGGCTGCTACTGATAACCCAGTTAATCATGTGTGTAGCTGTAATTATACATCCATAACTAACACTTGTTTATCTTGACACAGAGGAGGCTGCTGGAAACAGACTGTGATGAAGAAGCTAGAAGTTGTAGAAAAACATTTTATGAGCCCTGTCAGCTGGTGTTATGCACTTCTCACCAGAATCAGCACTGTGTGGCACACCTGAACTCTCCTTTCCATCCTTCCTGCTGGAACACTGCTAGCAAGGAAACATTGGAGGGCAGCTGTCCTGAGGATGCACTCACTCAGGGCACCAGTCCTTACATGATGCAAAGACCAAACCTACATTCTTCCAATGTCAAACCAGTGATTTACAACGACTCTTCCATCACGTTAAAACTACACAGTGGCGCAATGGCATTCCATTGAAGTTACATATCTCATAAACAACCTGTAGCAGAAAACACTGGACCTGCCCAGGTACTGTCTGAATTCAAAAGCAAGACATCAGCAGTATGAAAACTGCACTGAATCAGGCTTACCATTTCCAAATTAAGGTTCTCCTCAATGACGCCAAATTGCTAGCCTGAGAGGCTACCTTTCTCTTCAATCCACATCCACAGCTGGGGTCTCTTTGTTACAGAGGAGACAGCTACCGACAGGACATTTTCTAAAGGGGGCCCTCAACTCTGAATTTCAATAGATCAAGAGAAAAAAGCCTCAAGACAGGAAAGCAAGGCTTATCCCCTTAGCCAAGCTTATGAAGACCAGTGAACACAGCAAGAACAATTAGTTGGAAACAAAGGACCTATGGGTTGACTTAAGTTTGATTTTCTAGTCTAGTTTGGTGGTTCTCTATGTACTGATTTAGGGGAGGGAAGTCCAACTGGTTTTTCCCTTATGCCATCATTCCTTTAATTAGAAAATGTAGCCTATAGGCCAGTACAACTGGATTTTTCAACCTTCGTATATTAATTACACAGAATTAATTCAAAGAAAAAAGCCTCTCCATCTCTAGAGTGAGATTAATAATTTTACAAAATTTAAGCAATTTGGAGCATATAGAAAAAACCCTTAAAACCTACTGGTTTAATTTCAATCCACACATCACTGAACAGTGGATGTTTTGATCCCTCTGGCCTATGAGCCAGGAGACCAATTTGAAATCCCAGCGTAAATAGCCCAAGACCATTTTATTTATTTATTTGTTTCAAAATAGAACTCGAATTCCAAGTTGGATTTAAAATTATGGAGATTATTTTTTCCTTTCTCCCTCAGCAGACATTTCTCCTTTATCATAATGTGTCTTCTGAGTCATTTACAGCTGCAGGGGTTGAAGTCTTTGCAACCTCTACCTTCCAGAAAACCATCCCAACACAGCATGACACAACCAACTCTTGTTACCCAAATACACACACAGACACTCTTCCAACAAGCTAAATTCCTTAGGTAGCTGAAGGAAAAAATGAGCTATTTTTAGCAGGTCAAGAAATAAAAACCCAGACTATTGGATATTAAAGAAGTTTATGAAAGATGCTGTACATGGTTACATCTTAAGGCTAATCCAAGAAATACAGACTGAACAGAACAGATGCCCAAGTTTCTACTTCCAAATTTGTCCAAATATGTCAGAGAAAAAAGCTGGGCCAGAGAAAGGCTCAGAGCAATGCAGGGCAGCAAGATGATTTTCCTCTTTCAAAATTGCTTTCCTCTTTTGCACCTTTGTAAAAGTTTAAATTTTAGCTCCAAAATATGAAAATCAGTCTTTTCAAAAAAGACCACATAAATTGACCTACTTCTAATATTAGTTACAATTAAAAAAAAAAAAAAAAGAAAAAAAAACAAAAATTTTTGTTCAAGGTCTGAATGATTTTTTTTTATGCCCTTCCCCTCATTTTCTGGAACTGCCACTAGCTGTCAAATCTTTATTTTCCATAAATATGGTTAAAATTGTATTAAGTGGTCCAAAATTAAAAAGACTTTTTCATTTTGTTTTGTAGACTTTTTGGTTGACTGGCTCCTTTTTCTCCCCCTTTCCCCCTTTTCCTGAGTAGTTACAATCACCACACCAAATGTTGTGTCTTTTGGTCTCCAATGGGAGTTCTGACTTGTGTGGATTTTCTGCCTTTCTTTTTTTTTTAGAAAAAGAAGATTAAGCACAACAAGAGAAGTGATGCATATCTATAGAAGAGATTTTAGACCTAGATAAAGTGGAGCTCAGAATTAGACCCCACATCTAGGCCGGAATTTTGTGAGTTTGGTGAGCAGAAGAGATTTCAGCGCATGTGTGAAGAGGGACAGTGGGAGGTGGGGTGAAAAGGTTGATAGGAGGAATGTACTTGAACCACAGGGGGTAGAGTTTCAACAGATGAGTCTGCTGGTGCTTGAAGGGAGAAGGAAAAAAAGAAAACTTGGGAGGGGAAAAAAAAAAAGACAAACACCAATATTCCAACATTTTAACAGCCTAGTGACCAAAGGGTACACGAGATATCTTTTCCAGAATGCAAGGACAAGTACTTACGTTTAGGAATTTATTATTTTTCAGTTGGTTTGGCTCTGTGTTACTGAAAAAGTTTGTCCAAAAGTCCATGTGCAGAGCCAACATTTATTAGGTTTCAATTTCCAGCTCAAGACACAACTGTTGCTATGAAAACTAATGTGGCAATTGTACCAGAAAGTAAAGCAATGGAAAAGACTGCACTGGAATGTAACAAGTACATTCATTGGCACCAAGAGTAAAAATTGTATTACCCCAACCTGTCTCATAGACATTTTTCTCTTCGAATTACTAAAGAAAAAAATGTGCAAATCAAATTTATTGTTTGGCCAGAGGCTATTATATGAATAGGTATGAATTCCTCATCACCCAACCTCAGTACATTACTGCCTGTCTTAAAATATGAAGCAGCAATTTAAAGAGTCACCCCTGCCATGGTCACATCAATAGGATTCAACAAAGAATACTGCAAATTGTCAGTCTGGCCAGACAGAAAGCCTGAACTGCTCACATGAGGCATCTTTGCCAAAATCCATGTGTCCCTCAAAATTCTGCTGCACTATATGATAAATGTATGTTGGCTAAAGAGAATGAAAAATAGGCAAGCAATAGTTTCACTTCAGCAAATTCAAGCAGCAGACCACATGCATGCACCGAGAATTTATGAATAGTTAGCTAAAACAGCTCAGTATCTATGGAAGAAAGTGTTAAAACAACTGCATTTTGTAGGAGTTTATTGAAACATTGGTTTTGCTAAACTCTTTCCATCACTCCAGAACATAAGAAAAACTGTTTTAACTACATTTAAAAAACAAAAGTAAAAATCATTCTCCTATTTCCCCAACATTTATGCATCTCCTATTATTACATAAAAGATCAAGTCACCGTCAGAAGGAATAGAGATGGATTTCAAGTCTGAAAACAAATGCACAAAGTACTCAAAACCTGTGCATGGTCACAGGAAAGGACAACTACATACTGAATTTTGTGGAAGTTTCCAACATAAGGAGCTCTGACTCTTCCCATTTTTACTATGAGGCTGACAATGAGCTGGAAGTAAACCACCTCTGAATAGCACCAGTCATCTAGTCCCCAACAACATGCATAAAAATCTCAGCTGAAGGAGGTAGGTTGAAGTGCTGACAGCATTATTTGAGCCTGTTGTCAAACCCTGCATATCCCTCCTCTTGTATAACTTCAAAATGTTGGATGTATTTGATATGGGTTGTCAACTTCATACATTTTCATTAAGGAAAATAAGGTCCACGTGGAGCATTTTGTCCAGGTTCATGCACACACTCTGATTTCCAAAAAAGCTCTGCCAAATTAGACAATCTTCAAGCAAGCTTCCTCTGCTATATTAAAGAACGGGAGTTTAATGCCATCACATCCCCAGAATCTGAAGTTCTCTTAGAAGCAGCGACCCATCCTCCCTTTCAGCTGAAGCAAGCTCAACAAGAAAAAGAGCCAGGTTATTTATTATATGTGCATCCATGTAGCTGATAAAGAAATTACACCGTCCCTGATGACACAATATTTCAGAGCCAGATTTACACTTCATATGCCAACCACAAATTAGGACTGTACAATAAACCCTTTGAGCTAGAGATATTAAGAACACAGGAGATGAAACACACTTCAGGCCAAAGCTCTTCTTGGAAACCTTAAATAGAATTATTTATGTGAATAACAACCTAAGGGTTCCCAGGATAAAAAATTTAAGGACTGGGCAAAGACCTTGAAATCGTGAGAGCTGGGATAGATAAATACATCAAAAGACCAAAGAATAAGGTACCAAAGTAGAAGTGGCAAACGTGGAAGAAGATGTTGCATGGAGAGTTTAATGCTGAGAAATAAAAATCAGAAGGAAAGCAGAAGCAAAAGAGAAAACACACACAGCTAGGACACAGTTATTGTTTTGTAATAAACCTGTTTGGGAATAATTTGTTTTCTTATTTCCCACCCTCTCACCCCCCATCACCAGCCTCTGTACTGAAGATGATGTTTCACAAACACTTTAAATCAACTTAGTTCCATCTGAGAGGGGATGTCTTTTCCCTAAGCATTGAATTGTAGTTCCCACTCCCTCCCTTGTGCTAATGCTAGCTTCTGTGGAGTTTTGCAGTCTATTTGACTGTAAATGGAACACAGCTGAAACAGTAATAAGAAGACTTATGTCCTCAGAGATAGTAAGAATAGGTCCTTTATCATATTTGCAAAACATCTCCAGGTAGCATACTCAGTTTTCTAAAGAACAGCATAGGCTACTCCCTAGAAATGCACCAAAATGAGTTTATTTGTACATAAACTAAACCACTTTTCTATAGGGGATCCTTACCAGCAGTACCTTCAGGTCTTCATCATAGTGTGATTTACTGCTGAACAAAAAAATGCCTCGTCCACTAACTTCTTGCAATTAACTTTCCTCTCCTAGCAGCCATCGAAAACAAGCCTACTGCAGACAAATCAAATACTCACACTGGAAACCTGCCATTAGGAAAAATAAATCAATGCACTTTCAAGGGTTTGCAAACAAGCACCACGTGAATCCCTGTTCACCTTGCTCCTGAGTGCAGGCATGTGCTTTACAGAGCAATCTGTTCAGCAGCTTGAGAAATCAGCACCTTACTGATGGGCACCAGCCACTTAGTGTCTGCCCAGAACACAAATGTTTTCCTCTATCAGATTTGAAATGGAGAGAAGAAGAAGCATGCTAGCCATCCCTTGGAGCATAGACTTCTCATTAATATTCCTCTTCAATGTTAACAGTGATCAGAAAACAGAGGAAAGTAGCAGGAAGGTTATGACATTATCTTCAATCTCTCTTTTGTGTCTCACACTTGCAATAATGAAAGATCACACCACAAAACCAAATTCTTGCAAATAGCTTGATGCAAAAATGCTGAGCAAAAGACAGCAGTGCAAGTTTGTGACTATTCTTCCATTAATCTCTCTCTAAAACCATATGCATGCAGTTTATTTAAGTGTCACATATATATTATCACCTCTTAGATCAGTGCTATCCAGTGCTTGCCAACATACTTACTTCTGCCAATTGCTTTTAGTTTCTCTTTCCTTTTCCAGTGTTATATTTAAAGAGAGAGGAGAAAAAAGAGAAGGAAAAAAAAAGGTGACTGACTTGGGTAGAAGAAAATTTATTCTAAGTGCTTTAAACGGTTGCTCTGTTAAATTGACACAAGTTTAACAACGTGTACTTGGCACATTCCTCTTGCCACGAATACAAGAAACTTTTTTAAAGAAGAAAATCTCACTCAAAGCAGGAAAATCTTTTAAAGATACAGCACATACCTTGCTGAACAGTGGTCTGATAGCTGTTACAAAGCCACTTGTAGATTCAAGTGTTCAGACAACAACAAAGACAACACAACTGTTAAGGCTTTTTTTTTTTTTTTAAATGTTCTTTTTAATAGAATGATGACTGAATGGGGAGTCTGGGGAGTCAAATCTGACCAGCTCATTCTCACTCAAATTGTACATTCCAGACCGTGCAGAGACACAGCAGAGGAGAAAGTCTACTAGACACAGGTATAACTGTGCAGAGAAATAGACTAGAAGAGACAACAGTACTTTTGCTTGATTCAGGGGTACATGATGTTTTCTAGCTCCCAGGGTTCCCAAGATTACATCACCTTCTACAGATGTGGAGAGTTCTTTTAATACAAGGACATGCTGTACATTCACAGCACAGCATAACAAAGAGAGCTCATAAATTTTAAAGAGATTGTTTATTTCACGGAAACTGACTATTAAGTGACAGCAAAATCTCAGCTTGAGAGGAAAATTGTACTTGATGGCCTCACCTAAGTCCCAAGCAAATCCTTATTTGAGAATCACAGAATTAGAAACATTGTGGCTGGCAATGTATCAAAATAAACAAACAAACCCCTCCAAAGAAACAACAAGAAAAAAGCTTGTTATCGAACAGGAGGACACTGCAGGTTAGTGTGCAGGTGCCCTGGCAGAGATCTGGGGACACTTTTTCCCAGTTACAGTTAAATCAATAGGCATTGGCCACTCACTCCATCACATACTGAAGCCATCTAGAGTATAAAAAGAAGAAAGCAGCAAGTCTTATGTGTGAACATGGGAGCTCTGCTCCCTGTGTATCAACACGCAAAACATGAGATCATATTCCAACACCAGCACGTTGTGGGCTGGACACTGTGAGAACACATATCTGTGAGCCTAAACCTTAAAATCAAAGAGACTTCTACTAGGTAGAAAAAAACAAAGAGCGGAAGGAAGGGTGGAGTACCACGTTACTCTTGATCTGCAATTTGCTACCTCACAGCATTGCCCTCAGGAAGTTCAATGAACACAGCAGTGTTTCAGCAACAGTTACACTTTTACGTACCATAATAAGCTTTGTTTGATGAGAATCGGGGTAAAAGGGCATTAAAAGATAACTTTGTAGGACAACACAATATGTTGCACCCAAACAACAAGAATACAGAAGTATTTGGTCAGGTTACATAATGACGACTGCAGATACTTTTGGTTACCAAGACTGCTACAGAGTAAGCAGGTAAGAGTTTTTCCTCGCCCCTCGCTAAAATTCGTCAGAACTCTGCACCTAATAAGTTTTCCCTGGCATATGGAGAATATATAAAAAAATACAGAATGGTAAGTATAGAAACCAGTTCTCTTTCCTCTCCACTGCTCATCAGCAAATCGTTCATTAGAACAAATTCTCAGACAATGATACTCATTGCAAAGTTGCAAGCTACAGAGAAGGCAGGTGTGTTGTAGTGCACAGTGAGTTTCAAAGAGATTACAAAGAGACAGAAAAGAAAGTCAACTACCCCTATGCAACCTTTCCAGCATGAATAAATTGTGATTCGGGTTTGCCTCTAGACGAGTCAATTCACACACTCAGATCCACAGACTGCACTGACAGTATCTTTTACTAATACCCATTGCACATCATGTTCCTGTTTTAACCACACTAATCTTTATTTTCTCTGACTGGTGAGTTTTAAAAGCTGCTGCAGTACTTTTAACAGCTTTATGACGTGTGTTAATGGATATTTTGCTAACAGTACACAAGAGGGACTTTTACCAGCAAGCTGTCACCGCTGCTGTTCCTCCTCCTTATCTAGTTACCGGTCATCAGATTAGATCCCTACCACCTACTTACACAGCTAAAAAAGGAAAAAAGAAAAAAAAAAAGTGGGAATCAGGGAAGGAAAACCTTCAAAGAAAGCAAACTTGCAGCTCAAACTGGAAGAACTTTATGTAAATTTCAATGTATTTTCTTTCCTCTGTAATATTCTGCCTAAGCCACTCAATCAAGCAGGAATGACATGGAAAGAATGGGACTAATGCGAACAATGAATGATCCATAAATGTCTACAAGATTATATAACTGAAGATGAGATGGCATGCATGTGTGCGTGCGTTTGGGGGAAAGGAGGAGAAACAGACGAGGGGAAAGAGGAGGAAACAACATCCCCAGTCACAGATACAGGACTCAGCATAGTTCTTACTCAGTTTCCCCCTCTTCCCAAAAGACAAATATTTTAACCAAGGGCAATCAGGCAGCTGAGGGATAAAGGCAAGAGAAAACCCATTTGCTCATGAATATACCTCAAAACCTCCCTTGCTGAAATTGCACCATAACTGCAGTATCATGGAACACAGCTCATAGACAACTAAGTTTATACTAAAGCAATTAACACACGGTACATTTCCTGCACTGTTATTATCATTGGCATTCTCTCTGTGTTTGTTACACATTTGGAGCCTTGGCAGGTTAAGAGATATTCTTTTAAAGTTAACAACAAAACGTTGCTGATTTGAAATGTACTCACTGTTATTTTTCAGGAACTCCTATATTTACTTTACACCATTCTCGGGGGAGAGCTGAACAGTTGTATTAGTTCTGCAAGGAAAAGATATTCAAAATAAACTTTGCAAAGGTTTTGAGCCAAAAAACTCCACAAATGCAACTTTTTAGACCCAGTACCCACTTGCTTACTGTGGCTTTGCATAATCACCACCCACATTTCAGAACAATCATTTCATCTGAAATTCATCAGCGGTTTGATCACTTGTGTGAGCATAAACTTAGCAAAAGGAGCACACGCACCCCCTCCCAGCCCCTAAGAAGCTCTCGGATGCCGGGTCGAGGGGGAGGCACGCCCTCGGAGGCGGCGGCTGGGTACCAACGCCGAGCTCGGAGCTCGCCGCCTGCGGGGATGCACTTGCTTCAAAGTTGAGGCTTCTCCTCCCGAGCAACGCCCGCGGCGGTGCGGACACTTGCTGCGGCCGCAGTCTCCGCCCGGCCCTGACCCCGCGCATTAACCCGGCGGGTCGGGCCCGGCCGCTGCCCCGCACGCCGCCCCCCGCCCCCTCGCCGCGAGGAGCCGGTCCCGCCGGGTCGGGCGAGGC
>VZRX01003027.1:191460-249030 GCA_013398075.1 Notiomystis cincta
GCACCCCTGCCCGGCCCCGCCGCTGGGTACCGGCTGCTGCCCAGGCCCTGGCGCTTCAGCATCCCCGCGGCCCGCTAGCGCCGGGGAGAGACGAGTGCCCAACTCGTGGCTTTCGCTCGCTGGGAAAGTCAGATAGTCAGAGCTCTGATTTTGTTCTCCGTTTCCCTGAAAGAAAAGTGATCGATAAGCTTTGTTTTATTTTTCTCTAATGCTTTAACCCACGGTTACTGTGCGAACTACACAGGGTATGTGACCTTGAAATACATCAAATTATATCTTCTAGTACCAAATAGTGAGGGTGGTGTTTGTTTTCTTTATGGGTTTGTTTGTTTGTTTTTCTGAAATCCTGCACATTTCATTTTGATAAGAACTGATAGCCATGAAGCTCGGCTGTGGTACAGCAACTTTTATTGTGTGGTGTAACAAAATTTACTTACTGTGAACTATCCCATCATACATGAAAGACCAAAACCTGCAGAATTACTGATTCTAATCTTGCATATAATTGTGTACAAGAGGATCTTTATGCAGGGTAATAATTCCCAGTGATTTCCCATAAAACCACTCTCCTGCAACACCCAAGTCCTCAAACCACAATAACGCTGTTTTGCATCAGCTGACATTTAAGAGGCTCATAGCTCTGAAAGTCCCACAGCTGCTTGCTAGGATTTTACACCCAGCAGAATTGCTGTGGGCTTTCCAAAAGAGGAATGGGACTTCGTTCCTTCCTTAGACTGTAATGCACCATGGCAGCAATACACCAGATCTAAACAAACATCTCTTGTTAGATCTGAGCAAATACACCAGTGTGAGGCAATAAATGGCATGACTCACCTGAGTCACAAATTACTGTATTTATAGTACTAGAGCAGAGATTCCACTAAATGACAGGGGCTAAGAGTACACCCCAAAACCGTGGAAGCTCCTTTTCCTGCAACTAAAAACTGCCTGCCTGGTCACCTCTCCTCTGACACCTTTCAGGCAATTGTGTGGCATTAATGACAGCAATGAATACTGGGGGAGCTGGGGCAAGAAACATCACCATTCTGCATCCTAAAATTTCTCAGGCAGGAATTCCCTTCAATCAAGGGATATTTCTCTAAAGCTATTGAGTTTTAGGACCTCCTTCAGTGTTGAAATTCATGGAGCAGCTGAACTTTGCATACTGAAATGGATATGCTGGTTCCTGTGTTAAATATACGTTTTGAAACACATTTTCATGTTGCTTTATTAAGGTAGAACTGCAACACTGAAAATGTGAGGTCCATATATAATATATTTCTCATTAAATACGCTGAAAACATTTATCAAGCCGTCTCAAGTGTTTCTTACAGGTGCACAAAGTTTATTGAAAGAGGGATAATATCCACAGCAAGTAAATGGTGATTCAGTTTGCATTTGAACAGTTTTCATAACCCTGAGACTTTCCCCCTGCATTTGTTACATGCATTTTGGTGCTTCACATAGAAACCAGAGTGTTCATAACTTAGAAAAAGTCATAGTAAATATAACATAAGGTGTGAAAGAAAGTGTTGTTTACCTCATTTTCCAATATTGGCTCAGGCCAATTTTCCTGTATGGTCACAAGGAAGGTAAACACACAGATTTGTGGTGTTAGGAGAAATATTTGGAAGAATATTAAGAATGAACAACATTTAAAATGCAAAATTTCATTCTCCATGTTTCAATTTTCTCTCACGCTCAGCAATGAAAATCATTAAAATTGATTTCAGCTGTATGTTACCATAATAGTTGAATTTTGAACAGTACAGGAGAATGTTAATTTACCACTGCTATTGTAACACAATTTATAAGAAAACTTGTGAAAAAAATTCTACAAGTTTCTGGGAAAAAAATTCAATACAAAATGTACAAAATACAAAATGCACAGTACAAGAGCTCAAGCTAGAAAACTGGAGAGCCCACTCCAGTGAAACCTTCAACTTTATCCCTATTTAATATCCACAGTATGGCAGCTATTGCACCAAGATTAAGATTACTTTTGCTCTCCAAAAGTCCAGGAAACCTCTACTTGAGATAGATATGTAAAGAAGTGCTTGGCTGCTGTGGTAATTTCCTGATTTATTTAGTAGTAGTCCCTTTTTTGATGTCTGCTACGAAAGTGCATCTTAACTTTACAAGGGATGCTTTTACAACCAAAATCACAGTGGATCATCATGGGCACAAGATGTTTGCCAGATAATTCTAGAAAGCCAGAAGAGGGAGTGCAGGAACAGAAAACACCCAGAATGAAACATTTTAGTTTGTGTGCCTGTTTCAACTACAACTTAAAGAGGAGTTTCCAGGAAGAACTACTGCATGGCTCTGCTGAAAACAAAGATGTTTCAGGCTAGCCCAGTAGGTACCTGTTTAAAGCTGGCCTGTTGAAATCTCCCCTTGGCTCACCCCAAAACTGTAGAAATCATCAAAGCCATTAATCACTTCTGACAGTGAACACTTTAGATCCTGAGATAAAAGAGTTCATGACAATTTTTGGAAAATTTTGTTACAGTACTTCTGGCCAAAAGTTTCCTAGTGCAAAAATTATCCAAGATTGCCTCTGTTACACCCAATAGGAAAGATGGTTGGATTTTAGAGTGCTTATATGCTTTTAAGTATCAGTATTTTAATGGTGTATAAGTAATTACCTACAGAATCTTGTTCATAACCATTAGAGCATGCCACAATGCTGTTTGTGATATAGAAACAAGATAAAGAATCATTATTACATTTTTACTTTTTAGAATCCACAGATAAATTTCCCTTTATTTTATCAATGCTAACTGTCTGTTGTGTTTAAATGAAAGTATTTTGTCTATGCATATGTTTATTTCTGTGAATTCTTAATTCACCAATTAAGCCCTGGGAACAGAATGTGAAAACAATGCTTATTGGGCAATTCCTTCTACTGGTGGCAGTGCTGTGGTGAACCTTCCTCTCTGGTAAATTATTTTGCAACTGATTAAAGAGTGAACATGAAAAAAACTGAGTATCTGAACTGTTCATGTATAGACTATTAGATAATTTTTAATAGGTCATGAAGATCTGACCTAAATTCATAAAAAATGACATAAATAAAAATGGACTGTATTAGAAGCTTCAAAATCACTTTTCTAAAATGCAGTATGCTTGCAGATGCCCATGCTTGAGTCCCTAAATTATAGTTACCAGTTTGCTTTTTATATGTATGAATTTTATATTAATATATACATATATATGTGCATTTGGTATAGGATAATTACACAAGGTCAGGATGATGAAAGGGTTATTATGACTCAGTTTTAGTGTACCTATTCAGACTGTAAATTTGCCTCTATATATTAATTTGTATATAACATATGTGGAGAAAGTGATGACCTTTGCAGAATAGCCAGCTTAATGAAGAAAGAGATCAATCTCATATAAGAATGGTTTTAATTAACCTACAAAGTCTCTTCTAAAAAGTAGTTTTGGCCTCTTTATGGACTTATTTCCATCTCATCTGATTATATATCTACAATAAAAAAATTGTTAGAAGTTAAAACTGTGTAATTATAATACTTATGATCATCACAATAGTTATGAAATCTAAGCTTGGCCAAGCAAGAAAATGAAGAGGTCAAGAATGGCCACTAACCTAATATATTTCTATGAAGACAGGCATGCCTCTGCCAACTGTTCTTACTGCCACTTATGGCTCTTCTGGATTTTAATTTGCCTTTAAGAACCTCTTCAGGAATAAGAATCATAGATTCATAGAATTGTTTGGGTTGGAAGAGACTTTAAGGATAATTAGTTCCAACCCCCCTGCCATGGGCAGGTACACCTTCCATCAGACCAGGTTGCTCAAACCTTCATCCAGCCTGGCCTTGAACAGGGCTCCAGGGATGGGACATCCATAGCTTCTCTGAGCAGCCTGTTCCAGTGCCTCACCACCCCCACAGCAAAGAATTTCCTCCCCATATATAACCCAAACCTCTTTCAGTTTGAAGCCTCTCGTTTGTCACCACATGCCCTTATAAAAAGTCCTTCTCCATCATTTTTTATAAGCCCTCTAAAAGTCTTGAAGAGGTACAATTATGTCACCATGAAACCTTCTCTTTCCCAGGCTGAACAAATCCAATTTTCTCGGCCTTTGCTTGTACGAGAGATGCTCCATCCCTCTGATTGTCTTGGTGGCCTCCTCTGGACTCGCTCCAACAGGTCCCTGTCCTTCCTGTGCTGGGACCCCAGGGCTGATGCAGCTCTCCAGGTGGGGTCTCACCAGAGCAGAGCAGAGGGGCAGAATCCCCTCCCTGCCCTGCTGCCCACGCTGCTCTGGATGCAGCCCAGGGTGTGTTTGGCTCTCTGGGCAGCGAGTGCACGTTGCTGGCTCATGTCCAGACTCTCATCTACCAGCACTCACAAGTCCTTATCCCCAAGGCTGTTCTCAATCTGTTCAGCCCCCAGCCTGTGTTGATACCAAGGGTTACCCCAAGCCAGGTCCAGCACCTTGGGTTTGATCTTGTTAATCACCATGAGATTCCCATGAGCCCACTTGTTGAGCTTTTCCAGATCCCTTTTGATGGCATCTTGTCCTTCAGGTGTGTCAGACTTTATGTAGCATAATAAGCTTAGGTGAATACTAGGGTGAAGAGACATAGAATAACCACTTTGTAGGACAACATATCCAGTATGTAGTACCTGAAAAAAAAAAAAGCAAGAATACAGAAGTATTTTCTTTTAACACTCATGTTCATGAGCAATAAGGTCTAGAAGTAATTTAATCCCAGTCTGTTTCTCTGTGAAGAAGATAAATTTGGAAAGAGCTATAAAAGTTTAAGAAAAAACAAAGCCAATTTGATGTCGAGGTTCAGCAAGTTCTGAACTTCAGAGGAGCTTCTCTTCTGTTGTAGTGAAAATAATTAGCCATTGGAGCTGCCCAATGGTTATCATATGTTGGTCCTAACCAGAAAAGTTCAAAACAGACCAGGCATTTTACTGAGACACTGGTGCAAGCTAAATGTTATTATTATAACTTCATAGAAGAAAATTCAAATTAAGGAATAGCCCAGTAAGTGTGGCTTTCACCCTCCATTTCCAGGGCTTAATTAATCCATCACAGACGTGAGGAGAAATAGCTCTTTAGGTAGAAACAGCTTTAGATCATCCTCAAATGATGAAAAAAAAAGCTCTTGATGCTTGGCCTAGGGAATAGGATGCTGATTATCAGTCATCTTAGGGAACAGACCATGACATCCAGTTGTGCACCTTGACAAAAGAAAGCAGCCAGGCAGGCTCCCAGCCCTGGCCAGCTGCTGGCTGTGTGGTTGCTGGCAGGGCTTGCCCCCTCACTCTGTGTAACACCAGTGATTTATTGAAAGTCCTTGGAGAAGACACTGGAGGAATTTTGATCACCTTTCCAAGACATAGCAGAGTTGATTGCTGCATGCCATGTTTTCTTCTCTACCACACAGTGATTTTCCTATTATCTGTAGCATTTTATGATAAAGCCTCCTATGTGTTTCAACCACATTTAAGTATCAATATTTTTTCTACTCATTTTAGTCTTTCTTTTAGTCCCTCATCTTGAAAGGATAGAGCCAGGCAGCCAGGGAATTTGGACTCCTGAGTTTTGACTCAACTGTAAGCCCTTAATTCAGCACAAAAGTATGGGTGAACTGCATGAGCTTTAAGGATTAATTTCCTCTGCTATGTCTTTATTTTCTTTCCTTTTCTTCTGTTATTGTGGGTTTATTTGTTTACTTTATTGTTTATTCTTTAACTTTGTCAGTTTAAGCTCTAAGTTCTCCAAGACAGATTTTTTTTCTCTGTCTATTTGTAGATAACAAATATATTTCAGCTCCAATTTCATTTGGGGTCTCCTGATACAACTGCAGCACAGTTATTATTAACTAATCTAAGCTTGTGGAGACACTCACTGCATTTTGATTGAGATTTCTACTTCTTTACCCCTCTGCTATCCTTGTAGATAATAACATTATTGGCCAGTACACAAACTATAGACAACTTAAACAAGGAAAGCTCCAAAACTTAGGGACTGCTCTTTCCACAGGCTAAAACCCTTCTTTAATATTCACCCATTTTTTAGTCACCTTGTCTTCCATACAGGTTAATATTTGATTAAAGCAGCCTATTCCTATCAATTTAGCAGCTGTGTTGTATGTGCAGTTGAGGTTTGAAGAATGCTAATCCATGCCACATACTACTACGGGTCTTTAATACTAAAGACAAGTTCATAGAATCATAAAGTCAGTTTGGGTTGTAAGTGACCTCAAAGTTCATCTGCCCTTGGGTGTCCCATGGGCAGTGACACCTTCCCACCAGAACACCAGGTTGCTCAAAGCCCCATCCGACCTGCCTGGAACACTTCCAGGGATGAGGCATCCACAGCTTCTCTAGAAACCTGTTCCAGTACCTTACCACTCTCACAATACAGTATTTCTTCCTAATATCTAATCTAAATCTACCAAACCCCTTTGTTCTATTCCTATGTGTCCTTATAAAATGTTCCATTCTTTCTGTGGAGCAGCTGTGGTCAATGGGCAATAAGGAATTCAAAAAACAAGAAAGATAAACACTACCCAAACTCATGATAAATGCCACCCTTTCCCCAAAATAGAATTTAACATGTAGGGGAAACAAGCAGGCACAGACAAAGTCACAGAAGTAGTGCAATGTCTTGTCTCCAGCACAAATCACTCCCAATGAAGCTCAGATTCTCAGGTCACAGCATGACAAATAGGGCTGCACTAGCAAACCCTCCTTAGGACTCACTCACAAGTCTTTTGACAGATTTTTCACTTTCTTACTGGAAATAACAGACTGTTCTGTCTATCACCATTCTAATTCCTTCATAATATTAAGCTATCAACAGCAACTGCTGGCAGCAGAGCAGCAATAGATGGAGAGTACAAGCTCACTGCTTGAAGGTGTGCTGGATGCCCACTTCTCTAATGAGGTGATTAACTCCAGCTGCTTCCCTGAGTGAACCCACACAAACAAGTGGCACTCCAGCAGCAGCAGAAGCGGCACAAATGCACTTGTGAATGCATTTCAGCGTTCGCACTTGGCCTTTCTCCCTTCTGCATTTATTATTCCATTATTACGGAAAGTCACTTTGCCTATAAAATATTTTGCCCTGCTGTCACATTTCATTTTGCATGTTTCTTGAGGAGGGTAATGCTTGTGGCTGAAAATGCCTGTCCCTGCCAAAAAAATTCATGATGCTCTAGAGCTGGTTAAAAAGAACTTTTTTAAGCATCCTAACCTTTGAGCACACATTCCTTAGATAGCACAGTATCCTACATAATGTCCATTTGGAATAAACATGTACAAAAACTGGGTGGCAATTTTCCAAACAACTCACTTCAATGCACGCAATTCTTCAGAGAAGTGGAAAGGCTCTAATTGACATCATTGTTGGACTATAATGATTCAGAGGAGCTCTGAAAAGCCCAGGCAAAGGTCTTGTAGGTAACACTGTGTCCTGTTGTAAACTGATGAAGGTGATTCACTATTCTTACTCCCTCATGTTTTAATGTGGTTCTCCTAAGCACTTACATCTTTCATGCCTCCTGTTGTTTTTTCCCTTTTGCCATCCTCCTTTTATTCAATAGTTCAAAGCACTGTCTGCTTTTTTTGTCAAACCCTTGAAGTTAGAGCCTTCCTAGATATTTATCATTGCTAAACCGTTGCGGTCAATGCATTACACCTCTTCTACTTAACATTTTTCAGTACTTCTCAACATTTTTCCAGGTTCCTTTCTCCCCTCTTCTCCTGATCTAAGCAAGGCCATCCTTTGGCAAGGCTTTGGGGCAGTGACAGTGATAAGGGAGGAGATGAGGACGAGGATAGAGTAGGGCTTGATCAGTCAGGCTGGTACAGACAACGAAGCAGCAGCCTTGGTCCACAAGCCTGGCATTTAAAGATAAACTGCAAATGGGTACTTACAATTATTTATGAGCTCCTGTAGCTATGTGGCAAATTTTCTTTGCTGTGGAGCTTGTAATCTGTGGCAAAGGGCAAGGCAGATGGCTGGAGGCTGCAGTCCCTCAAATGCCCTGGCCTGAACCAGCAGAGTTTGAGTCCAAGGTTTTCATCTGGAGAGTTACCATCACATTAGGAATGTCACAAGTTCAGTCTCTAAGCCTGAGGTCAGAGACTGAAGAATGATCTATTTGCTGAAGTGTGGTTTTAAGTCAACAATAACTCTTCATGTATTCCTATCAAACTTGATGGATACTTTAGGTTAAACCACTATTTTTTTAAAAGTGAATTTTTTTAATTTGGCACTTCTAAATGACAGGGCAAAGCTCGTGACCTTTCAGGACATAAGCTATCTAAAGTTCTTATTTTTTAAAACAATGCAGAAAGTTAAATATTTTACTCAGTACAAAATAAAATAAAATGGGGTACCAGGAGGTCATTTTGGTACCACAAAAAGCTTTTTAAAAATTAAAATATTTATAAAAATATATTTAAATTTTATTAAAAATAAAATATTTTTCAAATCAACACAAAAATATCCCGAGTATAGGAAATATTTTCCAATTCAACTAACAAATCAAAAGGCTCTTTACTGTGAATGTCTAACTCACACCCTTCTCAATGGCTTAATAGTAAAATGACTTAGCGTTTGAAGCCCTTACTCAAACTGAACATTTAGTATTTATAAGCCAATAAAATCATCTTCTTGTGCAGCAGTCATGGAAAAAAAATCAAGCCTTTAATTTGTCACAAGTGCATAAGTGGTGGTGGAAGTACTCAACTTCACACCCCCCTGCTTGAAAGCACTGACTACTACAAAAGGATTGCAATTCTCCTGCCTTGCAGGGAGCCTAAATTCCTGCCCCAGGATACAAGATGCCCCTGCTGTCTACTCAGTCTAAATTGGGAGAAAATAGTTGTCCTCTTAGGTCTCAAGGACTAATTAGTCAATGCTTGTAAAGCTCTCTGAAGGTGAAAAGTGTATCTATGCTTTACCATGACAGATGGCTCTGTTTAATTTTGAAGGTTTTCTTTAAAAAAGCTGTTTTGCAGAAGCACTTACTCTCTTCACTGTCCACTAGTGCAGATGATTCATTTTGAACTGGTGTACAGATGGGGGAACAGGATGCCCAAAACCTCTGTTCTGGCTGTGAGCATTCAGAGAGAAGAACCTTAAATATTGATTGACTTTATGAACCAGAGTTCCCTACTGTCTTGCAGTAGTGTAAAATATCATAAAATGCTGCCAATTCTGCTTCTCTCTTCTCCGTCCCATCTGTGATAGCTTTACAGAATATCTTCCCAAAAATAAATGAAGTGCAAGACCTCTGGAGAATGGAACGGTCTGTGTGTCACTGAAAGCAGTGTACTACACCATGTTCCCACACCTGTCCTCATGCCCCATTGCAATTAGCATCTTGCACAGATCCTTGAACATATGTTTGCTTTGTCATCCTGTGGAATATTCCACTACACTACAGCAAGCTGTCAAAGTCTTTGCTGAAAGAAATAATGACTAATGATTTATGCTAAAATCAGCACTGCAATCCTCTGCTGCAAAAAAATTGCTGTGGTGTAAAAACAGCAAGAAGACAGCTCACAAGGTTTTGCTGATTGTTTCCTAAGGAATGGAACAGAATTGATAAACCATAGTGTCGTGCTTATGTTTTATGGAAGAATCGAGAGGGAGAGAAGACGAAAAACGCAGGAAGGATTTTGCAGGCTGACCTTGCTAACCATATCAAGCCTGCCCACTAGAACTGCTCAGAACAGCAGCACTTTCCAAGGGACAGTATTGTAGAGTCCAGATTACTCCTACAGATATCAGTACAGTACATTCATTGATAAAGAGTAATATAAACCTTCTAAAGGAAATGATGTGGGGGTTTTTTGATGTTCATAAATAACTGACAATTCTCCCACAAACATAATTTCAATGGTGCTGGTTCCTGTGAAACATTTCCCCTCACAGATTTTTTAGTTGACCAAATTCTAGGAAGCTTGATCATGCTAGACATGATTTGGGTTTTGGTTTGGTTTGGTTTTCTTCCCTTCTTCCCCACAGTTTTTGTCTTAATGTATGTACATATTAGGCACAAACATGTTGAGAACAGCTCCCAGTCATTGCCATATCATTGAGTTAGACACATTCCCTGGCATTTAGAGGGTGGCAGCTGATCTGATGTGTGAACTTGACTCCTTTTTTTATTTCTTTTCCTGGGAAAATGAAGCCTACAGGCCTGGTGAGGAGTTCAGCAGAGAAAGGATAAGGAGCTTTCTGCAAGAAGCATGAAGTCAGCAGCTCTGCTATGTTGGGCCACCTAGTTGGAAACACATTAAGTCTCAGTGCTGCTGTAGAGTCTCAGCCCTGCTTTCTTTCAGCAGGAAACTGAACTCCTCCCACCTCTGTGTTTCTTTCTGATGAATGTTCACCTGCCTCCTCTGTAGCTTGTGAAATCTGCCACACCTCGAAAAGGAGCTTCTCAGACGGCAGTTTCCACACTTCAGTATCAGGTCACACTAGAAGCATGGGGTGCTCAAGCCTTAGCCTGAAATGCTTCACTGCACTTAGAATTTTGATGTGGCTGAAGTTTTCCCTGTACCTACCTGCTTCCCTAGTGCTCCAAGTGAGGAGCTAGGCAAACATTTGTTTGAAAAAAATACTGATGATCAAAAGAAAACTAATTTGCTTTGCTGTGGTGTTAATGGAATCAAGCTATCACATGAGGTCTCTGTCCATATCCTATTTGTCCTGATGCTGGTTTAATCATGCATATCTTACCATTAGCTCTGACTTCGTGTTGTGTCCTATACCATTAGTCAAATATTTCAGTTATTGCAACAGAAAGAGATACTAAAGCAAAATCTGTTATCTTTGATGCAGACTTGCCAGCTTTCAGAGGATGTAACTAGACTGCATTTCCTTCAGTATAACAGAAATCAAACAAAAACAGAAGACAAGCTGATGGACTACATGACTTTGTTCATCTATATTTAGTCCAAAAGTTTTCTTTGTATATTTTGCTCAGTACTCCAACTATGTTGCTTGGGCTTTTCTATTACTACTTCTTTGATGTGTCCTGCTATTCATACATTTAACTGCCTTCCAGTGAGTACTTCAATGCCCCTCCCTCCTCTTCCGTTGTTTATCCCTGGAAACCTCCTCAGATGGAAGAGATGAATGGAGTGAAGTCAGCCTGTTTAATGTTGGTCTTTTGAATAGTATTTGGTGCTCACTAATTATTTCTTAACTGTCCTGGAGAACTGGTTCTTGGTATTTTCAAGATCTGTTTCATCACTGAGATGATTTAAACACCTCGCTGGTCTTTATTATTTCTTCTTTCTTTTTTTCTCCCAATTTTTTTTTCATATATCCTCTGCTGTGCATTTCTTTCTTGGCATTGTCTGAGAAGAAGGGCAAAGAGCAACTTCCAAAGAAACATTGCATTCTCTTAAATCAGGAAATTAAATTCACTTTGGGAATCCCCGAAAGTGTCGAACCTCATTCTTGTGCAGTAGATTGGCCCACTGTCTTGGTAACATTATTCTTAATTGTGTCAGCAGCAGTTTTCCCTTTTGCTCATGCACACATCTCTAAATATTGTTCCTCTCTTTATGCTCTTCTTTATGTTCATTTGAATCATTTATCTTGTTGCTTTAGCAGCCATCAGGTCATCTTATTCTCTTCCTTGGGAACCACATTTGTTCAAAACTTTGTGTTTTAGAATCATGTAGTGAGGGGGCTTATTTTATCTCAGAAAGGCAGCAGCTCTGTCACCCCCTTCCTTCCCATTTTTTGTCACTTATCTCATGATCAAAGAGTTGTTTTGACAAGAGCCAAACAGTTTTGTTTCTTTGGTTTTTCTCTCCCAGGCTCTTCCTTCCCATGACTTGCCACCGTCCCAGTGCATAAACTCACGGATTCTGACACTGACAGTCACCAATAAAACAGCAAGATGCAGGCATCACAACCCAAATCCATCTGAGTCCTTTTACATAGCAGATAAAATGCATCTTTGTGTTCAGCCTACACATTGGTAGGAGCTTTGAGCTCAGTGATGATGAGTTCTCCAAGCTGCCATTTAAGTATAGCAGAGCAAATTATTTCTTATATGGGAATCCACTGGCAGTTGCTTGTTTATTTAGTGCTCTGGACACAGGAGATCAAACCAGTTACCCCGGTCAGGGATGTTTCCTGGCACCAGGTGCTCTATGAAAGGTCATTGCTTATTTGCTCTCCTGGCCAGCTTATGCACTCACAGGACTGCAGTGTCTACATGAAGCAGATAATGGCTTTTAGAGGGCTTTTTTGAAACCATCAAGCACTGCAAACATTGCTTCCTGGCAGTTAGGGAACACATGTGCAGCAAAGGTAGCATCTCCTCCCACTGCCTCACCTTGACATCTTGCCCCTGGCAGATCTGGGGGAATCAGCTGCTCTAAGCAAAACAGAAGAGCAGCTGACTCTGGAGTGTATGTGTCATACATGCAGACAGCTTCATCACCTCATTCCCTGTCATTCTCATCTGGGAATAAACAAAAATTTTTGGTTTTGTTTCCACAAACAGTCCCCTCACTGGCATCAACCCCACATACAGTTTAGAATAAAGTCCTAGACACATGAGCAGGAGAAACCAGAAAAATATTTGTATAACAGAAGAAGGAGAGACTTTATATTGTAACCTCTCATACCTGAGTATGTCTTTTAAGCTTAGACAAAAAAAAGACCATGTCCGTGCTCTCCAGCACAAGAAGACAATTCTAAAGATCATCCCTCGGTTCAGAGCCTTCAAAATTGTCCATTTTTTTTCTTTTTTAAGCCATTAGTATGATCTATTAAAAGCCACAGTGTGGAAACAAGTAAGTTGCTGAAGCACTTTAAAAGTATTTTTCCAGGGAATGTCTCTCTGGCCCTTCTTGCTGTTCTGCTTTCTATAATCTCAATATGAAAACAAGGAGCTCACAATGTCTGCTCAAAATATAGGCAGGTAGAGAAAGGTGGGGAGAATGTGTTCACTTAGGTTTGTATCCCACTGTTTGATGTAGTTTTAGCTGCAGAATGAGACCAGCTGTGCTGTAATTAACAGAGTCTGGTACAGAGAAGGTGGTCATTTGTTCTTGGAAATCGTTGGGGTTTTGTGTTGGTAGTTTGGTGGTTTTTTTTCCCTAGAGATGGACTGAGAAAACACTTGCTAGACATTTGTTCTTTTGTGATGTACCATCATTAGCATGTGTTGTTACAGGTTTTCCTCTCATTGCAAGGTAGACCTTCATAAATAAGAAGAGGGACCCTGAAGGCTCTCTGTGAAATACAAAGGTGTTGAAAGATCTATTTTCACCCCCTCAGAAGAGTTTACAAATAAGCCAAATAGCTTTTTTTTGACAGATGGTGAGACTAAAAATAAAAATAACTACTGCTTGTTAGGATCGCTATGAGGAAGGGGCTTCTGAACAGGTTTTGAGGGTTCAGACAACCTATTGTGGAAGGAGTACTAAAAATAGATTACTGAATGAATCTGGTGAGGATGAGGAAACCTAATTATTTGCTGTAATTAGTTGCATCCCAAGATGAGAAGGCTGGATGCTGGAGTGGCGTGGCTCAGCAGCCACCCATTACAATCAAGAGGCCTCAATTGGTTTTCTCCAGCTGGGGGTCTGGTCCTTGGCTGCCTGCAATCACGGCTCTGAAACAGACCTGTTTGATGTGGGATGTTGTACATGCTTACAAGAAAAACAGAACACCAGTACAGTTCCATAGGATCAGAGGAACTTCATTACTCCCAACCAACACTGAACAATGTCTGGGATCTTTTCTAAGGATCAAAGAAATGACAAAGCACGCTTTAGACCTAAAACATACAATATGTAATCAAAAGCATCACATTTTTTTTGCAGCAGTTCATTTCTGGAATTTCTGAAAGCAGTATATTTTTCCAAACCCAGTGTCCTTACAGCACATAGTTATATTAGCTCTACAGAGTACCAATTTCTCTCTACAGTCTGCTCTCAAGAACCTTTTTGAATATTTTCCCTAGATGATGAGCAGTTCAGAACTAGTTTCTTTTCAGGTGTTACATGTAGTCATCTCTTTGTGTGAGATAGAATGGAGACCTTAAATGAAATACTCTTGAGAAGAGTTCTGGAAAAAGGCAGGAGAAAAAATAATCAGGATCTGAAAACAGGGGGACATAAGGGCCAGAAGTGGCTGTATGGTTTTAGCAAGGTTACTGAGGACAAAAGAACCTAAGCAATCTTCATTTATTCTGCAAAGCAAATCACAGAAAAACAATTGTTAGGCACAGTGTGATTCATAAGACAAGGATTCATGTTGTATGTATGCTTACTTGGGGACATGAAGTAGCTTCAAAATCTTTTTACCTCACATTTGAGGCAGCTGCTCCCTCACTACTGTTGCATTTGGTATAAATTTGGGGTGAACTCATAATTGACTCAATCTCCTAATCACGCTTGTCACAGATGGGTGCTGCTGAAAACAGTTAGCAATTAATTTACAGAAGATCAGGAATAGTAGAAAAATATTACTCATTCAATTAAAACTAATTTTAACTTAGTTTAGGCTTTGCTGGCTCTGAAATCAAAACCGCTTATTAAGCAATAGGAAGGGATATCTGCCCTGTTCTTTTCCGCATTTATTTCCTTAGGTAAGAGCATAAGCTGCAAGTGGGATCTGTGCTCAGATTTTATGCTAGCTGCAGGGGGCAAGAATCACTCTGAAAGGCAAAATTTAAGGAGAATATAATCTTCCCCTGAAGGTTGGTTGTTCGCCCTGGAGAATGAGCTGTGATGTTGTTAAAATACGGATGAAGGAACCCAGGCTCCAACCAACCCAGTAGAAATCTTGTCATTGACTTCAGCAGGGCCAGGATTTCCATCTTAATGAAAATGCCTTTTCATTTAATATCATAATTTTTAATAATTAATAATTTTCATTTAATTCAACAAGAATTCAGTGACGTACTTTAGAGGCCTGCATTTTAAAAAGTTGCTTCTAATTTTTTAGCAAAGTGCCAATCAGTGTCCTGAGAGTGGAGTAGCCCTTTTAACAATAGACTGGTTTGTGGGCCTGCAGCTCAGACAGAACTTAATGTAGTTGTCTTTTGTGACTTAAAAACAAGGACAAGATAGAACACAATAGGCTGAATTTGGTCCCAGTTTTCCCTCCTGAAAATCCAGAGTTTTTGCAATGGGAGAGAAAGGTGTTTTTCTGGGTGTCTCATCTTCACACAGGAGCAGATTTTGGTCTGGTGTCACTACACGTCTCATATGAGCTGTGACAAATTTATGAGTACTGGAATTTTTCCTTTGTTAATGCTTGGATAAGTGCACAGTGCTGGATTGCACAATGAGAAGCCCTCTTGAGAATTTTCTTGCTTTGTTCCAGCAAAACACAATGTCCCTGGGCGACTCTTGTTTTCATACCATCTTTCACTGTAGAACAAACATGATAATAAACCTGTTGGAATAATAAGTTCCTGGCTGCTGACCAGGACGTTTTTCCTCAACATGAGTTAGAAGTTTGCTCTGGGTACCAACCCAGAGGGCTATCTGCTTTTCCATTCTTCCCCTTTTAACTTATTTTACATTAAAATTCTAAGTCTGATTTTCTTTAAATGAACAAACACAGACATATGCACCACCAAAACTCAAACTGGCATTACTCATCCATCATCTTATGGAGTGGAACAGAAACAAATGCACCTTCCTAACATCTATTTTCAGGTCTGTTTTGGGGAATTTGTCTGAAATTTTCTATTGCTTATTTGATCCTAAAGGATTAGTATAATGCCACTTCTCTAAACAAAAATGCATGAAGAAACAGCAGGTTTTATATCACACAGAGCTGATAAGCTAGGGAGACTAATCCACAGTGTTGCCTTAAAGATCATCTGTTTCTATTGGTCTGCAGTGCTTTTAGGGTTTCCCTTACATGCAAGCACTAATAGTGCACGAAGAACAATGATTATTTGCCTGTGTCCCAACTAAAGGAGTGCTGTTATAAATCTCTATATCAACTGCTTGTCCAAGTCTCATATTATGCCAGTTATGCTCTCCAGGATGGTTCATGAGGATCTGAGAAAAATGCAGCTGTCTGGAAAATGAATAAAATACAGCAGTCTATGTTGTCTCTGTTTACTTTCTTCCCAGGGAGAATCAACTGCAAAACAGCAACACATCAGCACAGTTTCCTCCAGCCGTGCTAGTTTACCAAATGTGTACTGTTTGCCAATTTGTGGTCACATTACAATAATCAGCATAGCTGGAACACCAGAGAGATACTTTTGGGTTTGATATTTGCTAAAATGAGATGCTGTAACAGATGATACCACTCCCTTATGCAGCATCTTCCCCTGAGCACCCTCGAGTACAGATGCTCAAGTAGACAATGGCAAAACTACATAATGCTTTGGAGGAAGGAGCAGTGCTTTACCACAGTAAGTAACTCCCTTGTTATGCCTGCTACAGGTCTTGTATCTCCAAAAATCCAGCTCTTGGTCACCCTAGTTTAGTAATAATTTTCTACAGTCCTGGATTTTATCATCCCTGGAGCACTACTCACTTAGCTCAGCATCGTACTGTGGCAGTCACTGGGGTATGGAGCATACTTAGAGAGAATTATTCAACTGAAATAGAAAGGGCAAGAAATAGATAGTGGCATGTACCAGTGCTAGAGTGAAATTCAGCAGCTTCCCTTCTGTTTATTTGAGAACTTGGTGTTCCTTTTGCAGGGCAGCTGAAATAGTAATGACTATTCCATAGAGAGATAATCTTTGATGAATAACCAAACAGTTAGTCTGTATCCCTGTGTGTTAATACAGAAATGACAAAATATGTGCAGATTGTGGTGTTGTCTAGAACAGTTTATTTCCACAGGAGTCGAAGAAAGGAGGGAAAGAAGAGTAAGAGTGAGCGAATAGTTGGGAAAAATGTTCACTGCATCCCAAAGAGGCCACAGCTCAGTTCACAAAGAGGGAAAGAATACCCATATTAAAGCTATTCTAAAATTACCTGTTAGAAAAAAACCCCACAGCTATAAGCTTTTATTGCTGAATTTGAGAGAAATAGCACCTTAGATCAAAAATACCCCAAAAGATAAATTTTCCCAACATTTCAAGCTATACTTCATGTATGTTGCTATATATTCACAGTAACTATGTTTTAAATACCATTTTAAGTCGTCTCGTCTTGGCTGAAGACCTACTGAGCTCTCAGAAAAATGAATGCAAATGCTGTATCACATTGATTTCTTGTGAGACTGCACCAGGCTCTGAATACTGATCCTTTCAGTGGGAAACAGCAATCACTTAATAATAATGTAATTAGTTTTTTGCAATGACACAGTGTCTTTCCCTCACACATCTCCGAGTGCTGGCTGGTCACTTCAGACCTCACTGCTGCCCTTATCCAGAGAAACCCTTATCACAATGAACAACTTCACCAAAATTAATGCTGAAGGCACAAAGGAGAAAGGCAGAGTTAGTGGTTGGCTTTAAGTGTAACAGAAAACTAGTGTGAGTGAGGGGATGTTTATTGCACAAGTCTCAGGGCTGGGAACAAGGTCCCAGTGTAATTACAGAACTTGCCCAAGGCCACACAGCAAGGCAGTGGCAGAGAGTACACGGCAGCTCCCACAGCTCAACTCTGATGCTCATGCTTCATTTTGCTAACAAATACTTTTAGAAACACAAAACAGTGATAGTCACATCCCTGGCACACTTAAATTGCAACGTATTCAGATTGTATGAATGTAAAGGTGTTCTTCTACAAGCTCCAACCCAGGGCAGTACCAAAGGACACATATTCCTCACATGATGTTGCTTTTGATTTCCTTCTGCTACAGGTGCTCCTTGAAGAGACATCTTTATTATACAAGTTGTCCATAATAGAATAACCCTTTCCCAACAAGCAGCTTTTCTGAGTCATTCATGCTGTGATTTTAGCTGCAATCCAGCTTGTTTTATCTTATTTAGCCATGAGGCCTTAATGGAAATAGAGTTATTTTTAATGCTGTGTAAACCAAGACAGAGTGAAGCTTGGTAGAAACAATCTCAAAACTTTAGAAGGAACTTCCAGGCTCTTTTCCCTTCCCATTTACAGAAATAGCATTTCAGCAGTTCCCTACAGAAAAGCCCTGTGGAATTGCCCTCCAGACTTACCAGAATGACAGTGCCCCAGCACGACTACCCAGTGCTATACTGTCCCCACTGAGTGTCCCCTCCAGCAGCCACTGCTGCTTAGTGCTTAGGCAGTCTGTGAGCAAGAAAAAGGCCCAGTCTGCAGCCTTGGAACCTCTTAGCAAATATGAGGCTTCCAAACCATTTTTCAGACCTTGTGCTTACTGGCAAAAGTAAATATCCAAAGTGTCAAATAGAGGTATTGCAAGACAAATGCATCCCCCCACTAGCAAACCCATCAAGATAAAAACATGAAGTGATAGAAATCGTGCAGACATTTGTGTTACAGCAGGAGCATGTGAAAGTACAGGTTGTCACTATACTGGACAATGAAGCCTCCTACCTTACAGTCTGAGGCCAGCCAGAAAAGCAGAATTCCCTCTTGCTTTTCAGCAGATGCTGCCCTGTGAATTACATGCAGAAAGGGATGAAATCACAGATGAATAAGTTAGGGATAGGGCCAAAAACATGCTCCACAACAGGATACTGCAAAGGTTAAAGCCCCATAATGGGCCCCACAACATCACAATTTCTTCAGGGAGGCTTCAAATAATAATCTCTGCAGAAAAGCACAATAAGATGCTTATCCAGCAAGCAATCTCGCATTCAGACAATTTTTCTCCAAGCTTTTCATGGGTCTAAAGTTCGGGGCTAGGAATCACCATGTAGAGGTACGTTGTGACTTGAAACAAGGATGTCTCAAAGTCTATTTTTCAGGTACTGAATTTAGCCACTGAGTGTTTCTGTCCCATCTTTCTGTGTTTGGATAATCAGACCTGCAGCAAATCTTGAAGAAGTGCTTGGACTTTCACCTCTCTAAACATTCCCTCTTTGCTCAGGTACATGTAACTGTTTAATATGTTTTAAAAATGAGTATAAATGAGGTTTATCTTGAAGGATAGGGCTTGTGTTATTCCAGGGAGTGCATGGGTGTGGGTGGGTGCAGGTAAGCCTAGTAATCCTAGGATCATAGACTTATTTGGTTTGGAAGAGACCTCAGAGATCATCTATTTCCAACAGCCCCACCGTGGGAAGGGGCTTTTCCATTAGACCAGCTTGCTCAGCTTATCCAGTTTAGTCTGGAACATTGTCAAGGATGTGTCAAGCACAACTTGTCTGGGTAACCTGTTCCAGTGCATCAGCATCCTCACAGTAAATTTCTTTCTAATATCCAATCTAAACCTACTATCAGTTTAAAGTCACTCCCCTCCTTGTTCTCTCACTACATGCCTTCAGAAAAAGTCCCTCTCTGGCTCTGTTGTAGGCCTCATTCAGGTATTGGTAGGCTGCTCTAAGCTCCTCCCAGAGCCTTCTTTCTCCAGGCTGAACACCAACTGTCTTGGCCACTCAATGCACAGATGAAGCCCAAAGAGTAAAATTTGGCTGCTAAAGAGATGAAAAATGCTAACTGCATTCTGATAGTTGAGAGAAGTGTGAGGCCAATGTCACAGAGAGGAAAAAACCAAAAACAGTCTAGTTGATTCAGGCAGATCATTCCCAAACAGTGTATGAATAATTGTGTGGTCCACTGAGCTGAATCCTTTGGAGGGTTTCCAAGGAAAACTTTGATGCTATCAGTACATGCTGGACTGTGGCAGTTGTCCATGGAGAAACAGGGTTAGGGAAAAAGCATGAGACCTTGTGAACAATCCTTTGTTTTAGTGAGTGGGAAGTAAGAAAAAGGCCCATTTCCTTTCCTGACAGATGGCTCTGGGCGAGACAAGTCACCGTGCTCTCAGTGCTGGCCTGAGCGGCACTACACTGTTGTGACCCATGGGGCAGGGGCAAATATAACAGCCCACACCCTTCTGCAAACCCTAGGATCACAGCACACCTATTTTTTGCAAAGGAAAAAAAAAAATCCCAGTTAAAATCAGGGATGTTAAAAATGGGATGTACTGTGTATAACGATCCTGGCAGGGGGTTCCCAGTACCTCATGGAAGTGCAAGCCACCTTAACGAGTTAATTTCCCAGGAGGAAAATGCTGGGAAAATTCAATCTAGGATAACACCACCAGTACAGTATTTACCTGAACCCAGAGAGCGGGGAACTGGCTCTCACAGAAGCCCTGTGCTCGCCTGCCAGAAGGAGAAGGTGCCAAGCGTGAGGTGGAAGAGGAAGCAGATGTGGGAGAGGAGCCCAAGCGTGTAAGTCAGCTGAACCGCAGCCAGATAAATCCCCAGGCGCCCCACCGCAGGCAACTTCCCTTGGAGAGCAAAGCTGGAGCGTTCTGCTAGAAAATAAAGCCTGTTAAAGAGGCTGTTTATTCTGGTTCACTTCCTATAAGTGACTTGGTGACCTTTGGGGTGCGTGTGTTTGCAGTTTGAGTGGCAGGCTGTCGGCACGAGCGCTCGCCCTGCTGATACCCATAGAGCACGCAGCCCTCAGGAAAGGGGAGCTTAGCCCTGTTTTTATCTTACTATAAATGGTGGAGACAGGCTGCTCTGTTGGACTGTGCTCCTCAGAAGCTGCACTGAAAGGATATTCTTCTCTCCTCGTGGGCTCAGTCTGGCAGGCAGCAGTCCCTGAAGAGAACGCCTTTGCTTACTCAACATTGCACTGCAGCTGAAAGGGAGATCGGAGCTCTAGGTTTCAAACAGGACCCAAATGCAGCTGGCAAAGCCTGTCCAAAAACAACCCATGAGTTGGCATGGCTTTTTTAGTGAGGGGAAAGTCATCAGCAGGATTTGATCTTCTCTGGAAAAATTACTATTATCTTAATTAAAACAGTGGAAACAAATAGAAGACCACCTTCTGCCCAGCTTGTAATCTTCTCCAGAGCAAAACAGCCCTTGAAGAACAGGACATATTCCTTCAGGAACACTCTGCATGTTAGAATCACCATGAGACAAATCTGTCCTTGCTCATGGCTAAAACACAACAGCAAATCCTCTCTTTTGATCCTGACAGACATGACAGACCTTATAATTTTCCTGTTAGTAGGGGAATGAGTCTAGGATCACATTTCAGCTGTTAGTAGCCCTAACTACTATTCATCTACTATCTGCCTGTGGTCCCAGGGTTAACAGTCTGCCACTTGTACATTCATGCTTTGGAACAAATCACACGTATCTATTTTAAATTATTGTTTATCTAAAAACAGGCAACCCATTGTTACCAAACAGAAGTGGTGAAGAGAAGCCGAGTAATTTCTACAACCCAGCTGCATTCTGAATTCCTTTACTTTAAGAGGTCAGAATAGCCTGAGAAGAAACAAACAGAGTCTGTATGGTGTCCTGAAGTGTTCCTTGGAGGAAAGTGAGCAGTCCTTCCTGCCCAGTGCATGAGGAGGATGCACAAAGGAATTATCAAGTAGGCTCTTGTCCAAGATGCTCAGATCTTCTGCTCAGTAAAGGCACCACAGATGGGAAGGCTGAAAAGAAAGGTGCAGCAAAAATACTATTCTGCAGATGTCTCTGGTTTTCCACAAGCTGTGGAGGCCATATGAAACTATCAGAAAAGTCATTTACTTCTCAGCCCTGAAACTCTCTGCTGGTGGATACCCACACCATGTAATGAGACAGACAGATTTCAGAGACTCAATGAGTGCATCAAAGCTGTGCTGGGGGATGTGGGAGCCTTAGCAGAGCACAGCATTTCTACCTGGGAGGCCAAGAGCGTTAACACTTAAACTGTAAAGGAGAAGTAAAGTTGCTTTTTGGATGGCTCCTGACACAGAGGACCCAGGGGAAGAAGCTGAGCAATGCGGGGATCACACCAAAAGAAGAAGCTGGCTAAAAAGCAGTGTCTCAGAAATTCCTATGGCTGCTTTAGGTTCTCAGTTGTTGGGATATAGGTCAAGGATACAGGGCTTCAGCTCTTTCTCTGAACCTGGAAATGTGGGCAGGCTGTGAGTAAATCCTGCCAGGTGTTTGGTGATATGACCTGCACTTTCCATGCCATCGATCTCACATCTCATTTCACCTGGTGTACATAACCACTGCACAGGACAATGGAGATCATCCTCAGATGACCAAGTCTCTGATCCCAAAGGGTACTGGGAGTGGGCCAGCACTTTCAGGTTAGCTTGTTCTCTCCAAATATTATATCAATACCCACACAAGCATCCTTAGCAGCCCCACACTGGGTTTGTGAGTGGATTTCAGTGATTCCTAATACAAATCTCTGAGCAATATTTCTGGAATTAGTTTTCTCTCCTGACTTTCTCATTAAAACCACATCATAAAAGTTGTATATTTCTCTTAAAGCCATAATAATAAATTATCAACATTTCTCTTCTCATATTTAATACCCTGCCTGCTTTCCATTCTTTCCACAGCTTATGCTGAGCTGCCTGCCTCCTATTTGCATTTGTGCAAGATTGCAATTTTTTTTGAAGTAAACTAAGCAGCAATAAATTCCAGAGGCCTTTGCTGTCTGTCCCCACTGCTCAGCTTCCTCTGGCTCTCCGTTACATTATTCTGTCTTGTAGGGACACAGGAACTGCCATTAGACCCGTTCACCCATGGGCTATATCTTGCCTCCAACACTTGATTATCCTGGATTTATAAGAAGCATCCCCAGAAGAAATATTTTTACTTCTTTTGATGTTACTCTTATGGACTTAGACATTGCATAAAATCTCATCTTTAGGTGCCATTCCTCTAATTCTCCTGAGAAAGCCATTGCAGCTGGAAAGTCTTCAAATGATGGAGTCCCACCTTTGCTTTCAAGTACCTTCTGCTTCTTGTTGTCTGTCCCTGAGTCTAAAGGAGCCCAGCTGCTCACAAGGACTGTGCCAACAGGTGGGCAGTAACAGCAGAAGCAGCCATGGCTGATATACACAGCTTTCCCAAAGTCAGCAAGTCTCAGGCAGCTGAATCTGAATACAAAGCACAAAATCAGAGATGCAAAGGTATCTTAGATACTAATGCTGTGCCCCTTTCCTCTGTTCTACACACAGCTATGCACAGTGCACCAAATTCCCAACTGCACCATTCCCCAGCACCAAAGCCTGGCTGTGGGACCATGAAGGGCAGGAACAGACCTGGGTGGGTGTGTGGGGGAAAAACATAAAGTATTTCTGCCCATCACTAGTCCTTATGTTACTATATTCAAGCAAGAACAGCATTATATGAGTTGGGGGTGGGAGTCCTGTCACTTGCCACCCCCTCATGTCCAAACTCTTGGCTTTAAAGCTCTGGCACTAGCACCTTGCCTCCTGCTCCTCTTTCAAGTATTACTCCGTGCCACTGCAACTTCACTGAGCTAAGAGGGATAAGGAAAGCATGAATACCAGGATTTGAGCATAAAGGGAAAAGCTGTAACCCTCACAGGGCACCATAGCCCTGGAATATTGTCAAGATGTCATGGAATCATGACTAGCAAATCAGCCTGACATCCACATGATGACTGGACTGGGCCTGTACCTCCCCTTTCTTGCTCCCCCACAAAATTCTCTTCTCCTAATTCCCAAACTACTGTTCCCACCTAAACAGGCAGTACTCAGCCTAGACACACTATGCCTGGTGACTGCCAATAACATGCTCTCAGAGGCTGATGGGGTTTCAGACACTTGTTCTCTTATTTCCCTGTTCCCAAGCAGAAACTGATCCTTTAGCACCCAAACATGAGTCAATACAATGTATAGAAGAAGTCTTGAAACCCATTCATAAAAACAAAAGAAATTATGAAAGCAGTCCACATCCTCCACCACTCTGAATGTACTGGTGCAGAGGAAAGCAGTTAGAGAGGATGCTGTTCAGAATCATGTCCTGCAATGGGCTAATAATATTTCAGGGGAAGTGGCATCAGCTACACCAATGAAGTAATTCAGAGCAAGGCTCACTAAAGTCCCATTAGAAATACCCTGTAACCAGTCTGACACTGGTGTAGTGGCTTCAGTACCTCTCTCCAAGCAAGGGAGCTTGGTCTATGCCTGTAAAGAAGGGAGAAAGACATCAGCCCTTTGGGGCCAGCCAACTGAGCCCCAACTGCTGATAAAATTCCCTCTGGCAGAAGTCCTCTGACCACAGGCTGGCCAGGGAGCCACACTTGCTGCTGGCACTGAGCCCACCCTGTGCTTGGCCAGCCAGGGACATGCTTCTCCTGCTGCTGTGCCTGTGGAGGAGTGAGAAGGAAAGCATGCCAAGTCATGACTCACAAAAGAAAAAAAGATTGTGAATATCAACATTAGGGAAGCCTCTGACACTGGAAAGGACTTGGTCATGGCCAAGTTGATTTATCACACAACACAATTGTTTTATAGCTGCTGTTTGATCCACTCATTAGAACCTGTGTGAACTGATGCTTCATGGTTAGAATTGTATGTGTGTATTTTTTTTTCCCTTACAATTCAGCTTATTTGAGGATCTTGTGATTTTTTCATTTTCTTCCTGCTAAAAGTGTGTGTTTATAACATGGTCTATTACACCCCTTGAAGAAACTATCAACACCTTGACTGCAGTCCCAAACACATTTAAAAATCTTTAAATAAAACCAAACAAAAGAACCACAAAACCACTGCTTCTCCTCCCTCAGCTTCTGTTTTCTGAAGAAGCATACTCATTTGTTTTTTCTGCTGAAAACAAGGAATGCAGGGGATCTTAGTCACTTTCTTTTTTTTTCCAACCCAAGCTGCCTCAGCCTATTTGCTGAACTGCTTGGCAGCAACAGTTGCTCGAAAATTAGACAATTTGTAAAAGAAGAAATTATCTGTTCTGCTTGCTACCCCACTGGGATTCAGAACATTCCCCGCTCTTCGGTGGGTTATATCTCTTTGCATGAAATAGCTCAAAAAAAAAAAAAAAAAGGAGGAAACTAAAGTGTTGTTCACCAGGTGTTATTCAGCAGTGCTGGGCAATCGAATCAACCTGGATTCCAAAGGTGCTGCAGAAATGACCTCTGTGAAAGAGCCCTGAGCATGTCAACCTGCCTCTGACACAGGTATGGAGGCAAGAATTAACATCTGTCAAAAGCCACATAGGAGCAGTATTTTTACAGCAAAGCATCATCAGTTCTCTGAGCCTTTTGCACTCTATACTTCAGAAAAATCAATTTTCTTTGCAAAGTGGTAGAAACCACTCCCCCTCCCCTTGGGTTTTTGTCTGTGGTGGATTTAGCTCTGCCTTTGTTCCTTGAATAGAAACCCCTGACTTCAAGCACACAGCGGTGGAAAGACCTTTGAAATGCCAGCCCACAGCGCCCTTGAACAGTACTGATGGATCATGGCAAGCCTATAGCAAAAGACCTCTCTTCACATTCCCCTGCCCTTTGGGAGCACCTCTCCTTGGCAAAGCTGGGTGCTTTTCAAGGGCTAATTAAGGCTGCAATTCCCCTCCAAGGCAGGTGAAGGTCATTTGGGAAGAAGGGCAAGCTACTTCTTTACTTGTGGCAAATAGCTTTTTATACAAAATTCTTCTTTCTTTGGTTACTTGCTTACAGAAGTATCTCAATTTCTTGTGTTTTTTAATTTGTTTTGTTTTATTCTCCTCCTCCCCCACACCCTTTTAATCTTTTTTTCCCTTTCTACTCACTGTTTATCTCTAATAGGTGCCAGCCAATACCTGGGTTATGCATAGCTCCCACCACAGTTTCCAGTGCCCAGGGAGACATATGCTGACACACAGCAAATAATACTTTTCTGCAGCCTGAACTTTGGGTGGAAACTTGGTCTAGAAGAAGAAAGGAAATAGTCAGACTTTAGGATCTTCACATATTTTGGCTCCTAGCTTTCAAAGGCAGCTGTTTGGTTTTGATTGTTGAGCATGCCATACCCTTTCTGACCCATACCTTCAAAAAGCACAGAGCTCCTTACTGCTAGAAAATCATGCTCCTGCATAACAGTACAAGCTCTGTGCACAAACACTTTGACAGCCTCAGCATCAGATGTTATTTTTAAAATCTTTATCTTCATGTGGTCATGTACCACATACCAGAAAGGAGATTCATGTGGTCAGAACCAAGTGAGCTCCCCTGAAGCCCAGGGATAGGTCTGAGCAGGGGGGTTAATCTCACCTCTTCCCTGCAGCAAACATGCCTCTGCCAGCAGCTGCTGTTTAAAAACAGCACCCCAGACCTTCCCACCTGGGAGACACACAGGCCAGTTCAATTGTTTAATTAAAATGGCTTTAATGGCCAAATGGTTTATGGTGGGGGTTTTTTTCATTTCTCCTTTGTTGTAAAGGGTCATTTTGCACACAAGGAAAACGTTTTGAAAGGTTTGAAATAAACTGTAGTTGAAGCCATATGGGAAATGTTAAATGACATGTCAAAATATCACTCCTGTTCACTTAAGCAAAGCCAGTTTCTGCTTTAATTTCCTTTATGCCTTAAACCTCTTTCATGATCAGTTTTCCTCAGTGTCCAGACCCTTCTACATTTTGACTGCATTTCATATTAACTGCAAAATACTACAGGACAAGATCATGGGTTGCCCTCTGCTCTGTCATGTGCTGTTTTGCCATTCAGCTCTCAGATAACCAAACATCTATGAACTGCAAGCACTACATTTTAAAAACAGTTTGCAAAAAAGTCAGTGACAGGACACAGCTGGTTGTAATTTAATGACTACAGAGTATTAAGTATAGAAACAATTTCAGAATGCACCAAAATAGCTAGAAATATAAGACCCTTGGCTGACTTAAAGCCTAGCAGTCTCTGTGTGCCTGTGTGAGGGGGATGAATAGAGCAGCTCTCTAAGATCCTTTAATTCCAACAAGCAATTGGCAACCACGCTTTAACCTGCTGATGCAAAGTCCTCTTGGCTTTGCCTTTTATCCTGGCTTTTCAGATAGATCTACCCAAGACCTGGCTCACATATGCTCTACTCCGAGTTTATTTCCTGTAGGGTTTTATTACTGTCAGTTGCTGCTGCTGCTGCTTCAGAGGCAAATTCAGATATTAAACACAGTGGGCTTTAGCTTTGAAGCTGAACAAAGCTGTATGCAGATGTTTGACAGGAAAGAGAGTCTTGGATTCCTAACAATTTTCATTTCTGATGGCTAAGGAAGTTTGTGAACAAATATGAATGGTGCAAATGGAATACACAAGGGATAGAAAACCACAGGACAATTCCCTTGGTACTCAAGACTGAACGTATAATTCTCTTTTTTGATTTATGTTTTTCCACTAAAAAATGCATTTAACATTTCAAATTCCATATAAAAAAACCTTCACAAAGAGAAGACTTTGAATACTGAATTTTTCTCTGTATTTCCCTTATTTTTTGCACACATTACTTTTTCCAAAAACACAAAAAAAGGAGCTAAAACACCCCAAAACAACTTCCAACCCCCAAATCCTTACCTAACCAGTAATGAACCTCAGCCTTTCTAGCCCTTAACTGTGCATATTCTGAGTATCTGCCTCTTAGGAAGGTATGGTGTTCCCTTCACAAATTCCTTACTTAGCTCTGAGACAAACCTCCTACCAGTCACAGCTGGCAGGAATAAGGGTGTAAAAACCCTCCCTCCTCCCCTGGGCCACGCTTGCCCCAGAGGAGTGCAAGTAGCCACATAATTTTCCAGTATCAAACTGGAAGTCTTGGCATAGCAAAGACTTTGGTTTGTGTGAGCAGGGCACTGTTGCCATCCTAATCTGGCAGTCCCTGGCTCTGAACATGTGCAAAGACACAGCCCAGGGACAGCTGCACATCAGTGTATGCAGGCTACACAAGGCAAAGCATTTGGTGACCAGCCTTTTGTTTCTGAGAGTTTGAAAATATGACTTTTACAGCCAGATTTGTTTTGTTCTCTTAGCCTCGAGTACTTCTTGTACATCCTCCCACTCAGTATTCAAATAGGAGTGAATTAGGGCAAACCATGGTGCTGATTTCCTGTGTAAGACAGAGTGGGACAGGTAAAAAATACGTCAGGGCTCCCTAATTTGTGAAGAATCCTAGAATATTCTCTGGTCTTACCCATGGATTGAGGTGAGTAGCTCCAGGGCAATCCACTTCTACATCATGTTGAAAAAGAGACAAGTTGCTAGGGCTGGAAGTTAGGGCCAGAGACAAAAACATTTGTAATAGGTAGCTTATGGGCCAGAAAACCAAAAGAAAAAATACTAGTGGAAATCAACAACAACAAAAAAATCATTATTACTTCTACTTCACTGATCTTTCTTTTAGGAAAAATATGTGCATTGCACAGCAATACAAAAAAATGTAAGTTTTTTAAAATGTATATAAAAACTGATTTATGAGCAGCTTTATGGCAGAATAAAATGCTTTATGGCATTTGTTTCTCAGTGACTTGTGCTGGTGATGCCAGTGCCACCGTGGTGCACAGCAGTCTGTGCCATGCTAGAATCTAACTTTGCTTTTCTCTAAAGAGCCACTATAGAATGCCCACCTCCATTTTCTCCCTGTCAGATCATTTTTTCAAACCTGTTTGTACCCAGGATATATTTACCAGCTCCTGTAACTGTCTGAAACCTGCAGGTTATGAACTGAAGTGACATTTTTGTCTGCATAGAAACCATCCTCTTGTGGTCCTCTGAGAAGCTCAGCAGCAAGACATGCCTCGAGATGGCCAGGCAACAAGAGAGGGAGCCCAAGGGAGCCCAAGAAGAGGCCAGGTCATGCTGTTTGTGAAATTAGTGTGGGGAGAGCAGGTGAAGATGGATAATTATGAGGACAACAGCGAAAGGGCAAGACAAAGAGGATAAGAGAGATAACAAAGGGAAGTAGATTGAAATTGACATCAAGTCATGCTGAGGAAGCAGATGGAGGTAAAAGCCAGCAGGGCCAGGTCTGAAAATACCAAGTGAAAAAAGTGCAGAAAGAACTCAGAATACTTAGAAGGCCCATTATAACAAGTGATCAATTAATGTACAGAAGGGAGTTCTCACATCCTGAACTCTGTCTGTGGGCTAAACCATCAATAAATCTGATGGAATTTTTATTAGTTTCAATTATATTAATCTTTAGAGTTCAAAAAGCATCCAACATTTTCCCTGCCAGTTACACTTCTGAAATGTTGATTCTTTGGGATTAATAGATTAATTTCTGGAAAAAGAACTCCTGGTCTCCTAAAATAGGAGGTTTGGACTTCTAATTTGCTTATGGACTTCTGGAAAGAGTTACCAAGTATACCTATGCATTTTTTTTCAGGAGGATAAGGCCTGGCATAGCTCTGGAAGCATGGCTAATGAAAAGTCATCAGTGGGGGTTCCCGTCCTACAGTCTTTGACCTATGGCCAGAGCAGGAGTGAGAGTGTCAGAGGGATGTTAAATTTTTACACCTTCTGAAATTTGCAAAGGTACACCCTCTATTCTAGAAAACAATTGTCCTCTGAGTTCCTGTTGGTCTCTGTGACAAACTTTCAAATAGGTCTAAAGATATCTGAAGTGAACTTTTAAAGTGTGTGACTGGGCTAGTTATATATAAAACATATGTGAGATTTCTTAGCCCACTGTTGCTCCAGAAGTGAGTTCCCTGCTGAGCTAGGCAGTTTTCAGCTATATGATATTGTTCATGCTCTCAAAACCTTAGATCTCTATAAAGAAGAGAGGTATATTAAGGAAGGCTCTTTTGGATTTCAGATTTCTCCTCCTGAAGAGAAACTAAGGTCCAGTTCCCCTCCCTGAGCCCTACAGGTGTCAACAGCAGTGCCAGCTGTACCAAATCCAGCTATCCTCCCTCCCACATTTCTATTGTGACCATTTCCAGTCCAAATGAAGCCTCCTAGAATAAGGCTGCATTTTGCCCTGGGTAGAAAGAGAATCTGGGGGGACCACCAGAGGTGGTGCAAGGCTTTAACCAAAAATTTATTTACTGATATTTACTGGGCAGGGCTGTAAATGTGCATGGAGGAGGAAAAGCCCTTGCAAAGAGGCTCATGAGCAGTGCCTGCCTTGGGCAATGATGGTCTTTGGCCTCCTGAGCCCAGCTGAGTAGTGCTGAGGCTAATGCATGGTGCTCTCAAGTCATATTGCCTGTGTGCTAAGAGACAGCGTTATGGCAGGATGCTTCTGTAAGGAGCTGAGATAACAGGGTGGTAAAATAGTGCATAAAAGGACATATTATGCTAAAGTGGATGGAGCAAAGTGCTGCAATGAGTCAATGGCCCATAAAAATAATGTCATTTGCCAGTCCAGAGTCATTTCCAGGGCTGTAAAATTATTTGCTGGAAAGAGTCAGAGTGGGCTGCTGGCTCAGAGCGGTTCCTGCACTGGGTTGGCAACCCACCCTCAGCTCTGACCATGTGGCAAAGGCAATTGCTGTCAGCCCCTGCTGTGCCTGGAGGCTGTGGGCCTGGGAAGCAAGCCTGGCAAACAGGGATAAAAGCAACAGGAAACCTTAGGGTATTTGGACTGGTCTTAATTTTTCAAGGTGAGATTTTTGTTTTCCTAGAAATTCCTTAAGATGCTGATTTCTCCTACTGAGTATACAAAAGTGTGGTCATACTGTTTTTCTCCTAATTCAAGAGTGGAAAAGAAAACATTCTCTCTTGTTTTCCTCAATGGAACTGAAACAATACAGCCTTGTTTGGCTTTGTTTTGGTAGCTCCCATGTGGATGCACCAGCATCTCCACTTGTGCCAGCACAGCTGTGGGAATACACATAATTCCTCTCTCTCCAGCAATTGGTGTGTTCTTCGCTAGCAGAACTCAAAACAATGTAGGCCCTATACTAACAATGTTTTTTGTGTACAAATACAGGACAAGAAGAAGAAGATGGGAGAGCAGAATGACCAAGTTGCTGTTGCACAACAATAGCTACCTGCTAATTTGAAAGCTCACCCCTCTTCCCTAAATAACACCACTAAATTCAGACCATAAATTGTTTGTGAATTTATTTTATTTTGAGTATCAAAATCAAATACCCAAGGATGGACGAGGAGGAGAAAAAGAAAAAAAAATTAGGATATGAATGCAATCATTCTTATTTATGCAGGAGAGTACAGCTTTGTGGATTTTCCCCATCTGTTCTGTTATATAGAACCAAATTGGAGTTAAATGTGCTTTTAGAATAAATCATTACGGCCTAAATTGAACATGATTTACAGGGAAAATAAAGCCATATGTGTTACATTAATTTCTCATTTTTGCTCCATCCCACTTCCACTTGGTTGGATACATGTCATGCTCTGTTCCTAAATGGTGTCACTGATGCTGAAAGTAGAAGGTGACACTACATTTTCCAAAGTGGGCTCAATCTTTCAGCTGTCTTTCTAAGAGCAGTGGGAGTGTCCACGGCTCTCAGAGTTCACAAAGGACATTCTCACTTAAACTGCTGCAAAATGGGAGGAAAATAAGAATAAGGTGATCAAAGCACAGCAAAGTGGCGCCCAGAGCAGAGGGTGAGAAAAGGTGTGGATAAAAGGAAATGAAGACCCTCTTGCTGCTGCATGGGGCATCACTAGATTAGCAGATCAAGAGGGTGTTGTACTAAACCTGCAGTGACAGGGGTGTACATCACCCATGGCAAACTACAGGTTAGACTTGCTGGAGGCAGAGTGGGAAGAATGAGCAGAGTATGTGAGGGGACTTTTTCTGCTGAAATATTTCTTAACTGAAGAACAAGAAGCTTTGCAGAAAAGATTGAAACAGCAGGAAGAGTTGCCACAAACCCTGCTGCTGCATGTTTACTGGTGAATAAATATGATGTGGAATTCTTTTAGGACTCTTTTTTAGAGTACTCAGGCAATTTTTAAGCCAGGATATTCTCCAAAATGGGCAGAATAAGTACTTGAGCTAAATTTCCCCCCTTTTTGCCTCCCTTCCACTACATAAAGACATATATAAGATACATAGATATAATTTTTTATGTTTCTTGGAAAATATTCTTTGTATTGATTGTATCCCCTCTGGAAGCTGATATACCTGAGTTTTATATCTGTTTGAAGATCACAAGCAGAAAAGAAGAAATAGTCATGTTTACAGAGTGCACAAAGACATTGCTTTGCATTTTAATGAGGGATGACAGCAAAGAGCTCTCTCTGTTTTCTTCTAGCTGCAGTGAGTTCTCCATATTATGTAACTTTCACTGATTTTGTCTCCTATGTCCTTGAACCCTTTTCCTCTTATGTGTTGAAAGGCTGACAGAAACCACGTCTCTGACTTGAAGGTTTATACCCACAGCTCTGTCAGCCACACTGTGAAGCAGAGATCACTCAACTGTCTTTCACCTAACTCGCTTCAGGACTGCCAGCACTCTGCCTGCTGCAGGCTCTGGAGAACTGACTGGTTGCTCTGTGGAGATACCCACAGTGTTTCCAGTCCCATTTTGACATTCCTTTCCAAAATGCTTCTGAATTTCAGGGTGAATATTTGCTTTGGTCCTCCAAAATCAGCTGTTTCTATAATACACCTGTCTCTCCCATTTAGGTCAGTGCCACTGGTGGCTGGTTACTGAGGGGTGGAGGGGAAAATTGCAGGCAAAAGAGACATTTTACATGGAACGTGTTTGGAGACAGACTGATGGATGGATAGGGAAGTGGGAAAAGTGTCATGCAGCGGGGAGAATTTGGCATTGTGCCAGGATTTTCTAGTAAGCATCTTCCTGTTTTATGTGGCTGTGTTCTGATAGCTTGGAGAAACTACCTGTAAACTGTCTTTCTGCTCAGGTAGTGGACTTCTCCTGTGGGTCCCCATCCTTCATTTGGCACTGCCTCATGCTCATCCACTACTTTTGCATGTCTCCAGGGACCCAGAGGGAACATTTCCTGCCAAGTAACCTGCATGAAATAGGCAATTTTGCATGTTACAGTATTTTTTAACTTGTGTTAGTTGGCTACTTTTAGCTTTTGGCCTCATATTCAGTGATAAATTAAGTCAGTGCTAACCATTTTTTTCTTGGCTCAGATTCCACTGAGCAAAATATAATTTACTATGGAAAACCACCACTGTATGAAATCCCACAGGGCATTGGATTTATTTGTTCCTAAACAATTTTCCAATCCAAAATAGTGCAAATACACTGAGTTCTACCGGTCAGTATAGCAGCTACATGAGCTTAAAGCAAACACAAGCAGCCAGTGCAGCATTAGACTCTGATGGCAAAGGTGAACTCTTCGGTCTACTGCCTCCCAGCCTCTCTTCCATCATCACTCATGAGCAAATGAGGTGCACAAACTCTCTGATCGGGTTCACACACCTGCTGTTGATGGTATTAGTGAGGCTGGATTGCAGATCTCCTCTGTCTGGATGCAGGTAGTTCAGAGCCTCTTAACCCCACAGACTCAGCTGGGCTTCCACTGAGCACAGTGGGCAGGGGAGCAGCTTCTTCACACACTGCTGATCGTGATCTCCCCATGACGGGGAAAGTACCTCTGTTATCTTGAGAGAATCCCTTATTTTGTTACAATGGTCCATGTACTCCTTCTGTTACATGGAATGGAGCTGTCTGAAGTGGCTGACCCAGCACACTGAAGGAATTCCTGCTGACCTGGGGTGGATGAAAGGCCATCAGAGCTGCCAGAAGGCCACCTTGTTCTCTGGCTCCAGTGCAGACATTCAGCAAGTGGGGAGTTAAGGAGGGTGTACTTCTTCATCTCACGCACAGGTGGGTATGGCCAAAAGGCCAAATACTCTCTATCTTCCTTGCCCTTCTCCCCTGTTCAGTTGGAGGCTCTGGTTCAGAAATTCTGTACCACCCCATGGACAGTTCTTTCTGGACTTTCTGTCCTTCTCGTAAATCACTGCCTCAATTTTGCTGCATAATAGGAATCCCTGAAGCTGAGAAGACAGGAGTTGACAGAGGAGGGATGTGGTTGCAGAGGAATGGTGCTTCTGAGAAGGAGAGGTGAGGGTGAACCCATGGAGAAAGTGCTGCATCACCTACAGCCTGACATCTCATATAACAAGGGTATGATTTGCTAGGAGAAGCACAGAGGAGAGCAAAGAAGTCATAAAATTCTCATTACCAAAACAAATGTTCCCCTTCTCTGTGGCTGTGATAGTGTCCAGAGCAGAAACACAGTAAAGATTATCTCTGCAGCAATGCATAGCCACTTCTGTAAGAGGAATGCATAAATAGATTCACAGAAAAATAAAAGACAGGCATTTCAGTCTTTCTCTCTATCAGTATTCAGTGGAAAGCACAGTAAGGCTGGATACCCAGTCTGTGTTCTCAATTATCTCACCTTTCTGCTGCACACTATTTTCTGTGGCAGTCAGGGCAGCACCAGAGATTTGGCTATCTCAAACTAGGCACAAACATAGTAATGACCTACTTTCCAAAGACATCAAGTGTTTGCAGCTCCCAATAGATCTGTGTGAAGTTCCTCCTTTTTGGAAACAAAAACTCATGCTTCCTTACAATCACATGTGAAAATATAGCTGAAACTGTTTAACTAGGCCATGGTATTTTCTCCCAGGTGAAGTCCACAAAACCAGGCTTCCATCTTCAGTTTTATGGAATCTCTGGGTTTCAGCTACTGCTTCCCAAGAACTGGGACCACTGTGAGTAACTCATACCCAGTGCTGTTTGGCTCAGCACATGAAATGCAATATGTAAAACACCAGCCGTCAGGGTTAGTGACAGATGAAGGATTGTACAGTAGAGATAGGAGGTTTGCTATCCTCTTCTATCACTGGGAAACATGAGCTTTACCAACAAATCCCAGTTGCTTTTCCACATCTAAATTTCACAGCACATCTGTTGTGTCTCTGCTAATGAAACTTGCTTTTTTGAGAAATGTGCTCATGTCTGGGCCACTACTGAGGGTACATCTGTCATGTATAAAATAACTAATTTGAAGAGCTAAACTAAGAAAGACTTCTAAGGCTCTTGCATTCTCACAAACAATGCTTGATTTTCCTGATTGTACTTACTCTTGGAGTTACAGTCAAGTGGGAAGTAGGGAGAAAATAATAAGAGTTCTGGCACTTGGTGAGAAACCAGTCTGTGGCATCTCAAAGGTGGGACTATAATGCTTGTTATATTACTTTCCTCTTGCTTTATTGTTAGCTTTTTTTTTTTCCAAGAGTAACCCCTAGAGGGAACACTTTGTTAAGCCATATCACGAATAACAGTACCTGAAGAGTATTTCTGTATAAGTGTATGGAAAATATCTAGCTAGAGAGTGAAGAGCTCTGGAGGGAAACTGAAGGTGAACCAGTGATATGGTCATATAACCAGAGAAAAAGACCCTGATTAGATCTGGTGAATAAGTAACTTGCTTCTATACTGAGACATAATTCTCTGTTGGTTCCTTTCTGCTGGTTGTGGTTAAGCATCTGGAAAGGAAACAGAAATCCTTAAGATGGCACATTGTCAAGCCTCAAGAAGTTTGAAGTAGATATAGTCGTGTGTGTGCCCTTCCTATTGTGCATCCTGCAGCATTACTACCTAGTTACATGAGCAGAGATTTATGCACCATTGATTTTTTCTTACAGCTGACAAGGCCAAAGAGAACAGCAACGGGGAAATTAAACGTAAAGTGTTACCTTGACTGCATCTTTAAAAGAATCACTCCACTAACAGCACCAAATTAACTCCTGCAAAAATCATAACTCAAAGCCCCTTGGGCTTGCATAACATTTTGTATCACAGTATGCCATGGTAACTTTTATGTCTTATTGTATACATGTACTGCGACTGAAATATAGTTACTGAGGGAACCATAGCCTTGTATTATCCTGACTTATTTCAGTATGCCAAGCCCCAGCCACAGGATTGCTAGTGCATGGGCTTTCCTATATATAGTGACAAGGAATATGCCCTGCAGCTTTTTATTGGCCAAGCCTTATGCTTGTAGTAGAGTCATCTTATGGGGCAGCAAAAGAAGCTAGCAGATTCAGGTTCAGGAATTCAGATTGCAAGCCTCCATAAAATACTGATACTTTAGACTTGGACATATCATGGTTGTTTTAAAGATTGATTTTAAATATCGATACTCTCAGTGTGTTTTGGCTGGTAAATACAGATAAAGAATAGATTTTTGCTGTCAGATGTACCAAAGCTCTCATAATAGATGATAAAAAACAGAAATCAGTTCAATTCTCATTGCTCAGCTGGAGAACAACTAGTAATAATTACAGTAATAACTGTTATTATCAGCCTATGCTCTCTCCTACTGTTTAAGCTGCCCTGCTAACTGCAGTTGCTTCAGCAATTAGGTTCTTGCCTCCAGGTCAGGTGGAGCAGATGTGTCCTTCAGAGCAGGCAGCACTGCCCACATGGGTATCATTTACCACTTGATAAAGACCATACAGCTCCTCTGGGCCCCATATGATACCCTTGCATCTCTAAGGCACAATTATTGTTTTGGCTCCAGAGTTCTTTAGCAGTTGAAGTGTCTGTGAGAATATGAGGGCTGTGTTGTCACTTACCAAAGGGGAGAATTTTACAGTACAAAACTCAGGTCAGCTATTGCTTCTCTATGAGAAGTTGACTGGGGTAGCCTTGGGGCAGTGTAAAAAAGCAGGGAGTCAATTCTAGAACAGATTTTTCTATGCTGCCTTGCAGGAGACATTCCCAGGGAAATGTATCCTCAGCATAGCTCATTCAGTTTTGAATGGGACTAATCAAAGTGAGGCATTGAGGTAAGCAAGCACCTCATGTGGAATGTCAAGGGAGGAGGTGCTAGAGCAGGATTATGGTGTTACTAATGCCTGTAGCCTAGGCTAAAAAAGGGCCTGTGCTTAGTGTCAGAGAAGGAAGCTGCTCCTTCTACTTATGCCTTCTCCTCATGAATGCCAGGGGGCACCCAGACAGAAAGCAGCTTGGCAGAAAAGCATTTGAGAGTCCCAGTGTACTGCTGAAAACTACCCTGTTAAATAGTTTATTTTAAAAAATAATAAAAATTCTTAAAACATTTGAATTTTTTTACATGCTGTAAAGCACCCTGTATGAATCCAGTACTGCCTGTTCAGTGGGAAACTCAGCTGTGTAACAATGGATGAATGACACAGTGAAGAAGATGGTTCTTTCATCTACCTTTCCTCTATGTGCTAGAAAGTCTCTCACATCCATTGGTTTTTAACTGGCAAATTCTTGCTAAAATATCCTGTGCCTCACCGTATGCCAAAAATAGATTCCTCCCCCAAAACCAAAACAATCAATCCCCTATATTAACTATCTAAAGCCAAAATACTGTGTAAAACAAGTCTCTGCTATTTAAGACACATGAATGTACAAGACCCTGTGGCTCCCAGACAAATCCAGAAACTGGAATTTAAAGTAGCCTTCCCCCACTTTTTTTTTCTCTCTTATTTCACACATGCATTTGTTTAACTTGTAATGCATCAGCTTCAATTAATTTGAACTTATTTTTCACTTTGTGGGCATGAACATAAGCAGCTCTGATACATACACTTCATAAGGGTATAGTTTCATTGAAGTGAAATCATCTAATCAAGTCAAGATTACAGTGGCTTTGGAGTTACTTGAAATGGCTGCAAAATTATTTGAATGAAAGCCTTATAGAAAACAATCACTTTTTTGACTGTTTTCTCAAGAAATACCACAAGATAATAATGCCCCATAATGTCATTTTTTCCAGTGTAACAGAGAGGAAAGCCTGTCATTTGGGTTCACAGAGTCCAGAGGCAGCTGCTGCCCTGTACTCGTACTGTTCCCTGCAGCAGGTGCAAGAGCAGCCTGGCTTTCCATGGCTGACATAAATATGGGTGCTTGGGCAAAGCTCAAAAGGGTGAGCACCTTGTAGGGGGTGGTGCTTATGCTGTGCCACCTTGGCACGGCAAGCGGAACAGAAAACGCCACTAGGCAGAATCTTTGGCTGACACAAATTGCCTCAATGTCGGGAACACCAGCCTTGATTTTATGCTGTCAAAAATCATCCATCAGAGCAATACAAAACACCAAACAAACCATGGAAAAACAAGCCCATGTACAGTCTGTGGGAAAGAAGAAAAACTTGTTTCTCCCAGAATCAGTCTTTGCATATGGATTTCTCGTATTCACAAGTAAAATATTTTCACCTTTTAGACATAACAGTCATAGTTATCAGTCATGATAGTTGCTTACTGATGGAAGAATCAACATTGCTTGATACATTTGAAATTCCCCTCCAACTACAAGTAAATGTAAGAAAAAGTGATAGAAATTTGAGCAACCAAACCTTTAAAGAACTAAAATCAACTTGTGTCTAACAAACTGATATTACTTATTATAATTCTTCCCTTCTTCCAAAATTTCAGTGTAACTAACTGTAGCTGTTGTATAGTTTAATTATGAAGTAAGAATAACAATGTACTGTTAATAGCTTCTTTACCCTGGCCTCCATATGCTAGCTTCAGTCATGGTAAAGCATTTTAATGAATAACAGCAAACCTATCACCAGACTGAAATCTTTGTTTCCTTTCTTGTTCTCACAATTCAGATACTTCTGCTTTTGATATGCCAAAACATTCCTGAGTCAAAGCTTTGAAAAACAATGCAACCTGAAACTTGGAAAAAAATTTTTTTCCAATCTCTACAAATCTTTGCTGACAGTTGAGCCAAAAATCTCCATCCAAAGATCTGCAGATTCTGGGAAGTATTACCTCTAATCCTCACATTTCGGACCCATCTCTAGTTGTGCTAAAAATAAGAGAGCTGGGTGGCTTGACATAAAGTGTCAGACTATGTAAACTACCCTGAAATTGCACGGGATGATTCATTCTCCTACTCTTCTCTCGCTTCTCAAAGCCTGGATTTATGAAATCTTATTTAAAGTCAAACCCATACCATTTTTCATCAAGTGGCACTTGCCCTACATTATTTCCAATCACCTTGCATCCAGTACATCCCACTAATATTAAGAACGTCCTTTGTGTGTTGTTGCTGTTCTCTTCCAGAATATGCTTCCCCTTTGCCCTGATTTTCTACAATTATTGAAAAACTTCAGTCAGTACACAATAAAAAGGTCTCAGTTTGCTAGATGATTTATTTTTGCTTGAGCAGACCACGAAGCAAGGAGCAGACCTCAATACTAGTCTGTCTGTTTCTCTCTGTCCCAGAGAGCTGCCTTCCAGCTGGAAACACGCCTTTGCAACAGCATTGTGTCAGGGGGAAAAAGAGTTCTGAGGATCTGAAGGGTAAAGTCTCTAATTGCACGAAGCCATGAGTCCAGTACTCCCATCCTGACTCTTGTGCAGGGCATCCTGCTGGACCTGAGACACTCTGCAGGGCATAGGATGGGACAGGGCATAGGTATTTGTTGGCACTTACATAGATGAAACATAAACATCCCAGTATCAGGACAGTAGTGATTTTAGCAGGGAAATATTATGAAGCCAGGCCACAACCTGGGTGGCTACAGAGGAAAGACAAACCTATACCCTAAACCTCTATAGGTCCTTTGAGAATTGTATGCTGGCCCTGCATACAATATATCCTTATCTCAAGTCCTCTCAGCCAACTTTTGTCTCATTCCTGGTTACTTCTTTGTGCCAGCTGAGGGCTGGGGCCGAGCCTCAGGACACACAGGCACCCTCTGGGCTGAGAGTGTAAAATGGGTGCAGCAAGCAGGGAGGAAAGGGAAAACAGCTTAATCGACCTGGCAAACCAGTTTCTCCTCCTGACCAGCCCATTTAGGAACTGGGTTGTTCATCCATTCAGGGAAGGTAGTTGTGGATCTAATTATCTCTTTATTTATGCCATCCTGAATCAGGGTTACCAACATCTGAGTGAGTGAGGGGGATGTAACAAGTGCTAAGGGAGGAGAATTGAAGATCTGTGTTCTCTTCTCTTTGTTTAAAACAAGTGAAAATTGTCAGCATAGAATAACTAATAATAATAATGGATAGCTATTAAAATAATACCATTTAAAGCAACGTTGGACAAGTCATTACATTACACTTGTTCTCTGCTTTAGGCATCTCATTTTGCATGCAAGTCACTTAAACAGGATGGTGGTCACCAACTGCAGACAGCTTCAAAGATTTTGAAAAAATAAGGTAATCTATTGGGAAGGTTTTGCCACTGCAAGTATCACAAACCACCTTACAAAATACAAAGGAGTAAGCTTGCATGAAAACTGCTCCAGGCTCTATGAATATACAGCATCTTGCAGAGTAGGTCCTGCTCTGGTGAGACTCTGCTCCACAGCAATCCAAGATGTCTTTGCATGGCTTGAATGGAACAGGTGAATAAAGAGGAAGACTAAAGTCTGATGGTTTGCAATACCAGAAAATTCAAATTCAAGAGTGGCCCTTAAATGTTGAGAAGCTTGTTTATTTGTTGTTGGGGGTTTTTTTATAATCACTGGAGAAATGCTAAAGATTTAACTGTAGAGAAAAAATTATTTATATTGATGTCTGTGCCTCTGCAGTATTCCTTCCTCTGAAAAGAAATATAATGGTTTAGAGCGAAGGAAGAACAAACAACCAAGTACAAGGAAATTTCCACAGTACTTTTTTAGCAATATTGCCAACTGGCTTTGAAGATTTAGACCCTATCACTATCCATTTTTTTTGGAAATAACTTCTGAGAGGGCCAAAGACAAATTTCCTCTCATTACAGTAATTGCAGCTATAGTCAGTCCAAGCAATTCTCAGACGTTTATCTGTCAGCACCATCCACTTAGTCCCTGACACAGTGGCCGGCTGGAAAACTACTGCAGCTAAACAACATACTATATGCAGATCACTTTGCTTTCTTCAAATACCTTGCTGCAATGCAGAGGCAGTTTCTCTACAGTTTTTTGTGTACTCTTGAGAACACTTGCCATGGAGTCCCAAGCAAAACCATTCCCAGGGTCAAACAGCCTCCTGTGCTGGTTTATAGAGGGAAAGGTTTGGTTTTTTCTTTTATTGTTTTTTAGATTTATTTGTACCTGAGTGGAAGCCTGACTTGCTAGGCAGAATCAGGGTGCTGCCAGAACAGAGGTGATCGATGCTATAAAAAAAGTAATGTAATACAATAGTCCTGAGCCTACACCTTTAAATTAGTGGTGATTTTGCCTCTGACTTCTGAGAAAAAAGTGGGCCAATTTACTCAATATTTATAAGCCCAGGAGAGTGCTGAGAATGAGGTCCAGCACAGTAAGAGGCAAAGCCTGCTATAAACCAAATGCCGCATCCATGGCAACTCACAACACAGTTAATAATTTTTCAACATAAAAAGAAAGATACTTATCAGGGCCACTGAAGGAGAAGCAATTTACAAAATTGACTGAAGTGAAGGCATCTCACATCTGCTGTGTTTTTTATGGCTTTGGTCTTTTGTTGGAACCTCAGTTGCTCACTGGGATGCTCAGGGAGTGAGGATAGCCCCCGGCAAGCATTTTTGCCATTTCTGGGCAGCTGGTGGAGTGAAGTGACCTATAGAGGTCACTCCCCTTCTCTTCTCTACAGACAGACATCCCTCTGCTGGGGTGCAGTTGTGTTGGGCACTCCTCAAAGGCACAGTGGCTCTTTTGTGGACCTGCGCATATTGGACTTTGAAAATCCTGCCCACTTCAAAAGATAGAGCGGAACAAATAATTAAGGTCTAAATTTTATACATATGAAACTGAATCTGGAAGATACTAAATGCTTTCCCCATGGCCCTGGGCAGACCTGGGAAAAGCTCTCGATATACCCCAAGTGTCAAGCCAAAGTCCTGACCTAAACACCATCTTTCCTTCAAACAATCAATTCTAATAATTGTATTTAATACAATATTTCCCACACTAGGGAGATAAAATATTTCTGGCTGGTATGTTGGCCATGCTGTTCCATAGTGTGTGCAAAACTCTCCATATGTATTATGAACTAATGTCCATGGTTTCCCAGAAGCATTCAGCTTTACCTATTCTGCTGGTGAAAGGCAACAAAATTGCTCTCATCCCTGAAAGTAGCAGGCTGCCCCCATGGTGTTCCTACTGAGCAGTGGTATTGGAGTTTCTTTCCAAGCTGGGGTGGTTTATTTCTCTTCCAAATTGCTACTGTGGGATTGTGTCACCAGTGGAACTCAAGTGAAAACATTGAGTCTTTACCATACGTTGACATATATGTTGATTTTTGTGGGCTGTGTTGGTTAGCACTAAAACTGAGATACCACCACAGCAACTCCCTTCAAGCAAAAACAATGATGTTAATTCCATCCCTTATTTTGGACAAATCACTGTACTAAAGGCTACAGTGGGCTGTAGAAAGAAAGCCATTTTTGTTTCCCTCAGGAATCATATATAAAAAGAGAACTGAGAATGTCCAATTTCTGCTGGAGACATGGTTATGTAGGATCTAGCTGTCTCCTTGCAACTGAACTGCTTTCCACAGAAACACAATAATCTGGGAGTAGCCCTGCACTCTGATATGCCTCTGTGGTCATTAATTCTGCAGTGTCTGTGCAAATAGACACAAGCAATGCCCAGCAGACCTGCACTGGAGAAATACCTTGAGGCCGTGATGCCTCAAGGTTTGGACACAAACCTAAATGGAATGGCTCAAGGGAGGTGCAAATATTAACCAAATCTGATGCTAGGTGAGGTATTTGCAGAACATAACAAGTTCAGGGAAGAGGATCAATGGAAGTACATGCTGCACAGTGCTGGCAATATTTTCTTCACTACAACCATCACAAAAATCAAAAAGCTGGACCTTCATTTCTTTGCAGCTTGAGGTATTTTCCACAGAGAGAAAAACACCACTGCAGTCAGATTGCCCAGAGGCAAGGATGGGTGAAGCCATATCTTCTCCTTGCTAAAGTTTATATATATACATCAGACAGAGAAATATGCCCACTAGGGATCCACACCTGAAGGCCAACATAACTAATGGAGTTTTAGCAAAAAATATCGTCTTCAGAGTGTTTTTCAAGTTATTTAGCATTAAAAGGGTCTTATTCAAGGAGTTTCACTCAAGTGAAGAGGCATCTAGTTAAAAAAATCTATAGTGCATAAACTCTCAAAGCCATTTTTATCAGCAGATAACAGCTTTACCTTATCACCACAATTTCTCTGAACATGGGAATTTGAAAACCAAAGAGTGAATTGACATGAAAATGGTCTTTGGTGACTAGAAAGAGGCAGTAATGTGACACAAAGAACATCCTTAGGACCAATTTGCTTCCCTGTATATCATGATTTAGGAGAATGAATAGACATTAATGTGAATATTTTTTCTGACAAGGCAAAACGTGGAGTTGCCAGTCCAGGCTAAACGATGTTCAGAATCATGCAGCTATATTAAGAGAGAAGGCAAATGAATGGTTTATGCATATAAATTCAGTGTAAGGAAATCTAAGGTAATGAGGCTAGGCAGAATAAAAAAGGAGACAGGAGAGAAGGGAAAAGGAAATGTGCTCTCTCTGGCCATATGCTTAGGGCATTGAGCAGGGAGAGAACCAGATGGTGTGGCTCAGACTTTAAAGTATAGTTCTCCGACTTTTAACCAATACATTAATGCACACTGGATACATAAGATATTTTAGAAGTCATTGGGCATTTTTTTCCTTGAAAGTGATAGAAATTATTTTATCTTCTTCTTTTTCTGAACCTACATGTTTCTTGTTTGCTTGAGGTTGTCCATCTATAGATATGTTATGAACTTCACCCCAGAGTCAGATTTTTGCCTTATCAAGGCTGTTTTAAAAAGATTAAGCTATTACGCCTTCTGATCTTTGGAAAGAAAAACAAAATAGAAAAGAAAAAAAAAAGGGAAAAAAAAAAAACACAAGAAAAGGCACCCAAAATGCTCAGGAGGGAATTGTCTGTTCTGGTAGTTATTGAGAAAGCCCTTTGATATGGAAATCATTGGCTGTAGCCTCTAGCCGGTAATTCAGATAATGCATGCAAATGCCTAGACCTGTCGCCCACTGCGATCAAGGACTAACACGCTTCCTGTTCCTCTTTGGACCCCTCCTCTCCCTCTTCTCTCTGCCCACCAGCACTAGGACTGTGTCTTTAGAAGAACAGCTAAACCAGCGCGGCCCATTCTCTCAGGAAGGACTGGTGTGCAGGTACCGCTGCGCAGAACAGCTGCGACTGCCTGAACCAGAGGCCATCAGCATATCTGCTGAGACACACCTAACAAGTGGGAATGCCACATTACCCGCAGATGACCTGTCAGCAGGCTCATTTGCTGACTAACCTGCTGTCCTGAGGGACACCTTGGCTCCTCTGCCATCACTAATGCTCCAAGATCGAGCAAAAGGAGCTACACTGCTGCACCACTGCAGTTGTTGCAGGTCCTGCTGTGGACCTTTGCTGATTCTGAGGATTTATTTTCTCTTCCAGAGGGTGGCTTGTACACTCGTGTTCGGTGCTCCATCCCTTGTGACTGTTCTCATTACATAAAGCCACAGTCAGATCCTATTCTTCCCTTTTGGGCCAGTGGGGCTAGGCAGACCCAAGCCATTTTGGTTTTGAGTACTAGGCTTCCACTTTTCTTGATTTGTCCTATTGCCCCCCATCCCACACATACACTTCTATTATTTTTTCTCTGAGACCTGAATGTTTTGGGGTCAAAGAGAAATGTATTTAATTTTGTTAGGAGCAGGTTGATAAATATATCTAATATGAAGAATGTATAAGAATGGTGTCCACAGTCCAACATCCAGGGAAAATTAAGAAAAGGACAAAGAAATATGTGACACATCCCCTGAGTGCCTCCCCCACCTTCACCTATTTTCCACTCAGAGGATCTCCTGAGCCTAATGCAGTTTGCCTATTTAGTCACCTTCAAGAGATTTCTCTTCCAGCTACTTATTCAGGCTTTCAGATGTGCATCCACCTAAACTTTTTGCATCCACATGGCTCAGTCCTTTGTTGGATGCAGAATAGCAAGCTATTATTCAGTGAGGCAGTGTCCTGCTGGGGAACAGGTTATGCAAGCATATGAGCTGCGCATTTACTTGCCTAAGGTGATGAATTTCAATGTATTGGAAGGCTTTTAAACCAGTCTAGAGCAACAGCAAGATGCCTCAGAGTCTGTAACAGTGAAGAAAGGGTCTCCCAGAGGATGTAAATGGTCAGATGTACTTCTGCATGCAGGGAAGGTTGCCCTGTTTTGCAGCATGCCCAGTTATACCTGTGCCTTTTCTTCACCTTCTCCAGGCACTTGCAGGAGGGACTGTGAGTATTCAACACTATTGTGTTTCAAAGTTAAAAACCCCCACACCCTTAAATATCTTTTCCTGGTTCAGAGAGAAACAGCTACAGAAATGTTGAAGGGTTTCTCAAGCAAGTCAGTCTGAACCAAAATGACCACACAGTTCTTCAAGATACTGAGGTCAGATTTCAGCAACCATTTTTCTCCACCTGAGCAGGGAAGAAGTGGAGAGGAGATACAACCTTAGAATGGAAATAAAAACATCAGTGATGCCAAACCCCCAGAGCATGCTGGAGACTCAGATGATGCTGCAGAGCCCTCGAAACAAACCTGCTCCTGACACCAATGGAAGCAGGCTTACACCAGAAGGAGCTCACCTGAAAATCCCATCCAGCATTGAAGTGATAATGTATAAAATGACAGCTCTCCAGGTCACAGTCAACTAAGCATTCCTGGCAGATCCATTAAATAAAGACAGATGCAAGAAAACTTGGATTAGATTCAGCAAGACCGCTCTAAACCACCAACTTGATGCGTCTGAAGGAGGGACTTACTGTCCTGTCCTGAGGCTTCCCTCTACTCTGTGGAGGATGAGGAGGGGCATGTGGCTCAGCTGCACCCAAAACAGTGCCTTTCATCAGCTCAAAGTACAAAAAGCTGCTTGAGGAAACTATTACATACAATCAAACTCAGACACCTATTCCCCTGAAATTAGGGGGGAGAGGAGTGAAGGGCTGACATGGAAGGTAATTAAATTTCTTTTCAGATATAATGGTTTAATCCAGTCCCACAAGAGGAGAAGGTACTGGTCAGATGAACACAACTGGGAAAAACCATAGAGAGAAATCTGTAGCAAACCAAACATCACAATTCCACAACCAAACTTCATTGAACACAGGATGCTGGGGCCTGAGTTGCCTGAGTAGCAACTAAAAATTCAAAACTTGGGATGTGCAAAGAAAGAAAACAGATAAGCAGTGATATTGTCTCCCTTTTTAAGACTTGCAGAGTGTGTGTTTGGTAATGCATCCGTGGCTGGATGCTGGGGTTTGACAGACTGCAGGCTGCTCCCAGCAGCACCTTTGCCGTCACTTCCACAGCAGCTCCCTGCAAGACTCCCTCTTGCACATCAGCAGGGGGCTGAAAGTGCCCTTCCTCCTGCCTAGAGGAGGGGAGGAGGGGAGGAGGAGGAGCTATCAGCTGACAAGACAGGGAAATTGCTTTGGCTTTATGCAGCAAACAGGTACTGGTCTCTCTGTGACACCTCCTGTTGCCTTCACATGCCCTCCCTACAGCAGCTGCCCACCCATTCCACCAGGCATGGCTGTTAACTGGGCTATCCAGTCAGGTTTTTTTTCTTTTGTGCCACCATCAAGTGGCACACTGCTTAATCCTGTGTTTTAGACTCTGTGGCCAAGATGTTGACAAAAATTTGCACTCACAGAGCTGAACAATGGTACTAAAATCATTCCCCACCACACGTTTTTCTGCTAAAAAAGCTCCTGTCACAAGGATCACAACATGTAGGTTATGGCAATTACAAGGAATAATGAGATGGCTTAGGATTTTTCTTTTTTTTTTTTTTTTAATGGAGACAGAGCATTAAGCAGAGATGTTCATCTCAGAGAACACTTCCAAATTTTCCCCCAGACTACACAAGCCCAGCCTTGCAAGCGGTGTGGGGAGTTGGACATGGAGTGCCAGTGTTAGAAACATGCCCTGAGCTGGATGCAGGAAAGCAGGCAGCAGCTGGAGCTGTACTATGTACCATCTCAACAACAGTTAGATGATACTTTTGCAGGTTTTCACAGCTGTTTGTAATATGCCAAGGCTTTTTTCAATGAATACCTTCAAATGTTCTCTCTTGTAAGGAGGGCGTCCTTCAACTGTATCCCCTCTTCATAATTTTAGTGTATTTTCATTTTCTAATTTGAAAACCCCATTTTCTGCATAGAAACAGGACATTTTGCCTGTGCTCTCAGCACACTTTCACTCAATCATAGATGTTTCACATGGGTTTGCTTTCCCAGCTTTGATTGTTAGTCTCCTTTCTCCATCAGGTGATGCATTCATGCATTGCCTTCCTTTACCATGAAAAGCAATTGGGCATATGACAAGACAGCCTTGTGAGATACTATGTCATAAGAAAGTGGTTTTCATGCTCTTCCTAAAGACCAAAAATATCTGGAGCAGAAGATAACATGAGAAGGAAGTTAAAACAATTTTCTGGGTTATTTTGCTTTTCAACAGCTCTAATTCATTGCTGCATGTTTTACTCAGCAAAAAGCAGGCAGGCCCAATAAGTGGTAAATTTGGCAGACCCAGGAAAAAACATGCTGTCTGCAAGACTTAGAAATGCAGATAACAGATTATACTTGGTGAAGCACTGTGATACATTTTTCAAGCTCAGAAGTAGATATGAACTCTGTATGGAAACCATCCTGGTCTCCTTTCAGAGATGAGGCACAGAAATTTGCAACTGGGGCAAGCAATCTGGGTGTCCTTTAGCACTTAGGTATGAATGACATTGTGAGGTAGCATGTTTTCCATGGTGATCACAGACAGTCTACTTCCAAAAATTATTCAGGTTGGAGGGAGCACAATGCCCTTCTGGAAGGTAGAAAATGAGGACATGGAGGGCTCTTAGGACAGCCAAGCCCAGAAGGCAGGTTGCACTGAAGCCTTCTCAGGCTCACAAAGAGCTGTTCTGTGGGACCAGTGAGAGTTCAGTCGAGGTCTCTGATGTGCTGAGGTGAGTGGGGAAGGCTTGGCTGCTCAGTAAAGCACAGAGAAAACATATTGATGATCTCTGCCTGTGCAGGATGTTTGAAATCTACACCCTGTCAGACTAGTGGTCCGTGCATGACAGGTTCCTCCAAGGTAAACCTGGGCTTGACACAGCCTGCAGGTGATCCCTGTGCTGTGATCAAAAGGGGAAACCCCATATTCTTCATGAGGGGCTCGCTGTGGGTGTGCAATAGAATTGCTCTCTGTGCATGAGAGAGGCATTTGCTGCACTTCTGCCATTAGGCAAAGGTGGCTGGCTGACATGCAGATCCACAGAGCTGGATGGGCCTGAGTTGGCCACCAGGCATCTTTTAAGACAAAGTTTCAGCTCCTATCAGTTATCACTGCCCTACTGATAATGGAGTCATTTCCATTTGCATTAATAGAAGATCCTATTTAGATTTAATTACAGATTTCCTACACTCGTGCCTGTGGTGATGGGGACAGAACATTCAGGAATTTGGGGGTAGATCAGAATGTGGATGTTGAAGCAATTTTTGCATCTCAGACCCACCTCTCCAAGTATTTATTTATTTATTTTATTTATTTAAATACTCTTGAGCATGCTACCTCTTTCTGAGATACACGGGCTTTAGTTTCTTCCTCTAAGGAGCTAATTAATTTCTCACAGAAAAGACAGATATTATTATGTGTTTTTAGCATTTATGGATACTTTGTTTTAAAGTGCTGGTCTTCCCTGAAGCAGTACAGCAACCCTAGAGAAATCAAGCCCAGAGTCTTTAAAATATTCTAGGCTTAGTGTGTCCACGGCTGATGGCAGATAGTGTCCAGTATGTCCAGCTGGCATGCCCAGGTAGGGTCAGATAGGTATTTATAAACCAAGAAAAGTGCTAAGCACAAGCAGATACAGTACAGTAAGTACCCAACAAACAGCCACACCGAGTTCCTGCAACAAGAGAGAAAGATAAATGCACAAAAGAAAAAAAAAAAATCAAGACTCTGTTAAAAAGCTCTATTAATATTAAGAAGTATTAGAGCATATAATCTTATAATTTTTTGCCCTGGTCCAAGCAGAATCCTTCCTTCCTGCTGCTGGAAATATTGAGTCCATCCTTGGCAAGAGTTTAACACTTAACAATGGCTCTTGCCACCAAAGGTTTTGTGGTGTGAACACATAAGGACACAGAGCAGAGAAAATGAATGCTATCCTCATTTTACAGGTAGGCAGCTGAAGCCTGAAGGGAAGAAATTTGCCTGAGGTCATGTAAGGTTCATTGTTAGTCCTGTCAGTGCTCTTGGTCCACACCACTTTGCCATTGTTGTGTTCTGACAAACCCTGCAGTGCTTTTTATGTGCTCCTTTTGGAATACTATTCCCACAGGTGAATGTTCCATGTTGGCAGGAACATCTTCCTGATGTGAAAATGCTCAAATTTAAATGGAAATGAAGCTTCACAAATTAAAAAAAGCCATAAGCACTTGCTAATTGTGCTTGGCTGTGCAACAGTGAAAAAATGCTTCTCTCTCTCCTCAGGAATGAAAAAACCAATTGATCCATTTTCTGGACAACTGTCTGCAAGGTCCATTTTACAGCTTCCTGCCATATAGAAGCAAACTGAAGGTTGCTTTCCTTTTACAAAGGCATTACAAGACTACTGCAGAAAGGACAATGTGTCTTGGGAGAGACTCCTGCCAGTGCAAGTGGAAAGGCACAAAGAAAATGAGCAATAGTAGGTGACTCTCAAACCATCAGCCTTCACCAAATAATCTATATATAATTTCAGAAACACAAAGTGACTAATGGAAGAATTCACTCATAAATATTTTCTTTTCCTCAAACCTTCAGTCAAAATTAGGGAAATAGAGAGATGGCATGACTTGCCCTGAGGCTCAATTAGTCCACATTATTTTGGTCCAGGCAGGTGAAAGTCCACCAACAAACCCCCAGGATCCATCTGGTAAGGGGAGTATAGCAGTGTTTTGATGAAGGGCTGATAATGTAGCACCCAAGGGAAGTGCTTTAAATTTCAGCCTTCCTCCCTTTCTTCTTCAGGAGGAGGGAAGAAGGAGACATTTGCCAGCATGCACATAATTGCTGTTTTCTCAGAGGTGACAGGTGAGCAGATTCATAAGGAAATGTACCCAAGGGCCAGAACAGTGTTTGCACCCAGATTATTTCAACCTGCTCCTCCACTGTTTGCATACACACCACTCTACCCCTGCAGCACATTTCTCTTTTTCACTTACACTGTTTCTCCTGTGATGTTCCAGCACTAGCCAGAATGATCTAATCTCCATGGTGCTCAGGTGTAACTAACCAAGTGTGCATGCAATGAGAACATTCTACCTACCCAAGACAGAAGCAGAATTTTTTCAGGCAGCTGGATTTCTGGGTCTAGAAAGGGAAAAAAAAGACATTAATCACTTTGAAAGTCAGTTTTCTGACTTCTAGGACAACAAATATTGAACAATTTGTAAGGTTTTGCACACTAACAAAACTGAGAAAGGAGAGCCTGAGACACATGAACTGAGTGATACAAGGAACCACTGGGGCTGAAAAACTCAAAAATTAATCTAATGAAACAAGGAGGTTTCCAGCTTGAAACAAAGAGAGATGGAGTGCACCCTGCAAGAGCAGACGTAAGGGGAGCAATGCAGCTCTCTTTTACCCGTTTCACTGAAACTATCTTCTGGGTGGGAGAGCTGGGGCAATTGTAGACCTTCCTTCTTTCTTGGCTGTGGAGAAAAAGAAACACAGACAGAGATTGCAGTAACTTGGCACATTGCAAGTGCTCGTTAATGAAATCGATAAAGTGACAGCATGAGGAGGAGCTGCAACCTAACAGATGCCTTGGTTGTGGAAGCAATGTGTTACTGCTTCCCATTACAAAAGCAATTGCACTAAAAAGTATTTCACAGCAGCAGCATAAATGGTAAAGACTAGATTGATGACAAAGCCAAGTAGTTCCTTTGAGAACTTTGTAAGAAATATTTAATTTCTCCATCCCTCCCAGTTCCTTGAATCTCAAAGCTGACCTTACTAGAGTGAACATTTTGGTTTCTTCTTTTTAAAAGTATATGTTGCTATGTTTCATTTTGAATCTCTCTGCTTTGCTTTGACTAGGCAGGAGCCAGGGCCTCAAGAGCATGGTGTCTGGGGAAGCTTTCAAAAAGCATCTGTCTCCAGCAGGCCTCCAGGCACAATAAGGATTCCCAGAATGCAGTCAGCCTTCAGGAGCAACAGCAAGGATAAGGAGAGGCACACACTGAATTTTGTGGCCAAGCATTGATATCATTTGACTTTGCCAACAAGATCAGGATTTTGTTTCTTGGCAGCTCTTACTGCCAGGCTGCTCAAACTCCCTCTTCCACCAAAGCACATGCCTTTTATCTTGTGCATTCTTTTTCATCTTCTCCTCCCTTTACCTGCTTCCTACTCCCATGGCTACTATTGGAATCTGCAATTCCTTGGAGTTGTTTCTGCTAGCAGAAAGAACGAGAATGATTTCCATGATGATCTTTTCAAGGTGTCTATGCTGCACATCCCTCTGCTGCATGTTATGCAACCATCTAGAGAGAGCCTCAAACTTCTGATGGTAGGATATTGTACCTTCTCATGTAAGCATTTAAACTGGGAACCCTTTTTACTTGGTGCATTTTCATAGGAATTACTGCATGGAACAATTGAATTCCTGGGTTCATCTAGTCTTGGATAACAGGCAAAACTAGGCAACCCCAAAGTTTCCAGATAGTGGTAAGAGAACATATCAACAGCATAGAGTTAACAGTATTTAGATTCTTTTATTGCAGGAAAGTATTACTTTCCTTAGTATTACTGGGTTTCTCCCATCAAACATGCTATCATGATGGCAAGGTAAGATCTGGTATTGTCTTCTCTGATGACATTGCCTGGTGGAAGCACCACATTAATTAACATAGATCTGTAGTGCCCCTCAGATGTGGAGATAGCTGTGCTATTGCAAACAGTAGATTTACTCCAAAATGCTTGTTGTTTTAAAATTTGTTTTATAATTCAGCCTCTGTTTTTACAGTTAACGCGGTGCATACGTAATGTCATTGTACAGCGCTTCTCTGCAGAACACAGAGCACAAAATTGAATCTCAAACCACTTCAGAGAACTGAAAGGGGATCTTTTAAACTGGGCTTGTAGTTCCTGCTGGCACATTGTACTTGGAGCTTAATTTGGGAGTGATTGCTGGAAGGAATACTTAACCCCTCGTGTTTTCCAGAGTTGGAGGATTTCTGCATTGCGGTGCAGTTGGGAAACAGGAGAGTGAGAAGCCCAGTGCTGGGCTCTCTACTTAGATGTGGTGTTTTGAAATTCAGAGTTTGTTACTTAAAGGGAACTACAGTCTAGTAGTGAGGTGAAGGGGGAGCATGGTTTAAGTGTCACTTGCACTCTGGCTGTGAAGAGAGAGCACTTGCTCTGAAAATAAGCATGTAGCTGCTGCTGTTCAAGCTGCTGCTGTTCAAGCTGCTGCTTTTGCTTCTTATTCTGCAAAGTAGTGCTATGAACCTCTTACAGGTTATTAGGAAAGAGAACTGAAAATATCCAGGGTATGCCCTACAACTTTGGTCTACTGAGTAAAAGATAAGCTACTCCTGCAATCTGGTGAAAAATGAGATGGGACTTTCCAAATCTAAATGTAATTTACATTTCTGTGGTTGGGTGATTATGTGACAGAAAAAGAAGCTGTTCTACATAAATATGAGGTGCTTGTTTGATGCTGCATAAACCCTATTAACTTACAATCAATAGCATGTGCTTCACGTATGGAAACATTCTGCATACTATAAAAAAGAAACCCAGAATAGAGGGCATTGCTAATACTTACAACCCAATTAGTTCAGGACGCTTGAGCTGCTTGTGCAAGTGATTTATTTTTGTCTGCATGTCCTTAAAAGTTCAAAAGAAAAGCAAACAGTCTTAGTATTAGTCCGTTGGTCTGGTGTGCAATAAAAGCCAAGTCAGAGCTTATTAACATGAGATCAGCACCGGTGCTGCCCCTGCAGATGTCATATTCTGCTCTCCCAAATTGTCTCTGATAGAAATCTACAGGAATCTGCCCTCCTGATATTACTTTTATATTGCAGTAATTTTCTGGAAGACTTATGTTCCAAATAATACAAGGCTAGTGTTTTAAAAACACTCTTGCTGGTTTGCAGACTATAGTCCAAAAATCTTCTAACCTAAAAGTTCTCTGTGTTGCTTCATTTTTGTATCCTGGAGACTAATGGCAGGCCTACTGTCCACACTCTTACCTGTGCTAGATTTGACTCTGTTGAATCTCCATTTGACACCTCTGTAATTATCTTTGTAAAAATTATTCTAGAATGGTGATGGTGTAAACAGAGAAAGAGCACATACTGTGATAAGCAGTAAGATGTCATACCTTTAAGACTTTTTCCTGTTGTATGACTAATTCTCTTCCTTCCAATATTCTTTTCTTTTGCTAAAAACCAACAAAAACAAATATAACTTTTTGAGGGGAAAGTTTTAATTTTAAAGCTACTGTTGGTTAAGTTTTCAATGTAAAGACACTACTAAAAAGCTACAAACCAGCACTTTCTATCCATCAAACATTTATCAGAAGTGAGGATTATGTGATCACACTGTGTGTTTGACAGTCTTTCTAGCCCCAGAAATTGTGACTGGTATCAGCAGTGAAGGAAAATCTTACAGAAATAAAATTCCTTTCTGTTTGGTAAAAATAGGCAGCAGGACAGAAGACAAAAGCCGAAGCTGGTGTCCATGCTGAGATAAATGCTTTGAGGGTGGCTATAACTTTTATCAGACCCAGAGGATCGACACAAGCAAGCTCCTTGTGACCACTGGGGAGGCATTTTTTCATTAGCAGCAGGAGCTAACGCTCTGCAGTGCCTGTGCTGCGTGCCAGGCTGGTGTGACAGGCGGCTCACTGGGGATCAGCAGTGCTGCAGAGTCACCTGCAGCCCGGCTTAGGCACTGTGTGAGCCACTGCCCAGGGCAGGGTGGCAGGGGGACAGCAGCCTGTGCATCATGGGCTTGGACGGGATGCCAGCCATCAGCCAAGTTCCAGCCGCTTCCATCATGACAAACACTGTGCGGGGCTCAGGAACTTGTGGGATGCAGAGCACCCGAGCAGAAAAACATCCTCAGGAGCTGGGGAGTGCGGGAAAGTCCTGCAGGTTGGTGGGGCAGGAGCTGAGTGTGAGCCCCCAGGGTGCTGTGGCAGCGATGGAGAGCAGCACCTCCCACCCCTGTGGGCAGAAGCACGGCCAGGAGGTGGAGGGAAGGGTTCTCTTCCTCCCCTTGGCACTTGTTAGACCATCTGTGGGTGCCACATTCCCCAGGTACCTGATGGATGTCAAGGAACTCTGGCAAGATCACGGAGTGGCCAGGAGGATGGAAAGGCTCCATCCCTGGGGTTTTTACAGCCCAGCTGGATGCAGCCTAAATGCCGCTCCCTGAGCTTTGTGTGGGAGGTCAGGCCAAAGACATGCCCCACCCCCTGTCCCTTCCCACCTGAAATATTCTGTTATCTCATGACTTTGCTGACTCATAAATCAAGATGCATGCTTTGCATGAAATCACAGACATATGCACCATTTCAAAACTTTGCTGTAGATTTTGTTATGACAAGTGCTTGCATTTAATTGTTTTGTTAGGAAAAAGATCAACTGTTCCTACTGCACAAAAAGAAACAATCAGCCAGTCAAGGGGAGGGGGAGAGGCAAGAAAATTAATTTGTAAGTCAAAACAGTCTGTTTTGTTTAGCACTGCACTTTTTCAAAACCTTATGATAGTAGAAAGAATATGGAAGATTTTAGTTCTAAAAGGCTAATTTAAATCCCACTGTATGTTTAGAAATCCAAGGCACCTTCCACTGGAGGGAGAAACCAAGATGCTAGCTACCCTCATGCTCGTATTCATTCCTGTGGTATAATAAACACAATAATAAACACAAGAAGAAAGCCTGTTGTCAGGAAGTCATGGTTGTGTCCACAAAATAGGAGGTTAAGAAAATGTACAGTTGAAAACTGGTCAGTAACCAGCTGATATTTGTGAAAGAAAGGTGGACTGTGTCCATCTCTTTGTGGACAGCTGCGTGCCTTGGGACCAAATAATTTGGGATCCACCTTGATTAGTACTAGAAGAACCCCCAAAGACTCAGTAAACCAGAAACTCAAATCTGCTATGACTTATCCAAAAGTCTATTCTCAAGACATCCTTGCACTCAGAGACAACAGTGGCAGGGGAGTTTTGTCATGCCAGTGACAGCCAGCAAAATCTTTGCTGTTCCAGTGTCTGGACAGAGTTGCACATCACAGAGCTGCCCTGACATGATCTTCATTGCTCTGGGGCAAGTCCAAACTTACAATCTATTTTTAATGATTTTATGGTCGACCCTCACACTCTTTCATCACATCACACCTATTTCTTATTTCAAAGATCATTTTCCTACCTTTATAAGTTTCTTACTCCTTTCTTCCAGTCTTCTTAATGGCTCCTGAAAACACAGCTGTGAATAAAAAGGGTTAGCAGTGGGTGAGGGTGGACAGAATGAGACACGAGGCAGCCACAAGGTTATTGAGATGGGAAACCAAACACAGGTCTTGATGTAAGTTTTGCATGTCTCAATATCTAAATGTAGACATTCTTAATGTTAATTAGGCCATTTGGTTTTATTCCTTTCAGAAAAAAAACCAAACAGATCAAATCCTTCCTATGCCAGTTATTTGGGTTTGTTTACAAACAAGGAGATGGAGAAAGTGTTTGTATGTTTGTGTGTGTTCATGAACTCAGCTTACAACCCATTTCTTACTGCATTTATACACAGAAACCAGTGGAAGAGCCAGCTGAACAAGAAAAAACATCCTTCTGCTTGTTTTTACCAAGAGCAGCAGCTCTAGTCTCTGATGTTCTTGTGCTTATGTCTAAACAGAAAAGCTTATAAATGAGGAACTGGATTTTTCCTTATGCATGTAAAACACCTGATGTACCAAATGCTGTCCCTGCTTGAGGACCCTGCATACCACAGGTTAGTTCTGCTTTATTAACAGCCAGCATGTCTTCCACCCACATTCTTCCCCAGAAAAGCTCTTGCTCAAGTTAACCAACTCTTGAGAAGAAGGGGTGAGAGAACATTTCTGGGCACCAAGTAAAAATGTGCAAAATGTGTGTGCTACAGAATTTGTCAAGTCATTGATAGCAGGATAAGTTATGACCACTTGCCTGAAAATTATCTATGTCCTCTGAACATAGAACATGTTGATACTTGAGAAATTTGTATTCATGGAATACAGGAATCTGAAAATTGAAATGAAATACATGTCACAAAAATATTTTTTAAATATACATTAATAAGAACGAAAAAATGCAATGAAGAGTAGGGTTTTTCCTCCATTCTCTTCTCAATCAAGATTCTTGATTCCTTAGACCTGTGCATTTCTGCTCAGAAGAAGTGACAGAAAGTTCCCTTGTGAAGCCTAGTTATGAAATCAACTTGCACAAAAATGTAAAAATTTCTAATTGTCTTCGTAGGAGCAGCTTCTTTAGTTATGCTTCCTACCAAGGACATGATTTTCAAAACATCCCTGAAACATTAAGATAACAATAGGTGTCACTTAACAAGCCTGGAAAGATGAATGTTGTTCTCAAGGTAAGTTCTTAAATATTTAAAAACATATTTGGCATTATTTTCCAGTTTTCTTTAACTGTGAAGAAATTCACAGTATTTGGAAAGTACATTTTGTACATACATTCCTCTTTTGCAATTAGCTGAAGTAGAATATTGCCTGGTCTCACAAGTTGTCTTTTGACATGTTGCTGCTGGTAAATATGTTTGTGTGTGATTGTGTGCATGCTCTGCCCTCTTCTCTGCCCAAAAGCACATGAAACAAAGGGTGAAAGGCATTTTGAATCACCTGGAAAACTTCTGCCAGCTGCAGTGAGACCAAGGCAGTGTAAATTACTTGCCCACATTTTCACCTTGAATCAGCTGCAGGTATTACAAGATGGTTTGGGGTCCTCGGACAACGACCCTTTAAAGTCCTCATCCTACCTCTTTCGTCTGCCTATTCAATTCTTTCTTGCCCTTTGGAGAAGTGAAGCCTGTCAAAGCTTTCTGTTCCTTCTTGGTCCTTGGGGACATAGGTGGTGTCTGAAAACTACAGAATTAGAGTGTCAGGCAAAGAGTTACAGCTTGGGCCTCTGTTCTGGCTGGATGAAAACAGGCAAGGCAGGACCAAGAGCATTAAAACAGAAATTCAAATTTCACCATTCCTTTTGCATTCTTGCTCCCCTATGCTTTTTGTACATGAGATGATGATAAAATAACAATCAAGCCCTCTAATGTAACACCACCCTAATCCTATTTTTGACCAGTGAATGGTTCTGATGAACTTTCCAAAACATTTTATTGCATTCACATTTTTCTGCACTTTTTCATTGTTTGACTTGGCCAAGAAGTAGGTGCACCAAATATATAAGGAACAACCTTATCTCACATTTATTTTAGCTGAACAAGAAACAGGAAGCTGACAAAAGCTCAGAAAGAAATTGTGTTTTCCTGGTGAAATTTAAGTGGTCTGGGAAGTGCCTGTACTTCTGCTCAGGCCTGCCTTACACCCAAAAGTGTCTGCCTCACAACCTTATTATGCTAAGTACTCTGAAGTTGCTTCATAGAATCTTAGAATCACAGACTCATAGAAAATGCTGAGTTGGAAAAGACTCATCAGGATCATTAAATCCAATCCAATCCCGGACCCTGCTCTCCTCTCCTCTCCTCTCCT
>VZRX01003027.1:249342-322843 GCA_013398075.1 Notiomystis cincta
TCCTCTCCTCTCCTCTCCTCTCCTCTCCTCTCCGAACCTCTCCGAACCTCTCCGAACCTCTCCGAACCTCTCCGAACCTCTCTCTCTTAATATGGTTTTTCCTCTAGACCCTTCACCACCCTTGTGGACCTCCTTTGGACAGCTTAAAGTCTTTTTTTATATTGTGGTGCCCAAAACTGCCCCCAGCACTCGCAGTGAGGCCTCCCCAGCTCAGAGCAGAGCGGGACAATCCCCTCCTTTGCCCAGCTGGAGATGCTGTGCCTGATGCACCCCAGGACAGGGTTGGCCCTCCTGGCTGCCAGGGCACTGCTGACTCACATTCAACTTGCCATGATCAGAATCTCCAGGTCCCTTTCTGCAGCACTGCTTCCAGCATCTCATTTCCCAGTCTGTCCGTACATCTAGGATTGCCCCATCCCAGGGGCAGAATCCAGCACTCATCCTTGTTAAACTTCACATGGCTGGTGATTTTCCATCTCTCTAATTTGTTGAGGTCTCTCTGCAGGACCTCCCTGCCCTCGAGAGAATCAACAGCTCTTCCCAATTTAGTGGTATTTGCTTTCTGCTTGCTCTAGAAGATAAAATAATGAGGGAATTTGCTCAGGTTGCACTCACCTTTTGAAATGTTGGTTTTCACTGGGAGGCTGCTTGTTTTCATCAAGAAGTTTGGAACCCATCTTGCTGAGATCTGTCTTTGCACTCTGTGGATGAGGTCACATCTGAAAGCAGTATCTTCCTACAAAAACATTGCGCAGAAAAATCTGTTGTTTCAAACAAAACACTGTGTCATGTCCCATCTCCTGCAGAGCTGGAATGAGATGCTCAGGTGGACTATATAATTTTCTCTCCCAAATTTTTCATGTCTGACAGACTTCACAGTGGGTTGTCTCTTATATGTTTGTAATACCAGATTTTTTCAGATGTTGAGACCGCCTGGTACAAAACCAATCTCATACCAAGCTCTAACAGAGAAATGCAATTTATTTCATAGCATTGACTGCCATAAAACTGGAAAATGCAAACACAAAACCCTTTGGCTCTTTTTCTTGATTTTAAGCCACAGTAAGTCTAGTTTTCACTTTGGTACTCTAACTGTTGAATTTATCCCTATTTCCATTTTTTGACAGGACATTTGGGCATAAATAGGCTTCAGGCCATCATACAGGATATAGGGGACTCTGACAGAAAGAACAGTCCCCATTCAGACTTTGGCTAGGAGGTTGCCACAGGCACAGAACTATGTACCCAGGCCACAGGGGATGCTGCAGGGGAGGAGGCTGAAGCAGCTCACTTAGCCCCTGCTCAGCAGAAGGATGCTGTGTGAGGCTGTGAAACAATTTATTTTTTTCCCTTGATCTTAAGCACAAAAAGCTCTGCTGAAATCCTGCACAGTCTTTCAAGGACAAAGCAGTCTGAAGGAAAGGAGATTTTGGAGGCATTTCCAGTGAATAGCTCACCCACTTTATTTATACAGCAAAAGGATTGAACTCCTCTGGCATTCACAGCAAGGATGACAGAGATAAACTGCGGGAGAGATTTGGGACAGCTGCCTTTCTGAGTGCTGCAACTGCTTGGCTGCTGCTGTGGATGCAACCTGCAGCCCTGTGGGGGTCTATGAGCAGGATTGGGGGCTGTGCAACTGGGCATAGAACCAAAGTCCCCCCACTAGTTCCAAATGGACAAATGTGTTTACAGGGTGAGAGGCAAAAGATGGAGGTGTACACAGGGTGGCAGAGGAAAGGTAAGTGCCTCAGTCCAGCAGTGTGAAATCTCTGACATAAATGAAATTTTTACTAAACATGGCAAGATGAGAACAAAGATAAAGGAAGTTTCACACAGCACCTCTAAAACACACGATAATCCCACCTAATCCAGACACTCACACTTTAATCCTAGGAGGATGACATCCCACATCTCCTCCTCTCTCTAAAAATTGCATGATTTCAGCTGCTTTATGAACCTCAACTCTTCCCAATTTGGCCATCTGGGTAGAGAAACAACCTTAGATTTTTACAAGTTTGTTTTCTGTGCTACCCCATAAACATCTGCACTGTAGAGGGGAGGAAGTGATGGTCCAGAGGGCCTTGAGACATGCTTGTACCCTGCACCACCTTTCACCAAAATTCACCCCTGTGAGGCAAGCAAGGAGGGGGACAAATGTAGCAAAAATGCACCAATAAAATCCAGAAGCCTTTTCTACATTTTCACACTATTCTGCCAGCCAGACTTACTTACACATTGCCCAAAAAGCTGGACCCTGCACCCAAAACAGAAAAAAACCATTGCAAATTACAAATTAAGAAAAACATGGAGTCAAAAGTAACAGCTCAAACTAGAGGCCAGTCAGCCTAACTGATGATTAATTCTTTTCCAAGCATGGTTCCAGCTATGTTGGGGGGTGATATCCAACCCCCCAAGCCCTTGGGTACAGTGAGGTGGTGCCAAATAATAGTTCCTTAATTAACAGACACTACTCAGCATTTTGCCTTTGTATTTCTCCAAGAATCAGTTTTGCTCCCAGCTGAAAAATCCCTGCCACCACCCCTGCAATGACACTGCTCCAGGTGTGGCTTTTGCAGTTGTGGGTTTGGTGCAAGTAGCTTAGATTTCCAGTGTCCTTGATGGAGGGTGTATGCTGTGCAGTGTGGGTTGAGCAGAGCAGCCAGGGCTGCTTCTCACTTTGCTCCCTCACTCTCAGCACAGCTCCCAGCCCCACTGCCTCACCTGCAGGGTTTTGCTCTCAGGGGTCTCATCCTTTGGCAGCTCACAGAACCCTCCATGCACCCCAGCTGGTTGATTTTGGCTTGTTATTTTCAGCTTTGCCTTGAAATCTCTTTCTCCTGACGGTCATTCTCTCAGGTACCTGTCCCATCATTGGCACTATTAATTCTTGTCATGAATGGTATATATAATTTCCCTCTTTGGTTTTGCCAGCAAAGCAGCTAGGCTGCTGGAGCAGATTTCTGGAGCTGGAACAATCAACTTTGTAACACAGGGCTGCTTCATATCAGGACCCAGTTCAAGAAAGCACTTAGGCAAAGGAATAATGACTGGCTTGAATGGGAATAATAGTGCTTAAAGTTAATTGTGTGCTTTTAAAATTGGGCCTTATATCATGCCAATCAAATAATTAATCTACTCAATTACAAATACATGCCCTAGACTTCCTTTACTCTAAAGGGGGAAAATGCAGATAGGGCCTTGAAAAAGCTATCAACATTCAATAGTAACACAGCAGAGACTTAAAATAATGTTGGCTTGCTCCTTGCTAACTTTTACCAAGCAGAAAATTCAGTGTGCCAGTATTTCAGTGACAATCAGTCAAGTGTTTTGATGAGCAAATGGACTATATATTAAAAGCTAAACAGGGCATTTTTCTCCTCCCTTGAGACAGTCTCAGTGGAAATTGAAAACTAAGTATTTTTTGGCATCACGAGTCCTCAGATTTCTAGTATGCATCACAGTAGGTCCACCAGAAAGTAATCTGAGTGACAGAAGGATTAACTGTGCAGGGAACAGCAGGAAAGTCAAGATGATATCTGTAACATGATGCACATAAAGCTGAAGGTAGTGATTAGAAGTGATACATCCTTGTGAAGCCAGATATGTTTTATGTGGCCATAGTCTACAAGCAGGATGATGCAACAAGCCACCTCAGAGCCCTTGCTGACCAGCAAATGCTGTATGACTATTAAATTAAGCACAGAAACATCCTAAAGCAAATAAACTGATGAATTTACTCATTAAACCATGTGCTTCTGTAGGAGCCAAATAAAATGTCAAAACTTACAACTTTTTCAGCAAGACCTGTGTTATGGACAAAACCTGTGATCCATCTGTGTTTGAAGTGGTTGATACAGCAAGCTGCTGGCTCATGACAGCTTCATTTGCCATGCTGTTGCTGAGGTCTGTTTTGAGCAGCCCAGCTAGGCTGTCATTTTTCAGAGAAAGTCTCTGAGGAGCTACAGATGCTAAAGTTAGATATGGTGCTACATGCTAATGTATGAGATTCAATAACCTGGATCAAATTATTGCTGCAATCCATGTCTGACCAGCTGGAGCTGGCATTATTTCCACTAGTCCCCAGATTAATTTCTCAGTTTAATTTTAAATGGAAGAATGATTTTGCTGTTGCTAATGATGCTTTTTTAGATTCATTGTGAGTTTGTTTTGGTGCCTCTTTGCATGTTAGAGACATTCTGCATCAGCTCCTAGGGATGGGCTAGTGTAGTGCATTGAAGACTTCTTTGGAAGTCCACTGCTGTGTCTGCAAAACAGGAGCCAGGGAGCTGGCTCTCATGGCAATTTGCATGCAGTTTTTGTTGTGTAGGTGTGTGATGTGTTAGCAGGGAGTGGTTATTTTTAGTTCAGACATCTAAAACCTCTATTCAATGATGTTCAGCTATGGACTATGAAACAAATCTGTCTAAACCAAGATACTGCTGTGTTAGTATGTGTACATGAATACATGCATGAAAAAGACTGGGGAGACAACAAAATACAGTTGCCTGAGATAAGATGCTTTTGGCTTTTTATCCACTTCTAAGAAGCCCTAGAGATGGGAATGGCATCCAGCCATGTTTTAACCAGAGATGTAGTGGGAGTGAAGCCTTAAGACTCTTTTCCCCTAAGCAGAGTGGTACAGAGGGGCAGTGACTGAAGCAGGAATGTGTAGGAAGTGAGACAAGAGGCCTAGGTAATTAGGAGGACGTTGGCTTGGCTCAATTTTAAACAGCAGGAGATATTTCCCTGAAGAAGTATGGCCTTCACTGCCACCTCAGACTGCCAGCTCTGTCAGGCAGCAATCGACCCAGCAATGCAGGAAACGCTCCAGCACTGTGGGGCTCTCCTGCTGAGCCCCCGTGCTCAAGCACATCCACAACAACTGCCATTTTAGCAGCTATAGCTCAGATGAAATGTGTTTAGGTTTAGTGCTCAGCTGACTCGATGGAAAGTATCAGCCTGGTCATCCTGTTCACTGGCTCTCCTAAAAATATCACCCAAACAGCGTGACAGAAGCAAATAAGGGAGGCAAAGTCCTCAGCCTGAGCATCCCAGACAGATATTGCTAACCCTAACAGCTTGCTGGCAGCTGTAGTGCCAACACTCTCCCTCTCCATGCATTCTCCCAGCATTTAGAAAATTGGAAATTCTGTCTCCCAAATGGAGGAATTTGGATCTAAGAAAAAACTAGGCAAGAGAGAGTTGGCTTTGCACTGCTCGAATTTCCCCATTCTCTGACTTTTGCACGCCTTATTTTGCAGTCTCAGTGGTGTCATGTTCCAGACTTCATGCCTTTGCTTCTAATTCCTTTTTCTGCTTGTGCTCCTTTACACGTTATGGCTGTCTTCATTCTTTGAGACAACTCTGTCTCTTTACAGACCCCATACTTCACTCTGTGAAAGTACTGAGCTGCCACTTGCAATCTCACACAGGACAGCCCTCCCATATGCTGGAGGAAGGTGAAATCTTTTGGTTACCACATGCAGAGGGCCTTGCTTGAACAAAGCAAGGGTTTCAACTGTTCTGTGGTACAGATGTCCCATTTGTGCAGATGAGTGGTCATTTAAATTTCGTTTATACAGAGATTTTTCATTTGTGTATGGGTAAAAAAACCTCCAAATCTGAGTTCATCACTGCCCTGCATCCATCACAACCTCTCAAAATTCAATTTCCTTGTTTATTCAATGGCACTTTTAACAAATTCTCTGCTATGTCCAAATCTGCTCAGAAAAGCATGTCTGCCATGAATGTTCAGACAGTGGGTGCCTGCACTTTGGTTTTAGTAGACACAGTACTTAAAGTACTTCTGTTTCTCTTCCATGTTGTTGGAAAGAGTTGATTTTCCTTTTGGGTTTTTTGGGTTTTTTTTTTTTGGTTGGTTGGTTGGTTGGTTAGTTTTGTGTTTGTTTGTTTTGGGGTTCTTTTGCATTTTTTATTTGTTTGTTTTTCAGTGTTTTTAGGCTAGATTTGGCAACCATGAAAACCACATGCTAACATCTGAACTGGAATAAAAATAGGGATATTTTTATGTCTTGCTTGGATTACCTTTTCAGCTCAAAGAGTTCCCAGGTGCATGTTCCAATGCTTAAGACTGGTAATCCTCCCACAAGAACAGGACTTCTGTTCTTGTTCCAGGAGAGGAGACAGACAAAAGATAACTCTAACAGATAAAGCTTTGGAGTTCCTTGCATTTACAGTCTGCTTTGCAAAATTAAGTCACACGCTTCTGCAGGAAAGGAGCCAACATGCTGTAACATTTCAGAATATATCTGTTGCTTACTGTGGTTTCACTGTTTCTGGTATCTAATCTACCTTTCTTGTGTCTAAGCTGCTTCCCTTTTCTCACTGACCAAAGACTTTGACCAGGTTTTACTGATTAGTAGCACTGGAAAACCCAAGCAGCAGAATTAGATTGTTGTTGCCTCAAAACCAGCCCATACTGTGCCCATAGACAACCTTGCTCTCAAAGCTGGCTACTGCAATAGCAGAAGTAAAGTTTGCTTTCTATTTCACTCCCTGCACAGCAGTGCATAGCACAACAAACAAACTTTGTCCTTCAGACACTGGAGCAAAAATGTGCCATCCTGATATTTAAGGTCCCTTCCAACTCAAGCTGTTCTATGATTTCTGTGATAAACCCTCCAGAGTATTCACTGCCATGGTAGATAATTCAAGGCTTGAGCGACTGTTCTTGACCACTGCATATTGCTCTTCTTTCTTGCAGAAGATACAAGAAATATTTTTAAAACAAATCCATGCCTCCTCTGGCTAGCAAAGGTCAGTGAAAATCAACTGTGCTCTATTCTAACAGGAATTAAAAACCTTTTTTCCCTCTAAAAAGGCAATTCATTGGCTTTTCTGTAGAAGTTCAATAATCTTTTCAGTGCTCAAATAACCTGCAAGCAATCCACTGAACTTTGATTCCAAGGGGAAAACATTCAAGAAAATAGTAAAAAGACAATGCAAACAAGCATGACTGTACTGAACGCATCTGGTAAGGTCTATGAAGAGAGAAAATTTGTACAATTACTGAAGACATCTCTCTTGTAAATTGGGATGACATCTTGATACTGAAACTCTTCAGTCTCCTTGCAGCCTTCCTCAATCTAGAGAATTGTACTGTATTTCTCACTGACAAAATGTTCCTGGATTGAAAAAACCACAAAGGGGCAATGGCTGCTTCTGTTTCTCAAAAGTCTTATAGACTCTCCTCCTCTTCATTGCTCAAATAGATTCTCAGGAGCAATGAGGAGATGTCTTCTGATCTGCTCACAACACAACACCAAGGATATATATTTACAACTCCCATTTTCACCAGATGCAGGGACAGTCCTCACAGAGAAGTGCTGCTGCACAGAGTAGGAAACAAGACTTAGCTGAAGATTTATTGGCTCAAGCACTTTGGTGCTGCTCGTACTCTCTTCTTCACAGTGAGACAGACATTAATTACAGGAGATTGAAAGGGGTTTGCAGCCTGTGGCATAGCACATGGAACAGACATTGGGTTGCACTTCTGGTCTGTTAATATGCAGTTTCTGGGAGCTAGAGAAAGGCCATGATAAATGAATTGGCAAATTCCAAGCTCTGATGTTGTTCTGATTATAAAACTTTCTACAACCAACTAGGAATTAGGAGAATGCCTTATCATGTTCATATGCTTTTGACATTTCAAATGTTGCTGTTGTTGACCTGAAAAAGAATCATATGATTCTCATCTGAAAGAATAAGATTGGGAAGGAACAAGAAAGAGAAGGAAAGACTGAAAAATCAGGGAGTGCAGGTCTGTTCTTCTGGTGACAATGACTTTGTGTTCACACCTGACCCCATACCCCTTCTCTGTCCCATTTTCTCCATTGCTATCCTTTATCCTTAATCCTCACCCTGCTGTGTTGTAAGACTCTATTTGAACACAAAATAAAAGAACTGGACACCAAATAGAAATGCCACGAAAGTTAAATGTTATAGTGGTTGCATATTTGCTCGGACTTTTTTCTCTCTCTTCATGGATCTCTAGTTAGTGGGAAACTTTGTACAGTTCTGCTGCTTTTCTCTGGAAGTGACAGTATGAACCAGGCAGTTTTCCTTGTAAACACTGAGGAGGCAGTTGAAGGCTGGTTTCTAGTGTGAGTTATTGGCATGTGACCGTAGCATGGTAAAAAATTACTCCCAAAATCAAACAGATGAGCAACAACTGTTGACTTAACTGCTGTATATTTTACTGCCTACCTGAGGGATGTTTTACTCTGGAAGAAGTATGGACATGTCTGTGCCTACAGGTATACAGCCTCAGGAGATGTTGCAGCAGGGCTGCCAGCTTTTGTGATGCAAAGAGTGTACTTGACAGTGAGGTTCCATGCCCCACAACAGCCTTCTCTACACACTCACCAGGGCCCAGCTGGCAGCCAGGAATCATAGAATCATAGAATCATAGAATCAGTCATAGAATCATAGAATCATGATCATAAAATAGCCTGGATTGGAAAGCAACCTTAAGGACCATCTAGCTCCAACCCCCCTGCCATGGACAGGGACATGTTTCACTAGACCAAGTTGCTCAGAACTCCATCCAAACTGGCTCTAAACACTTCCAGGGATGGGACATCCACAACCTGTCTGGGAAATCTGTTCCAGTGCCTTGCCATTCTCACAGTAATCAATTTCTTCCTGATATCTAATCTACACTTTCCCTCTTTCCATTAAAAGCTATTGACCCTTCTCCTGTCACTACTCGCTCTTGTAAAAGTTCCTCTTCATCTTTCTTGTAGGCTCCCCTCGAGTCCTGAAAGGCTGCAATTAGGTCACTCTGAAGCCTTCTCTTTCTCAGGCTGAACAATGCCAATCCTCTCATCCTTTCCTTATAGGAGAGGTGCTACATCTCTTTGGTCTCACTCCACCAGGTCCCTGTCCTTCCTGTGCTGGGAGCCCAGGGCTGATGCAGCTCTGCAGGTGGGGTCTCACCAGAGTAGAGCAGAGGGGCAGAATCCCCTCCCTGCCCTGCTGCCCCCGCTGCTCTGGATGCAGCCCAGGGTGTGTTTGGCTCTCTGGGCAGCGAGTGCACGTTGCTGGTTCATGTCCAGACTCTCATCCATCAGCATTCCCAAGTCCTTCTCCCNTTGGCTCTCTGGGCAGCGAGTGCCCGTTGCTGGTTCATGTCCAGACTCTCATCCATCAGCATTCCCAAGTCCTTCTCCCCAGGGCTGCTCTCAACTTGTTCATCTCCCAGTCTGTGCTGATACTGGAGATTGCCCTAACCCAGGTGCAGCACCTTGCACTTGGTCTTGTTAAACCTCATGAGATTCTTATGGACCCACTTCTCCAGCTTGTCCAGGCACCTCAGGATGGCATATCATCTTTCAGGTGTGTCATCCACACCACTCAGCTTGTTGTCACCTGTGAATTTTTTGAGGATGTGCTTGATCCCTCTGTGTCAAAAATGGACATTAAACAAAAAAAAAAAAAAAGAAGGCCAACCACATCCTGGGCTGCACTACCAAAAGCACAGGCAGTTCTTATCAGTCTCCGCACCCACTTGATGAGAGACAGCAGAAAAATAAGGACATGTACAGTTCTCAGAGGTGAATAGATATGGGACAAGATGCAATGGATATAAGCTGCAGCACAGGAAATTCCAGTTAGATATTAGGGAAAAAACTACAGTATGAGAGCAGTCAAACTTTGGGACTAGAGCCCGTAGATGATGTGGCCTCCATTTTTTGAGATATTCAAACTCCACTGGTCCAGGCACTGAGCAACATGGCATAAGTTGGCCCTGTTTTGAGTGACTGTCTAACACAGATGACCTCCAGAAACCCATATCCTATATTCTAAGACTATCCCAGAAACCCATATCCTATATTCTATGACTATCCAAATGGATCATTCTTGGGAAAAAAAGGATAAAGCTACATTCCCAGGGAAAGTGCAAACTTTTCTTCTCAAAAATCAAATACTCAGGAATATTTAATGCTCCATATAACTGCCAAGGATGAGCAGCTTCTTAAAAGCCTATAGCTGCTTCTTGCTTTAGACAAGAGTTACTGAGTTTCACAAGTCAATGTGAGAATTTTTTTCTGAAAACTTTCCTTCCAGTTATTGAAAGGCAAAATACAGCCTATAGGTTAAAACATGAGACACATTATGTGAAAAGTGGTCTGATTCAGTAGCAGACTTGTTAAGTACCTTTGAAGAAAATGTCTGAAGTCTTTCATACCTTTCATAGTATGTAATATAGGCTATTACACAGATGAGACAAATTCAACACTGTTTTCAATTTTTGCATTTGGGTGTCATGGAAAATATTGCTCTACCTCTTATTTGAGGAAAGGTACATATCTTTTTAACACTGAATTAGCTGTAAGTTTTAAATGGCAGATCACTAAAGAGTATTTCTAAGCTTAACTGGTTATTGGAAAAACAATTTCTTTATTAAAATCTGAAAAGAGAAGTTAGACATTGTTAGGGAAAGTATTATATTTTCTACAACTATTGCTTTTTATCTTGTGGAATCTTAACACAGGGATAGGACAGAACGTTTAATGAGCTTTTGGATTTAAAAGTCCCCAAGCATATGCCCTTAATTTGGAACAAAGAGAACATCCTTATTCTGAACACTTTTATTATTCATACTGAGCTCCTGGGAATGCAACATCAAGATTTTGAAATATGAGTTTGTCCTACTCTGCTACTTGTTGCATGGCCAGGTTTTGTAGCTGTTCTGCTATACCACTGATAGAGAATGACTTTTTGAAATTAAATGGGGTCAAGGAATAGTTGCAGGTTTGAGTGTACCTGTGTTGCTCTGACAGATTTCCAGTAGCAGATGTATAAAATGGATACAATTAAGAATAGAGCCAACAGTGTATTATAAAGATGATAATGATATCTCATAGCAAATCCTCCCCACATCTTTCTCCTTTTCAAGTGCCTTATTCTCTTCATTTATTAAAAGTTAGAGTTGATGCTTTTTAATTATAAAAAGACTGCAGTATATAAAAAGCATATGCAGAGTGAATACTTATATCTCTCTGGAAGACTATTGTTTGATAAAGTAATAGAATCATTTCAGGAGTACCAGAACATTTTCAGCCTTTCAGTCTGCGTAGCTTCAGGCTTGCTACAGGGCTATCAGATCACCTCTTAGGTATTGTCTGAGCAATTGAGAAAATCCTGTTGAGAGGCTGAGTGGCCCTCATACCACAGGAGAGAAATACCTCTACCTATGTATATGTCCACAAACACATACTCCCATGTGTTATTTTCACTTTCACTCCAATTAGCCCTCTTTCTTTCTCCTGTATCTACTTATGAGAACACACATGCTGCAGTAACTGAAAATATTTAGCATACATGGAACAGGACAAGAATAAATAAAACCCCAAAACGCATCTTCATCAAGGAACTTGATAAGGGAGATGATAATAACTGGTCCAATCCTGTGTGTCAGCTGTTTGTGGCTTATGAGCAATGAGTGGCACTTCAGGAAGCAGACAGAGCTGGGTTGCAGTAGCAGTTCCTCAGCAGTGCTTCTCTGCAAAGTCCAGGAGTCACACGGAATGAGGCCAGTGTCCTGCCATCCTGCTGGAGAGGGGCTGGGTAAGTGCTGCAAAGTCCTCAGCAGAGCTACTGAGGTACTGCAGACAGACCAGGAGGAGGGAAATATTATTAAACTCAAGTGAGAAGGCTGCAGATCTGGATGGAGCTTAACAGTTCCTGGTGGGAGGTAAGATTACAGCAGCGCTGGGGGGAAACATGACAAGAGAGAAGTTAAAAGTGCTTTGGGTTCTTAGTTCACTGCAGCAGTTGTGAATGTTGTATTTTACAAAATAGTTGGAAGTAAAGTAGTGGTTAAAAGTGTATTTTGGGAATATTATTGCAGAAAAGGCTGCTGGTGTCCTTCTGCAATGGCATCTACACTTTCATAATCCTTTCTGAAATTTATTAAAAGATAATAAGAAAGTGTTATTGGTCTTGTCAATTAATTTTAAACAAGGATAAGAGGGAAATTTCCATGATGATTCTACCAGCTTCCTTATTGGCTCTGATATTTTTCATGATGAGTAAATTTTTCAGAATTAGCTCAGATGCTGATCATCTCAAGTTGCCCTCATGAAAGGTTGCCAGATCTGCCTTCACTTTTGCACTTTTAGACACTGTCCCTGTTGCTCTCAGGCACTCACACAGCTCAACAGTGAAATAAAACCTCATTGTGGGCTGAAGCAGCAAAAGCCCAACCAACAGGTCAAGGACTGCAGCTGGCAAGTCAAGGGTGTGATTATTCCACTCCATTTCCTACCTGTTAGGCCACACCTGGGATGTGGAGCCCAGATTCTGTCTTCCTTGTCTAAGACAGACTGAAAAATTCAGAGTAGCATAATTTCCCCTGCTAGAAATATTCAAGGCTCAGTTTGATGGGACCCTGGATACCTCAGTCTACAGCCCTGCTTTCAGCAGGAGGTTTGACAGTAAAATCTCTTGAGGTCCCTGCCAGACTGGATGTTTTTAAGATTCAGCAGTCACAGTCAACACAGACTGGGATATGCCCATTACTTTCTGAAAAGTCATGCAGGGATACAAAAAACTATCTCTGGAGGAGTTACTTGAAGTGCTGAAACCTCTAAGCCTTGGAAAAGAGGGATAAATTTGATGAGGGAGTGTCACTCCAACACAGATTTATCACCAGCTACCTATTTAAAGCTAGCTTAGATATTTCTACATGGCATTGTGTTCTGAATTGCACACATACCTCAGGTTCACATGGCAACATGCATATCTTCTATACCCAATGCTGTACAGAGAGACTCCATGAATTCTACCATTTTACTCCTAAAAAAACCATGTGCAGGTTGCTTAACCTTAAACAAAAAAAAAGTCCAGGGAAAAAATACTTCAGGAACAAAAAATAATAAAATACTGGAACCTCTCACCAGTTTAAGGAACTTCTTCCTAACCTAGAACTGATCAATGTTGCACAGCTGAAATTAAGTTCCTGTGAAGATAATCTTAGGTGTGGGAATGGAATGAGGTCAGACACCCACTAATATGGTCAGAGGAAACAATCTGAAAATTAAGTGGAGATAGCTTTTGATACAGAATTCATTATTTTATTGTCATCTCACTGAACAGAGTGAAATCTTTCTTCTTAAGTGAAAGTAAGGGGAAAAGAGTTTTAGCCAAAATAAGAGACATAAGGAAAACCTAGAGTGGATACAAAATAGGCATTGCTTTATCTGCACTTACTGTACTAAAGGTACTTAGTAGTAAGCGGTGAGCTCTCTCACCATGATGGCTGTAGAAATTATTGAATCACTTCCACTGATGATCCTGATTTGATGGTGCAGAGAGAAAAAGGCAGCAATGGAAATTGCTACTCAGTGAGATGATGCTTCTAATTTTCATCTCAGTTGCAAAATTAAACACATTAACTGCGTGCTTTATTTTCTTAAACTCCCCAAATTCCTACCATTACTGATATCAACAGAAAAGCTATTTTGGGAGAAGCTCTTCTGTGAAGATGTATTTGAATTAGTGCTTAATGAGCTACCTTGAGAACCAGAAGCAATGGGGCTGAAGAGGCATATTTCTGTGGCCAGTCTAACCCATCCTGTTGAGAAGATAAAGGTCAGATTACTGCCTCACTGTGGCTGTTTTGCCATGGAAACAGAGCTCATATCTGCACAAGTGCCCCATGCCAGGCATCCACCAAAGCCTCTCTGTTGCTCCCCTCCAAGACTGAACAGGGGAGAAGAAATATAAAAAAGGTTTCATAGGTTGAGGTAAGGACCAGGAGAGATGACTCACCAAATACAGTCATGAGCAGAACAGACTCATCTTGGGGATATTAATCGAATTTATTACTAACAAAATCAGCAGGATAATGAGAAGTAAGTGCAGACCTTAAAAACACCCTCCCACCNTGAATTTCTCCAGTGTGAGTCCATCCCATAGGCAACAGTTCTTCACAAACTGCTGCAACACAGGTCATTCTTCCCCAGGGTGCAGTTCTTCAAGGACTCCAGCATGGGTTCTCCATGCAGTCACAAATCCTAGCAGGAAACCTGCTCCAGCATGGGCTCTTCTCTCCATGGGTCTGTAGGTGCCTGCCAGGAGCCTGTTCCAGCACAGGCCTCCCACAGTTTCACAGGCTCTTATGCATTGACCTGCTCCAGCATGGGTCTCCTCCACAGGCTGCAGGTGGATCTCTGCATTCTCCTGATCCTCTAGGGGCTGCAGGAGCACAGCTGCTTCACCATGGACTTCACCATGGGCTGCAGAGGAATCTCAGCTCCAGTGCCTGAAGCACCTCCTCCCCCTCCTTCTCCACTGACCTTGGTGTCTGCACAGCTGCTCTTCTCGCATGTTCCCACCCCGCTCTTTTCTGGCCACAAGTACAACTATGTAATAACTTTTTTCCTTCTCCTTCTCCTTCTTCTCCTCCTTCTCCTTCTTCTCCTTCTTCCTTCTTCCTTCTTCCTTCTTCCTTCTTCCTTCTTCCTTCTTCCTTCTTTCTTCTTTCTTCTTCTTCTATATGTTATCACAGAATCATGATCATCATTTCCAACTGGCCCAGTCTTGGCCAGTGGCACATCCATCCTGAAGCTGGCTGGCATTGGCTCTGACAGACTTGGAGGAAGCTTCTGGCAGCTTCTCACAGAAGCCACCCCTGTAGCTTCCCCCACTACTAAAACCTGGCCATACAAACCCAATACATCAGGGTATCTCCTACACAATTCATTTTGTACCAGTTTACTTTGGTGCTGTTTGGGTCTTCTCTTCACCATGCTTCACTGACTCCATGTGGACTTTACTAGTTTTATTTTACCTTTTCATCTATCAGGTAGGGCTCATGGTATCACAGATGAACATCCTGTCAGTCTGTCTTCAGCTACTGTTTCATTAAAACTACAGTGAATAATGACATAAAATATTGGGCTCTTACGCTTTGCAGTGATAAAGAAGATGTACAGAACATTAAATAGCCTGGATGAAATGAAGAGAAGGAAGTTAAAAAGGGAAGTTATTTCATAACTTATTGTTTTCAGATCTGGTTTTCTGCAGAGGTCTAAAGATCAACCAAGTACAGGGACCCAGTGCAACACCACAGCACAGGGCACTCCAAAACTGAGCAAGAATATTTCGACTGTCTAAACAACATTAAGGCCACAAGCAGCATGGCCCAAGATTTTCTGAGGACTCCTGTGTCAATGAAATGGGGAGAAACTAGAAGAAAGCATATTAGGAGGACAGTGGCACAAAGGGCAGGTGTGGGTATTCTTCCAGAGCCCAGAACAACAGCACTTACCATAAGTATTTCTACACCTATGGCTGGCCTGTCTAGTTGCCTTCTTAAGTATTTCAAGTGAACTTCAAATAGGCAAAAGATTTTTTAAAATGCATCAGTAATGAGCTTATTGACAACACAACTGGCTTCACATTTTGGCATATGTACTGAAGGTCTTTCTCTAACACAGTTGTTTATCATTTGTTCAGAATGGAAACCTGCAGTTTTAACAGCAAAATGAACCATTTCAGACCAAACAATTTGATGTAACAGAGCACCTGTGTGCACACAGCACCTTGCTGTACTATGCAGAGTGTAGCTGTGCTGATCAAGGAAAGGCTCTTGCAAAACAGTCTGCTTTGAGAATGCGGTGTGGAAAAATTCTCTTGCAGTAAATTCATCCTTTCTGCAATGACAAGAGGAACCTGAATTCCTCTTTAACCCATGTGGCAGAAACATCATGTATGTGATTGTGTTTATGCTAAGGTAGGAAATCACCTTTGTTATCAGTCAAAGAGTGTTGGCAGCAAGCTTTGCTTTCTGTACTGCTCCTAGGCAGCAGGAGCTGACACCAGTGCAGGGAGATTTGTTCCTCTGACAACACATTTTAGCATCCTAAGTTTCATAAATATCTGTATGTGTATACTCAGCATGAAAGTGATCTTTGGTAAAATTCTTTTTTCCATGCACCCAGTGATGGAGCTTGCATTACCTCTGCAGTCAGAAATCAGATTAAATAATCAATCTGGGAACAAAACACTATTAGTAGTTGCAGTACACATTTAGGGTGAGTAGCAATAGGCTCATGCTGAAATCCTTAAAAAAAAATATATTCTTCCTTACAGCATGCTGCCTACCCCAGCAGGCAATTAGGGAGGTTAGTACCAAGTTCAAACAAATTTTAGGATAAGTATTGTCTTTTCAAGGTGAAAGGAAGGATTTTTTCTTCTCAGAGAGGCATATATGCTTATAGAATCTGCATGCTGCTGCATGTATGATTTCTTTCTCTGCAGTCTAATGTCATCTTTATGGTAGGAGTAATACATTTCCTTGTCAATCAGCTCCCCCTTCCATTTTTTTCCCCCAGTGGGAACAAGCGCCCATAATGAGTGAATTGCTTTGCTGGATTCATGATGAAAGGCACATCTTCTGAAAAACCTACTGGCTTGCAACAGATATGAACTAGTAAAATCCTTCAAAAAAAGGTAATATTAAAGTTGATGATAGACTGATAATGATGCCTTAGGTTTTAACTCTTAAATTTTGTGTGCAGTAAGAACTGTGCAGTAGATAAATAAAAGTAAGACACTCTCTCAAAAAGTCTATTTAGGCTGCAGATTTTTGTATGCCATTCTAATTCTTCCACTTGGCCTTGTTGACAAACACTGAGGCCAAAGCACAGTCCAGTAGAAAAGAGAAGATGTGGCAAAAGTTGGGCAAATTGCTAATGTTATTAGTATTAGAACAGTTGGTTTCTAGATCTGAGATCCCTTCCACATTGTCAAAGAAGAAATACTGCAGATTTTGATGTGCAGTTAGGTTTTGGTTTGTTTTCAGTACTTTTCTGAAAAAATCTGGGTTCTGGTAAGACCTGAACAGAAATTTGAGGGGGTTTTATTGATATGCTATACTTCAACATGGTGCAGTTTTGGCATTTCTGTAGGAGGAAAAGGTAGTGAGACAGACTGAAGGGGAAACAGACTTTCCCCATACCAGTTTTCTTCAGGTACATTTAACTAAATTTGAATAATAATGCCCAGGGATATTAACTTGCAAAGTGGGTGTTTTCCCCCTAAATTAGGAAAAAAACTAGGAGGAGGCCACCAGATGCATTTCCTCTTTTCAGAGGAGCTTAAATGTATGTCTCTGCTATGCAAAGATGTGTGAAACAAGGAATTTCAGGTCACATTTTACTCCCTGTACTTTTCCAAAATGTTCTTTCTAATGTGTCACAGGCAGTATTTCTCACTCATAGGACACCTTGCACTGCCTGGGTGACAGCCACAAATCACAACTGATCCAGAAACCAGAGAGAGACATTTTAAGAAACCTATTATCTATAAAATGTTTTTGGCTGATATTGATACTGAATGTTTTTTCTTTTGTAGGTAATTAACTATCTTTCCATTCAGGTGCTTGAAATAGTTAGGCATGCTAGAAATATGAGTCAAAAATAGGGTTTTGTAGGTAAAAGCCAAATGTTACTCAAATTGCATACTGCCTTTCTGTTCTTCATAATAGCAGCTGATCTTTTACTTAATAATAAAAACTTATTAACTGATCAGCCAGTCTTACATACTAGGCTCAAGCCCACAGCTGGCACTAGGAGGGACTCTGAGCAGATCAAAAATCAGGCTTTTTGTAAGGAGCACAAATTATTACGAATGATGCCCTTCCTGATTCTATGTAACCCATATCAGTTCAGAGTTGTCAGGACCATCACTCAAGCTTTACCCACAGCTAAATGAGTCAGGCTACCTGCAGTGAATTTAAGGTGTCCAGGTAGATCTTATTTTTTGCTTTCTGCCACTGAAATAAGTGAAAGAGAGGAATATTTTTCTAGAAGACCCAACCACTGTGCTTGCATAGCTCCTGGCAGCCTGTGTAGTCCACTTCTGAATTAGCACTGCAGGTCCTTGGGTCCTGGCATAATAAATGTAGACAAACAAAACACCTGTCTTGCCATGGTTATTCTGTGTACAACTTTAAGTTTGGAACAGCTGAAAAATCACTAACAGCATGTATTATGCCTGGGTGTAAAGGGCATGGCCCTCTTTCCTCAAGGACCTTTGGCAATCCAGAGTAAAGGTACCTAATCAGTCTCAGGACAAGCAGTCCTTGAAATTTGGCCCAGATTCTCATCTATTAATAAACAACCTTAGCCCTTGAAAATGTTGCTGTAATGCAAACTCAAACTGGATGATGGCTGAATACACGTGAGACAACAGTACTATGAAAACACACTATCACACTTCTAGATTTTTAGGGTGTCACTAAAACTACCAGCAATTACCCAAAATTTGTAAAATAGATGCATTTCTAATATCTGTGTTTAAAACCAGTGATGCTCTAAAATAATCACATTCTGCCACCAGCTCAGTACATTACTGCTGAAAATCTAAATGTACCAGTCTGGAATCCATTATGCATGCTGTTGGTAAATCCTGGGCAAAATTGTATCAATTTAGCAGGGAAAATTAATTGCAATTATGTATATTAAGCATTCTATACCTATCTAGATCTTGATGCTAACTACAAATTAGAGACCAACAAAGGTAATGAGGGTGTCTGTCCCAGATCATACTCTGGTATTTCACTATTTGGTTTAATCCTGGATTAAAGGATTGAAGATTTGCCAAATACAAGCACATGGAAAGAAGTCAACCTGAAAAACTCCTATTTGTTTTGACTGCTTGAGAGAACAACATTGTTATTTATCAACAAAATTATATAATTTGTATGTTATGTAATTATTATATTGCATCAAAAATATATATCAATATTCAACATTAAAACATTCCTTATATTTTAATTACTTATGTTTAACTATGTGCTAACTTACTTTATGCTAAAAACATATTGTTTAATTTAAAACCCCCATACAGATGTTACTTGAAGGTTTTAAAGGTGCCTTAGCTTGCTTTCCACTGGGATGCAGTCATTCTAGAACAAGTCCTAGAAGAAGCCAAGACAAAATTACTAATTTGAGAGGCACAGGTCTTGATTTAAGGATATCTTAGCTTTAGTTCTGGCTTTGCCATGGAGTTTCCAGCTTTTTCTCTCTATGCCTTTCAACAGATCTTTGAGGCCAGCTTGCAGAAAGGTACTAGAGAAGAGCTAGGCATTAGTATTATGATCACCTCTTAATATTATCTAAACAGTTCTTTAGCTGTCAGCCACTCTTAAAATTACAAAATGCAAAAAGGCAATTTCCATCACATACCAGTCTGTTGTGAAGTAGCACAGAGCAGGACTTGCCTTGTGTTTTTTAACCAAATGTGAAGCAACAGGATGTCAGTTAAAACATTCTCATGTGAGATTACATTTAAAAGTTATGTGTCTATATTGTTGCTTTCAAAACTAGTATAGTCAAATAGAATTATGTGTTCTGACAGAAACATGTTAAGCCTTCAGGAGGGCAAAACTGACCTTGCACAGAGGCCTTACAGAGACTCAGTTCCTCAGCAAAGCTTCTTTTACCACGTATACACCTCACAGCAACCATCATTGCTTGATGAGCCTTGGACACTGGCATGGCTAATAATTTTTTAATTAATCTCCTGGTTTTCCTCTGCTAGCACTGTGCAGCTGTGCTGATGACACCACATCCCAAGATCCAGATACTGAGCTAAAATTTTGGCAGAAAGCAGAGCTGAGAAATGGTGCTGGGCTGTACAGTGAGTTTTATTTCATCCCTTACACTTAGATGTCTCTGACCACATCCAAACCCACACTTAGTCAATTACAATCTAGGTCATATTTTCCTCTTGCCCTGCCCTGTTTTCTCAAAACTTTCTAATCATTCCCTCCACTCTATGCAGCAGCCTTTCCAAACAAATATGTCTTTGTGAACTGTGAGGCTCACATCTATGTGTATAGTTTATCATTTTAGGCAGTAGTATAAAGTACTGTTCAGAAATGGGAGGCTTTGAAGACCTCTAATGGCTAAGAAGTATTTACAAGGTAAGGGATGCTGTGGTACAACTAAAAATCTCCCCGAGGTTGTGTGCCCATGGGCAGCCCCACCCTCACACCGTGCAGCCTCAGGGGTGTTGTTTTGTCATAAGCTCAAAAAAGGAAGTAAGACAATGACTCTTTAAAGTCTCAGGTCTTTTGCTTTTTGTTCTTAGAGCTTACATAAAATGAAGATCCGAGTAAACAACACTTGAAGAGTGGAGAGAAACTCTAATCTGTAAGTACACACAGAATGAAAAAAAAAAAAAAAAAAAGCCTTGGTTTGCAAAGTTTTTAAAAGAATGTTTGCAAGTTTACAGGGGTGGGAGGGGGGAGCATTCAGTGGTCTATTTGTTTTTTATTTTGAACTCATTTTCTGCACAAATGTTTTGTCATTGTGTTTTGTAATTTCCTAGTAAAGGACAGCATTGCTTCATTCTTTTCCATATTGCTGCCCTGTAGCTTTACACTGTCTTCTAAATTTAGGAGGCATTTTGTTTTCATCCATCCTTTTGTGTGTGTTTGGTATCACCTAGTCTCGGTAAGGACCATAAGGCTTTGTTCTCGCTGTTAAGATACAACTAAGGAGGTAAATAATCATTTTTAGGAACACTTCATGGTTTCTATTTTTTTGTGTAAAAATAGTGTCAATCTCAAATGAAAGAGGACTAACTCAACATGCTTTTCCAGCCCATTTGTTCTTCAATGGACTGAATTGAAACCACAAAATATCAGTATAATATTGACACAGCCTACAAGACATGAGACAATGAGCTACTGAATGAGTTAGAGGTATGATGAAAAGTTTGAAAAAAATCGATGTCTAAATGTAAAAACACGCTTGATATTTAATATTATTTTATTTGTAATGTTTTCCATTAAGCAGGTTCTTATACTTCAAACTTCAGGTGTGTGTGGTTATTTAGAAATGAAAGGAATTCTGCAATTATTCTAGTGGCATAGCCTGCATTACCATAACATAGCATGGAATTAGAACAAAATGAAATGCAATTACAATGCCCTCAACAGAAAATATCTTTGAGACTAAATGAGGATTCCGTGAAACAGACGCAGATTTTAAACAGACTTTTGTTAAAAATTATTTGTATTTTGCACTTCCTCCAACCTAGTCTAGTTCAGTGCAGGAATGTCAGTTCTGACAAACACTCATTTTTCAATTTATTAAGCCTGTCGAAAATAGAAATCTTTCATTTGAGCTGAACTTTTTTCTCCTCCAAATTCAAATGAAACTTCTCAGTTGGGTGCATGCAGGCAGCAAATTCCTCTTCTGCAGAACTCAACTGTCAGAACACATGAAAATCTGTGTGAAGCCTGCCAGTCTCTCAGCAGACGGGTATGGGGGGGATAAATTTTGCAAACACTTGTTATACAAAGTAGAGCTCACTGTTTGACAGAGATTGTAAGAGTGTCATCATTTCTGACAAATGAGGTGGGTTTTTTAATAAGTTGATACAATGTTGATGTAACATGATGGTGACTCATGGACCTGGTTGGGAAAATAGCATGCAATGAAGGGAACAAGCCAGTGACAGGCTGATCTGGATTGCTAAATCAGGCACAAACTAGCAATAAGCATTTTACCCCTGCCAAATGCAAAGTTGTTCATCTAAGAACCAAGTACAGCACAATAGCAGCTCAACTGAGGAGTCAGAGGTATGGCTGGAATCAAGGGAGAATAAGCATCTTCTGTCTCATATCAGGTGTCTATAAGGGAAGTCAAAATTTGACAAAAGGTTTTTAAATCTGAAGACAGAGTCAGAAGAACATAAAATGTGTGGAAGCTGAGACTGTACAAATTCTGTCCAGAAGTATGGTTAATCTTTTTTTCTTTCTTACTTTTCTTTAATAGCAATATAACAGTAAGATAAAAGTAAAACAAGTTCCTGAAGGTTGGAATGAATATTTTTTACTTGGAAAATTTTGACAGAGATCAAATCATTTTCATAGGTCATAGAATCACAGAGTCATTTGTGATGAAAGAGGCCTTCAAGATCATCTGGTCCCAACAGCCCTGCAATGGGAAGGAGCACATTCCACTAGACCAGGTTGCTCAAATCCCCATCCAGCCTGGCCCTGAACACTGCCAGGGACTGAGCACAATGACTTTTCCTGCCCTGAAGAAAGCAGTCCAGGGAAGTCTCGCAGACTGTGCTGCACAGACAGTCACATGAAATGTGTGTGATGGCATTATCCACACTGACAACTGACAAATCTTGAGTGCACGAGAATATTTTTGCTGATCATATTTCCGAAAGAAACCAGCCTCTGGCCTGTTGGCAACCTTTGTCAGATAAAAACAGCTATTTTTGCAACCAACCCCCAGCCCTTGGCACCAGCAGCTGCTGTGGCATCCAAATGAAGTGGTGCCCACTATTGCCTTGTGGCTACTCAAGGCTCTTGTCTGGCAGAAGTTCAGCCAAGCCATGAGAGGTGAGGAGAGCCAAACCTGGCTCCAAGACTTGAGCAATATCACTGAACTGGCAGTTGCTAGAGGGGGAGGGAAGGTGCAGAAACAAGAACAGCTGCCTCTTGTAAGGTCCACATTAGTTTGCTTTCCACGTGTCTCCTGCTAAATTCTGGCAAAAGGACTTGTTAGTTGCATTTCAGGTCAGTAGGTTAGAGCTTTCTGAATGTCAGTATGATAGGAAACATCATTTCACCAGAAAGCAACATTTCCTCTGTGAAACATACCCTGTATTATGTTATACTCTGTATTCATCATGCAATGATTTTTCAGTGGGGTGCCAGTACTACTGGGGAGCTGATAATCTCCTGTCACAGCTGCTAGTAGCTTTTTTTATTTTTTAATATTAATGAAAATTACATATCCTGCAGAATCTTACTATGCAGAGATTTAATGATGACTGCAAAATTCTGCAAAAATCAGCATTTCAGTGACTTGGTTGCCTGTTTGCAGACAAAAATAGGTCTCTTGCTGCCCTCTTCACTGGAATGTCTGAGAAAAATATCAGTTATCAGACTTCTGTTTATCTGTTCTACTGCCTTCAGTTCAAGTTTCACTGCTGGGCTCCAAAGGGTGACAAGAAGGGGCTCTTCCTCTCCAAGTGCAGCCTTGCTGCTGGATCTGCTCACATCAAGCCACAGTTCCAGCATGTTGCCTTTTCCAGTGTGACACTTTTAAAAGTTTTAAACTTTAAACATGCATTTTAAATCAAAACAGCGTGATAATGCCACTTTTTAGAGACATCTTTTCAAACTGAAGTTTAACAACTTGGAGAAACTGATGAAGAGCTCTTGCTAATCCCTTCTGACTTGCATGGTTGTGAGGATGAAATGAGACAGTGTTGCAGAAATGAGAACAGAACCGGAAGGAAATTGCACCATTTCTGATGCAAGAGCTGCAGTGTGCCAATCTGCAGTGACTTTGATAAAAACTCCTTCACTATAACCCATTTTAATTGTCTTAATGGACTGAAATTAGTTGTCCACATAACTCTGAAATGCAAGATCAAACACAGGTCAGTAATGCCAGCAACCAACACATCAGTTTGAGATATGGCACTTATATTTATACTGATTATAATAAGATGTCCATAGTCTTAGATGCATTGAGATAGTTAGAGAATAAATTTTCAATGTATGAAGAGATCTTGATTACTGTAAGGGTAAGTGCTTAGAAAATTTGCTAAGAAACAGCACAAAACACCTGAGGTGCATAACAGATATTCATTCCCCACTATGAGCAAAACCAGTTTATGAAACTGTTATAGGCATTTCCTCTTTTCTATTAAATAAGTGGACTACTAAAAAACTTTTTTCCCCTCCCAACTTTTGGCAGTTCATGCTACGTAATAAAATGAAAATAAAACTGAAACACCACTCATAAAAAGAGATAGAGGAACTATTTTTTGAAGATAAAAACATTTGACTATCAAATGAAAAATCACCAAAACTCGAGAGAAAGCTTCTTATGTTGTGGGATTCACTGGTAAAATGGATAACTTACAAGAGTCAGTTTTAAATTACATTCAGGTAGTCATAGTTGTATAACTGTGGTAGTACAGAGCCCAACACTGTTCAGTTTTCCCTGCTTCTTTTCTGTAACTCTAATGTGAACATCCTCTGGACATTTTTATAAATGCAAATATGCTTCAGGATAACACCCTACCTGAACTCTTCCCCTCCTATGTGATCTTGCAGTACTTAAAATCCTAACAGGAGCTGCATTTAGATTCATAAGAATTATTTTTATTCTCACTTTTAGAGAGTAATATATTAAAAATGTATAGCATACTGTTTAAACTTGCTATTAACTTGCATCTAGCTTCCGCTTGGGTCACACAGGATGATTTGCACTCACCCAGGATGTCCTTTCCTAATGTTTTCTAGTATGTTTTCCATTTCATAACACCCAGTTACTACATGTAAGATATGAAATGGCCCTGAGCACCAGGACAGTACTGCCCACGCTTCTCAGGCTGGCAGGATCTAAGCAGGATTTCCATGGAGTCTGGGTATCCATGGTGTTTAATCCCTTGCTTAGAGAAACTGTCCATGGAGAAGAAGTTGACTGTAACGTGTTCAAAACTCAGCTCTCAGTAACAAACAGAATTTGTATCTTAGATAGAACATATGGTTGTTATCTGGCCCTGGGAAGGACAGATTTGTGTTGCAAATAAACAAATTGATGAATGAGTAGCAGAATTAAAATAATATCTCTGATCTTCACTGTAAAAGCATGCAGATGCTCAGAAGAGAGGAGAACAAATACCACAGCATAAAACCACCACTATGATGTAATTTCTTTAAGTATCATTTCTCCCCACATATTCTTGAATCATGCTTGGATTTAGGAGTATGGCTGGAAATGTCTTGATGACCAGAGCAGTTCTCTGCCCAATCTTCTCATCCATTTCCCCTAGGATGGAGGATATTTGGATAAAATTACAGGTTACAGCTACTGATGCCATCTGTGAGATTTCAGGGTTATTCCTTGAGCAAGAGCCAGGTGGGAAGCCCTTCTGGCTTTTGAGGCAGGCCCTCTCATTCCTAATTCACCTTATTCTTTCTGTATTCTTTCATCTCTAGAATATGTACCAGCAAGGGTTCAGGAACATGACTGAAGGGATCAGGAGCAGCAGTGACCCCTCCTCGGCCTTCGTTCACACCAGCACCATGAGTGCCATCCTCGTTACTGTCTACTCGGTCGCCTTTGCTGGAGGTGGAATTGGGTCCATCATAATGTCCTTTGTGCTGCTCAAGATGAACACTCTGTCTGTGACCACGACTGCCATCATTAACCTGGTTGTTGTGCACAGCCTCCTCCTCCTCACGGTGCCCTTCCGCCTGCACTATTACATCAAAAAGAAGTGGGTATTCAACATGCCTCTTTGCAAAATGGTGAGCGCCATGGTGCACATCCACATGTACCTGACCTTCCTGTTCTACGTGATCACGCTGGTGATCCGCTGGCTCATCTTCTTTCAGTGGAAGGACAAGGTGGAGTTTTACAGGAAGCTGCACGCCATTGCGGCAAGCGCTGCCGTGTGGGTCTTCGTCATGGTCTTTGGGGTGCCGCTCCTCTACTATGAGTATGGACGCTCAGGCTTATATGATAATGCAACATGCTTCAAGTTCCACAAAGAACTACAGCTGGAGAGTGTGAAAGCCCTCAACTACATCATCATTGTAGCTGTTGCCCTCATTTCTTGTGTCCTCTTGGGCTTGCAGATTTTCATCCTGGTAAAAGTGGCGAGAAAATTTTCCACCTCCCTCTGTTCACACCAAGAATTCTGGGCCCAGGTGAAAAACTTGATTTTCATCTGGGTCATCATAATTTGGTTTCTTCCCTATCAACTGTTCAGGGCCTACTATATACAGCACATGAATGATGTTGACCAGTTAGAAAGCTACAATGAAGTTTTTTTGAGCCTGACTGCCCTGAGCTCTCTGGACCTGCTGTCATTCGTGCTGAGTGGAAGCCGCTTCTTCAAGCCAAATGTAGGGATGCTCCACAGGAAGTTGCCTTGCTGCTAGCAGCAGCCTCTTGTGACATGTGCAGGAGCTGGGATAGGACAGTGATGGACAAACATGGCAAACTCCCTCTTCAGCAAGTGAGGGTGTGCTCTGGAAACAGTACAACACACTTGCACAGGGCTTTGCTCATCAGCTTCCTGAAGTAATGGAACAAACTGCCTCCAGGGTCTCAGCTGGTAAATGGGAAGGTGACCTCAGCAATTTCCTCATGGTGCTACCCAGTAACTTGTGGATGGACCTGGAGAAGAGGGAAGAAAGGCCACAGGCTCTTCTGTCTTACAGTTTTTACATCAAGATTTGTGAAGTCAAAGGCACTAGGAGGAGATTTGAGATTTGCAATGTAGAAACACAAATGGAGAAGCAGGTTTTTATGGACAAAGGTACAGAATTTTGAAACTTAATGATCTATATCCATATTTTCCCATACATTTCTTATTTATTTCCTACAAGCTCTCATAAAATAACAGGGAAGATATTGTTTTTCCTGAATAGGTCTGTTTCTTTACTGTAAAGAGAAGCATAACTTTGTAAGCAAATTGAACAATTAAGCCAGCTATTTAAAACTAAACCAGTGATAGTTATTTCTTAAAATATTTTCTCAAAATCACTTTTTGAGGTGGTATCACTGCAGCAGAAAATAATTTTGTTATCCTTCTCATATTATGAAAATATGTCTAAAAATAATTATACATTGTTACTGAAATGGACATTGCAAGTTCAAACAAAAGCCTGTATTATTATTCACAGAATTGTTCAATTAAAAAATAATATTTTACAGTGAGGACAATTTTATTTAGATCATTCAGACAGCTGTTGTCTTTTCTTCAAAAGGCAAATAGTTTAGGTATCCAAGGTAGCAATGTTTTTTTTTTTTTTAAATCTTATATTGATTTTATGCAGTTATGAAACTTATAACTAGTTACTCAAAGTATATTTAGCTTGAAAACTATTCTATAAAATTTGTACCCTGTACTGGTAGAAGGAATGAAAATGCTTGGATTGGAGGGATGGAAAATGCTAATAGACCTAGTGTGGCTAAAAAGCATATTATATCTCAGTGAGGCATTGTCAGCTGTCTCTGAAGACAGAACTAAATTCCACTAAAAAAAGGTGAAAAATTTCATAAAATATTTCTGTGAAAGACATTGAGGCCTTCCTAGCTCAGCTGCTTTATACCTCTCCCCCAAAAAGAATATAAATCTCCAACTGCTCTAATCCAAGACATTAATGGCTAACATATCTTTCTTCTTCTTGCCATCTGCATAAGATCACATTTTTTCATCTAGAGTTAGTGGGATAATAATTGAATCATTTAACTAATCAGAGGTTATCAGCTGATCAATTTCCATGAGAGTGTCTCCTCATGAGACCGTTGAAATCCACCTTTTCACACTTGTGAACCTTTCCATTCCTTTCTGCTTCACCTTCAACATCTTTTGCACATCAGAGAGCAATAAAATAACAATTGGTTGATCTAGGTGTACCTGTGCAATCACATTGCTGTGCTCATTGCTTCTGGTCCCACCAAGATGGTTATTTTATGGGATCCCATCTCTTCTATAGTCTTTCTGCCTTCTTTTCCTTCCTTCTTGCTTCAAGGTTCTTTATATCTATCAGGATGTTTGATTATAAAAAGGTATTTTCAGGTCAGAGTATGAGTCATGCTATACACCACCAAAAGCTGGAAATCACTGAAGTTCATACCACAAGTGAGATGTTGGGCAGCTCTCATAGCTCACCCTTGGCAAACAACCTGGATCACATCTGTTAACAAAGAAATGTGACAGCTTGCAGTGTGTGTGTGTATCTGAGAAAAATCTGTCCAAGAAAGTGTTCCCAAAGGATCAAAGTAAAAAGGATGAAAACTCCCAGCCAGATTCAACAGTAGTTGGGGAACTACAGAGACTTTCAAAACATGGAAGGAGTCAACTTGAGTGTGTAGTTCACTACTAGTTAACTGTGTGCCATTAAGAAAGCAATAAACTGCTATGAACCAGATTTGTTTTAAAGCTACACAAACAAATCATTTTCTCCTTGCGGTGGGAGAGGATGGAAATTGGCATAACATTTTTGTTTCCTCCCACAGAAACATGGTTGGTTAAAGAAAATGCCTTGCGTGCACTCTGTAGGCACTGCATAACTTTGTAACATTATATTATCACCCTTCTACTATAATAAAGTTATTAACAAACAAAATTACTATGGGCTGAAAAGGTGAAGCCCGTCCGGCAAAGTTGCACATAAATTAAAAGTATTTTGTGTCTGAATTTGGAATGAAACATATGTTTTCACAAGCAGTACTTCCTGATCATACAGCCCAACTAATCTTGTTCATCCATGTGTTAAAATCACAAGTTATTTAATTCTTGTAAAAATGCACACTTTTGCAGTAGCCTGCACCATAGCATCAACATAAAAATAGTAGTGGCTTTTTTCCCCCGAAAAAAATTGATGCTAATGATGTTAATACTAACTCAGCATGATGATGAGCAAATTAAAGGGTCCAACAATCCCATAATTTAAGTTGGTGATGTTATCCAGCACCAAGTCATGCTTTTTATGGGACTGTCTATGCAAACTTTATTTCTATTTATTATTGTCTTGCTTTGTGAGAGTCAGTGTCTGGCAGAGAAAGTCTTCCCCTGCCCTGAGAGAACGAACTCTCTTTACTCTGCCAGGAACTGACCACTGTAGAGGAAGGGGAATTTCCAGTTACCATCATCTGCTTGGTCAGAGGTACCACAGTCCTGAAGGAGACCTTTATTTTGCTGACTGGATGACAGAGGATAGTTCTAGGCTAGGAAACCACCATGAACACGAACACAGTATTACAGAAGGACACAGCAGGGATAGAAGATGAAGAATATAACTGGGAATGAGGAGAAGAGAGCAGAATATCAGCATATTCCTGTCACACAGCAACAAGGTAAGGTGACTGTGCCTCTGGCCTTCACCTCAGGTCATTTATTTAATCCTTAAAGTTGCAAAAAAGTGGTACTCATTGATGGGAGAAAACTTGCCCCCAGCCACTCTTTGTTCCCACTCCTGCATCGCTCTTTCCATATGATGGGAATCTGCCTGCTGAATGTCTTTCAGCTGCATCAGTTCCCTCTCTAGCTCACCAGGGAATCGTGGAAAAACTAGTCAAAGCAAGGACAAATACAGCAAGCCTGCATTTTGCAGCAATCCTGATTTGAGGCTTTTATCAGATTGTAATCCTCCTTGTCTAATTACCCTTAGGATGCAGATCTTTTCTTTCCAGGCAATTTTCCACAATCTGTGTCACCTGACATTTCCATTTCCATGTATTCCAAATAATCAGGGTGCCTTAGACAGTAGGTACTGGTTGGAGAAGAAGGTACCTCCACAGGTGCACACCAAGAAAGGGTTTGGGGGGTTGCAGGCACTTGATGCTTTCTCCAGGGACAGAGAGAGATGGGCATGAAAAACCCTGAAGGCAGCAGAGGCAGCAGGTCCTGAACAAAAGCCTCAACACAGTTGCAGAATTGGACATTTCTAACCCATAAAATCACTCATGCTTGCTTTTTTCAGAGAAATAGGACTTTGCATGCATTTTCCCTGTAAGTAAACCCTGTGGCTAGGGCTTGATTGGAAGCAAGGGCTGGTTTCACAATTCAAGGGGTCATTAATAAAACACCAGCTTGACTTCCTAGACAAAAATTTCAGAAAATCGAACTAAACTTTCTGACACTCAGTGAAGTAATTTTCCTCACTTTCAAACATCTGCTTAATAAACCAATTTTTTTGCTGAATAGAGAAAAACCAATAAAGATAATATACAGTGTCCATTCCCTGGAGGCTAACTACAAGTAATATATAGTCCTATTTTTTTCTGATGAGGCAGCAGACATGCCAGCTGGCTGCTTTCACCCTCAACCAGTAACATCCCTCTTTCCCAGTAATGTCTCCAGTATGGGAATGACAGGCTGGTTTTGCTCATCAGCTCTGGCAGTTGTGCCCTCAAGGAATTGTGTGTCATTCTCATGGGACTGAGGCTCAGAATCACAAAATCAAAGACTGGGTAAGGTTGGAAGGGCCCGTAGTGGGTCATCTGATCCAACCTCCCTGCTCAAACAGAGTCATCCTAGAGGAAATAACACAAGATTGCATGCTGATGGTTTTTGATATCTCCGGTGAGACTCCGCAACCTCTCTGGGTAATCCATTCCAGTGCACAGTCACAGCACAGAAAAGAAGTTCCTCTTTATATTCAGATGCAACTCCCTGTGCATCCATTTCTGCCCATTGCCTCATGTCCTAGTGCTTGGCACCACTAAGAGCCTGGCTCCATCCTGTTGGCAGCCTCCCTTCAGATACTGATGGACATCAATGAGGGCTCCTTTCACACTTCACTTCTTGGGCTGAAGAGGTCCAGCTCTCTCAGCCTGGCCTCATAAGTAAGAGGCTCCAGTAGAACTGTAGAGTTGCTTATCTTCATAGCCCTTCACTGGACCTGTTCCAGGAGCTCCCTGTCTCCCTTGTACCAAAGAGCCCAGGACTGGACACAGCACTCCAGACGATGCCTCACCAGGGCTGAGTAGAGGGGCAGGGTCACCTCCCTCAACCTGCTGGCAGAGCTCTTCCTAATGCACCCCAAGATACCACCATCCACTTGGCCACAAGGGCACTGCAGCCTCACCCAGGACCTCCAGGTCCTTTTCTGCAGAGCTGCTTTCCATCAGGGTGACCCCCAGCCTGTGCTGGTGCAGGGGGTTATTTTTCCCCAGGTGCAAGACCCTGACTTCACCTTTCTTGAACTTCAGACAAGCAGGCTCACCTGACTCAGGTCTTTCTCTTAGAAAGTCCCACATCTCAGCCAGTTCCACAGCTGGGAAGGGTAATGCACAACCAGCTGGGAGCTCAGTTGCCAAATCAACAGGCACCCCACCCATAGCAGGGCCACAGTCAGGAAAGGACACTTGCCCAATACCAACAATAGAGGCAAGAGAGACGTTGGCAGAGAAATCTAACAGCGTTCCCAAATGCTTCATCTGAACCTGTAGAAAGCAAGACCCTGACTTCTGCTCGATCAGGGATACACACTAAGGGAAGGACTCATGGAAAAGAGCTCAACTCATGGAAAAGATCTCACAGTCTCCCATCTGCTTTAGAATTCTGCAGCACGGAGAAACAAAACAAGCACCCAATGGCTGAGGGGGGAAGCATACTCTAGTGGAGTGGTGGCACCATGCTCTCTCAGAGCAACATGTAAGAATTGCACAGAGGACTTTGTCTTCCCAGTATCTTTCCCCAGTGGAGCAAGACCTCACAGAGACTTCACTAATAAGATAACTACAAAAATGCGAGAGAAAATAAGAAAGGGCAGACTGTGTCTGCGTTAATGGCAAAGCATGTGATGGACAACCTTCAATCATACTCTTGGAGAGGAGAGTCTCACCTGTCTGGAGGCTGCATGGAGAGAAACACAAATGGATGCAAATTCCACATACATGGAGACAGACCACAGTCCCTATCCTCTGCTACAGAAGGAGAAGATGAATGGGAATCCTCTCACGGCAAGAAATGTGTCTGAAACTAGAAATAGCATCACAAAGTTTCACATAGGGAAAAGCATAGGGAATAAGTTAAATTCCACTTGCAAGAATAAAACTGTCTCTACAGTGGCCTTCAGAAGTTTAAACCTGAACAGGAGACAATCTATATATAATTTCATGAATCTGTGAAAATGGCTATTAAAAAAAAAATTGGCAATTTGCTGTTCTTTCATGAAACAATGGTTTCAGCTACATAATATGACTCAGTTTAGGTATTTCAAAAAATAATGGCCATTTTATTACACTGCTGGACCATATCCTTTGCTTGGTCATCACCTGAAATACCTAATGGTTTCCATCTTTTCACAGAATGTCACCTTTTATCATTACTGTTCTAGTGGGGAAGGTCAGGTCAAATATCAATCCAATGGAACAAAAAATTAAAAACAGCTGTACGTTTTACAATGTTGACCTCAGAAGAGTCTTTACTTTAGAAAATGTAATATATAGTGTGCTCTGTAATATACCGTGGAGTTTTAAACTGTCTGGGAAATAAAATTAAAAGAGCTCTTTCTGTTAGCTTTTAAACCAACAAGTTAAAAAAGCTAGAGATTAGATATTTTGGATGATATAAGCTTATTATTTTCTGTCATTTTGCAAAATAACTGGAAGCCATTCTGAGAAACAATTAAAATTTATTTTTTTTCAAAATGTATGATCTCACAATATGGCTGTAATGCATGTCAGAAATTGGTGCAAGAGCAGTTGTACATAAACAGAGGGAGTTGAATCAGATTTCTCTCTAATTGCTGAGTAATCATTCCTGAAGTTGCCTCAGGACTTTCAACTTAAACTTAGAGAAAAGAATAAGAAATGCTTCAGGTCCGTGATCCCAAAGACAGAGTATTGTGCAACTACTGCTGGAATAAAGACAAGAAAGAAAGAATCCCAAGTCAAAGTTGAGCCATGAATACCATCTGCTTAGAAAGTGAGTATGGAAAAACCACTCTCTCTGGGTTTTTAAGTCTAAATGTATCTATCACTGATATACATTATTAGAATTATAGCTAATAAACTGCTTACTATTTGCCTCATTTCAGATATGAAATTCTACATGTGGACACATTGAGAAGTTGATTGAGAGCAGGCAAGCAGAAGAGGAGTCTCCTTTATGTGAGCATCAAGGATACATATGACACAATCATAAAAGCACATATGGCCATGGCGGCCACGACTGTGCCACGAAACACTCGTCGTCTGAGTATGCAAACATCACCAGAGATGCTGTTGAGCACTTCAAATCCTTCTGTGTAATGTGCCAAGAAAAGAGGAGGCACTACTTGGGATGGTTTCCTGACTGGTCTGTTCTGAACAAGGAGAACTTTGCATGGGATAAACTGACTTTGTCACTATGCAGTCCACGTGTCTGGGCAGCTTGAAGCGGATAGGAGTGCATCACCACATTTTGTGTTTTCTGCCCACTTATGACAAAAAAAAAAGCAGCTGAGGGGGTTCTACAGCTTCTTGAAATCTCTCTCACTTTTGAAGGCCCTTTTGTATTGCAGGATCATGATGGAATATAATTCATTACTCAGGTAATGCAAGAACTAAAATATTTGTGATCTCAGCTCAGCTTCAAGCATGGAAACCCAGGATACTGTAGAAGAGCTACAGAGCATCTAAACAACATATAATGGAGATGCTCACAGAGTGTCAGGCAGATGATAACTCACAGGATCTGTCACTGGGAATATGCTTAGTGAAGTTTGCTAAGAATTCAGCTCACCACTTGGGAAGAAAATTCAAGCTTATTTATATATCAAGAAAATTTGAGCTTGTATTGCTTTTAATGAATTTACATAGGCAAGTTTATGTATCAAGTTTTTTTCAAAAATTAGCTTAAAAACTGGGCAAAAATAGTTCACTGATTTACCAGTCTGCATGTGTGCAGGAAAAGTAGGGATGAGGAAAGGAATCTATTGAGGTTTCTTGTGGAAACTGGAACAACCAAAAACCCTTACTGTTCCATGCCAGTATAAAATCATGGTATTGTTTATGTTGCCCTGCCATAATGAAGGAGTCAGAAACTGATATACTTTGGGTTTGTATTGACTTTATTGTAAAAGTCTTTTACAGCCTGAAATTAATTTCATTAGGGAGCAGAGTTAATTAATGAAGCTGTTTCTCATTAGCAATGTAACCCATATATAAGCAGAGTCTCATTAGCTCCGCTGTTATCTCCTCTGTATGCCCTGTTATATAAATAAAGAGGCCATTTACTGTACCATTGCCCTGATATTCAACAGTATGCTCCTTTCAGGGCTGCTGAATGGATGTTGCACACTTCTGTGCACTTAACTTTGTCTCAAGAATAATCAGCCTGGAAACTCAGTCACAAATAACAAAATTAAAAATAACCACAGTTGAAAATGGAGCTCTCACTCTGTCTGCCACTAACAGGAGACTGTAAATCTGAGCTGATACCTGTTTCACTGAGCAGTATTAATGTTCAGTTGACTAAGCAGTTTTCAAAGGCTGAAATTTGAAATTCTCCAGTTCTTTTGAAGAGCTAGAACTCTTTGTAATGCAGCTGTAGGGTGTGGACAATAAACAAGGATGGCAAACACCACCAAACTTAACACCCCAAAGAATGTAAAGTACAGGAAGCTGCAAAATTACAAGAACAAATAAAACACATGACAAGGCAGTTATTTCACAGAGAAATAAGTAAAGCCAAGCTGAGATAAAATAGAATCTGCATAAAATATCTCAGCTGTTTCTTGATTAAATACCCCAAACTGGTCACTTGTGACCATATTTAAGCACACAGGCGACACAAAAGAGTGGTAGCAGAGACACATGAAGAAATACAGCATGTGAAATGTATCACCATAACAACACCTTCTAGAAAAATGTGTAGGAGTGTGAAACCACTGCGGTGCTTGTGAAGTAAAAATGACAAAAATAATAATTATGTTGGACCAAGGTGGTTTCATATAGTTTAATGTCAAGGGGTATTTTTGCTAGAACAGAAAAATCCTGAGATGATAAAATAATAGCAAGGACAAAATCTTATTCTGGAGGTCAGGATGTGTGTAGGAGCAAATGATAACTTAAATTTGTGTTACAAAATGTTCCACATTAGTAATTGCTGCCAGTTAGTAACTACATTCAGTAACCAAATTTAGTAACTTGAACCTTCATAAACCTGTGAACACAAAGTAAAGATGTTGAAGGAAGATTCACCTCTGTAGTGTTGAGATGAGTTAAAATCACAGCCAGAAATGGATAGTAGGAGATCTCTCAAGATCATTCAGTCCTGTCCTCTGTTCGAAGCATGGCAAAACTCAAAGTGAGGTGAGCCTGCCCAGGACTGAGTCTAGCTGTGTTTTGAAAATCTTTAAGGATGGAGAATCCAAACACCTTCTCTGGGCCTCACCCACAGCTACACCACTCTCAAATTGTTATTAATATCACGGAATCAGAGATTCAATAGAATATGCTGTGTTGGAAGGGACACACAAAGATCAGAGTCCAACTCCTGCCCCCACACAGGACACCCCAAGAATCACAGCATACTTGTGAGAGTGTTGTACAAACACTTCTTGAACTCTCTCAGGCTTGGTGCTCTGACCACTTCCCTGGGGAGCCTGTTCCAGTGCCCAACCATCACCCTGTGCATGAAGAACCTTTTCTAATGTGCAGCTCAAGCCTCCCCTACCAAAACTTCAGGACAAGACACAGAATACCCTGAACTGGAAAGGACTTGCAGAGTACAAAGGCCAACTCCTGGCCCAGCACAGGGCAACCCTAAGGATCACACCATGTGCCTGAGAGCATTGTCCAAAGGCTTCCTGAGCTCTGGCAAGCCTGGGGCCATGACCATTTCCTGGGAAGTCTGTTCCAGGTCTTGACCTCTCCGGGTGAAGAACCTTTTCCTAAAATCCAACTTAAACTTCCTCTGACAGCTTGAAGCCATTGCCTTGGGCTCTATCACTGGTCACCAGAGAGAAAAGACTGGTGCTGCCCTTCTGCTTCCTCTAAGTGTTCATAATCCAAACTTTATTCATTGTACCCAAAGCCTTTATTAGGTAAGAATAAAGTGATCTGACAAACAACACATATGGGGTTCCACAATCATATCTTTCTTCTTATTTATGAAGTATATTTAACATATCCTACTCTGTCTCTGTCTTCTTCTACCAAGTGAGAGTTTTGCTACCAGAGACAGATGCTTTTAGAAGAATATTAAGTAAGTATTGTCCTTATTACTGGTTCATTCAGAGGAAGGTTTAACCTAAAAAGATTTTTTTCCTAGATTAATCCATATTCCAGAAAAACTTTGCTAACTTTCTTACATTTTTCCAAACAGAAGCTTTTGTTTAAAAATTATTAATATTTTGTTACATATCCAGAATATTTTAGCAGTTTTCTTCACAACTGTATTTTCCTTTTTCTGTACTGGCTCTGGCTGGGATGAAGCAATTTTTTCCACATCTGCCCATATGATGCTGTGTTTTAGACAAGTGGCAAAACACGTTGTTAACACACCACTGGCGTAGCCCTTGCTGAGCCAGGCTTTCACAGCAGCAACACCTTCTCTCTTTCATGAGTCTGCTCCCCTAGCCTGTGCCCTGGGGGTGAGCAGGAGGTGGGGAGGGGGAGCAGCTAGAACTGCTGATCTGAGTTGTCCAAAAGGATATTCCATCCCATGTAACACCTTCAGCAGTAAAACTGGGAAAGGGGCGCTTTCACAAAGTAGCTGTTGCTCAGAGACTGGTTGGGCATCTTTTTTTGGTGTAAGTGATGATTGCTTTTGCATTGCTTAATTTATATTTCCCTTTATCCCACTCTACTTATTAATCTGCCTTTTTCTTGACCTGAAAGTTTTCTTCCCTCTGTTGCCCTTCCAATTCTCTTTCCCATCCCTCTGGAGGAAATGAGTGAGGGCTTAGCTTAGCTGGCAGACAGAATTTAAGCCACATTTTTAAAGAAGGAGTTAAAAGACTGTAATATTCCTTAAACTCATGGTTGGAGTTGTACCAAAGAGATTTAGTTTTGAAAATAAAATTGGATTTTAATACAATCTTATTTTTATTCAAAATGTTAAGTTTGAACATGTAAAGCAAAAAACTTCTAAAGCTCTTATCTATTCATTGTTTAATCAGGAGGATTTAGAAATATCAGGAGGATCTTGAAATATCAGGAGGATCTAAAAAACAATTTTTGAATTAATTAATCTTTAGCTTCTCATAGGTAGAAATCTGTTTATGCTGGCTAACAATGTTTTGACAATCTTGCCTAAAAGCATGCTTAGTGAAAAAAAAAATTAAGAAGAAAATTAATTGGCCCTTTCAGTGTCCTCCTTTGAACTGAGAACATAATCCCTGGATTTATTTTTGAGAGTTTAGATCCTCTCATGTAAAGGAACCAAATTTTGAATTCTTTGATTAATTAGGCCTTTAGGTTTATATCTAAATATAATGTGTTTAGATATGCTTATTTCTACTACAATTATTTCTGATATATCCTACATTGAAAATGTGCAATTGAAGGACATAAGTCTGTGAAATTTGAAATGTGTAGGTAAATGCCCTCCATGATTTTCATCTACACTTTAGATCAAATTATTATTAGTCATATTTAAGGTGATTTTTCCTCTCTCTCAGTCTTAAGTTAACTAACTAACTTAACTAACTAACTAACTAGCTAGCTAACTAACTAATTAACTAACTAAACAAATAAATAAATAAATGGCTTCTCCCAGTCTTCATTTCTAGGAACCACCGGTGGTTGAATAAAAAGCAATTAAATCACTCCATTTTAAACATTCCCCTCAATCCTATTCTTTTGTTCTACAATCTATTTACGTTGTAATGGAAAGATAAGTTCAACAGGACTCTGATAAATAGTTCAGTTGGAACCTATCACATATTCCATTTTCACAGAGTTAGGTTAAAATATGTTAATTAGCTGCATGGCCCATCTATGCCTTAGGATAGAAATATTCTTGCAATTACAGTAATTGCTCAAATCCTTGAACTGAGGAAACAAAGAAATAGTGAAAGCTACTGAATGAATCTGTGTAGACAGTTAGATGGCAGTTAGGATCATGGTCATTTTATCATGAGAGCACTTTGGTTGGTTGTACATATTCTCTCTGCCGTATGCTGAGAGCATGGGCTATAAACAGACATGCAAGTGGCATTCATTCCATTTCATTCCTGTAAACAGTGTGCATAATGGGACCACAGAGATTCCCCAAATAGCAAAAAAGGCAACAGAAATTACCTCATTCTGCTGGAACCATGGATGATGGACTTGCCAGCACAGAGGTTCATTCCGGGCTGCTACTGGTGTCACTGAAGGACTCAACAGAACCTTTTCCAAGGCAGGGACTGGGAGGAAGTGCACTTTGAATATATGATGAGCATCTCTTTTTAAATGCCTTACGATTATTCCTGTCTGCATAATGCTTTAAGCCACTTCTATCACTCAGTGCTGCTTTTTTCTCTGCTGTAATTTCTTCAGTAAACAGTGAACATCCTATGGACAAGGCTCTCTGAAATTGAGAGCACCATTTTTTGTAAACACAGGGCTCTGCCCACATCTAAATGGCCTCAGCTTTGGAGTTTCCTCTGTTTGTCTGGCTGACCTGTCTGTTCTTCCAGGGGCTTGAGGGAAGCAACTTCTGTGGTGGCATCCACTAGCCAAAATGTTCAAATTTCAAACTCACTTTTTGCTTCTTTAGGCATCTTTGGATATCTCACAGGAAATTAAATCAGAGAAGTCTGATATCTTCCAGCATGTTTTCGTATTCATTTTATTGGATTATTCATTTTTCCCATTTTAGTGATAGGAACTAAAAAACCTTCTCCTTTCACAACCAGTCCATTTTCTACCACTGAGAACAGAATGAAACATTATCACTGTTTTTTGGAGGTGCTCTAGATGTTCTATTTTAAACTGATATTTAATATATTTAATTTCCTTTATATCTTAGAATTCACAGTATTGGTATTCATTCCCACTCCCTACCACCCAACATTCATAAGGATAAATGCTAATTCTTTTTTTCTGATTTGGTCACAGGTTTCATTCCTACGGAGCTGATATAGGATAGTTCAAATTCTCAATAGTTCAAAATCCTCTTTTTCCTTATTTTTTTGATTAACTGACGTTTTTGGATATGTATTTTGATGAAATTGGGATAATGGGCCTCTAGATACCAGACTTATCAAATTATAAACTGATTTACTGACAAATTCAATAATTTTTCATATTCAGAGTCCTCATTCCTGTCTTCTAGTGCTCTCTCTGCAACTCCCTTCAGAACATGAATGCTTGCTTTTCTTTCAGAAAAATGGACAGCTCGCCTCAGTAAAGATAAGGCCCATTTTTGTGAAATGTGGTCCCAAACACACATTTGTAAGATCTCAGAGAGTTAAGATCAATAGGAATCTGTGAAAACAACCCAAACTCAAAACTCAGTCATGGAATCATAGAATGCCTTGGTTTGGAAGGGATCTGAAATATTACCAAGTTCCACATCCCTGCCATGAGCAGGAACACCTTCCACTAGACCACATTGCTCAAGGCTCATCCATCAGTCTTGAACATGTCCAGGAATGGGGCATCCACAGCTTCTCTGGGTAACCTATTCAGTGCCTCACCCCCCACAGAGTACAGAATTTCTTCCTCAAATCTAATCTAAATCTCTCCTCTTTCACTTCAAAGCCATTACCATTACCCTTATCCTACCCCTACAGGTCCTTGTAAAAAGCGGCTCTCCATCTTTCCTGTTGGTCCCCTTTGTGTAATGGAAAGTGCTCTAAGGTCTCCCCAGAGCCTTCTCCTCTCTGGGGTGAGCAATCCCAACTCTCTCAGCCTGTTTTCGTAGAAGTGCTCCACCCCTCTGATGATTTGGTGGCCTTCTCTGGACTTGCTCCAGCATGTCCACATCCTTCTTTTGTTGGGGCCCCAGAACGTGGATGCAATATTCCAGCTGGATTCTCACCAGAGTGGAGTAGATGGGGAGAACAATCCCAAAACCAGCCTCTCCACTCCACCTTGAAAGCAGCACATTTGTGTTTTCAGCACCCTCTGTGCTTCCTCTAACTCACTGAAAACTGCCATCTTGCTTTCCTGCATGAGGTAATCCGTTTGTGTGCTTCTTTTCTAATTGCTTTTTAGTTTAATAAAGATTAAGCCTTGTGTCAAGCAAAAATTAGTTTCAGGGATCTAATTTCTGAACAGGCTTGTATAAGTATCAGGAAAGAACTGAGACTCTGTGGCTGTGACCTTATTTATCAAGCAGAACATGAAAAAGAAGGTAAAGTAGCATTATATGGGGCTATTTCTTGAAACACAAACTTCTGAGAAAGGCTGTGAGACTGAAACAATAAGAGGTTTGAAAAAGACAGTGAGCAGCAGCATGGTCAAGCAGAAAGGAAAGCATTTGGGATAAGGAAAAATTTATGCTGTTGGTGCCAGATCCTTGACTCACATGTGGGTTTCTACAGCTGCTCCCAAGTAAAATGGCTTTATAGGCTGTAATATCAATTTTCTGAAGTAAACTAAAGCAACAACAACTTTAATTGGCACTACAGGTATTGGAGGGCAATTAGACCAAATAGTGGGACAAAATTATTTAATAAATCTTCTAACTTACTTTTAAACTGGTATGTACCAGGCCACGAGAATAATGACAAGTTCCTGAATTTATAAAAATAAATCTCTTCTCTTTACACCAAACCAAATAAATAACAGCTTTGTTTTAAAAGGTAAGTCATAGACTGTCTGTGATATACTCTGCCAAATTCCTCCACAGAAATCCATTATATATTACTTCTATTTATATAAAGCATAATGTCTACCTTTGAGGCATACTAAATAGGTATGACTAAGGCAACTATATATTATGATTTCTAATAAACAGAGAAGCCAGACAGCCTCTTCCATCCTGAAAAAGCCTGAGAAACCTCACAGTAAATCTGCAATCAAATAATTAGAAGAGTAGTCCAAAATACTGAAAAGTTCTGCTAAACTTGTTGACCATTTGCTGGCTGAAGTTAGTAAATTCTTCATGATGCATGAGTGGGTGGGACTAGCAAATTAAAGGGATTATGCTGTATGTTCCCTAACTATGGAGTATGATTTTCTTACTATGCAGTACCTGTGACTCATGTCTGACAAGGTGGGAGTGAGCAAGAACTGTGATTTCACCTGCAATCCCAGAAAAAGCAGTATGTTAAAGCATGACACAGATATTCCCTATTTTACCATCTTTTATGACCTATGTGTAGCTCAGTTCTTGTAAGCAGCTAGCAGTAGAGGGTTAATATTAATGAATAATTTAAATTATCAGCAGTTATCAACCTAGTTTGGAAGCAGCTAAAACTGAAAATCTATCCAGTTGCAAAAGGCAGGACAGTTTTATGTCTGTTGCAAGACAGAAAGGAGTTCTTGAAACAATATGTGATGCCTTGGTTGCTACTATACTGACCAGAAGAGATAATATTTTTGTAGACTGACACAGGAAGCAGAGGAAATCGTTCAGACATGAAATGAAGAAGTTAGAGCTCTACCGTGGACCTAGTCCCTGCTTAGAGGAAGTCTGCTACACCCCTGCATGGGCACCAGCAGTGACACTTCCACAAAGATTCATCCCACCTCCAAACACACAACAGGCCTTGTTTCTCTTCTCTCAACTGCTACTTATTCTTCTTCTGTTTCATTTTTCCATCTCAGTAATTGAAACCTTCACTCTTGTTCTTTGTCTTCTGTTTACCCCAGTGTGGAACCCAATATGCCCAGTTCCTTCCCTCCTTAAAATTGATTTGTAATTCTAGTCTTGACGTGGATCTCTGTCGTCTATAGATGCATTTCTCTTTCAACCTTTATTATCATCACTGGTCAAGGCAAGCTATGTGCTGACTCAATTTCCTCTTGTACTCAAATAACAAACTAACCTCAAACCTATTACCTAGATTACAGGGCTGAGTTGAGTGATTTTTAAAATTTTTTTTATATAACAGAAGAACATGAAGATACGAAATTAGCACACTGAACAGCATTAACATACAAGCTTCAAGGAACGTTGCAAGGAAAGAGACTGAGAAGTATGAAAACATCAGTGGAGAAGTTCAGTTTCTGACCTTCAGCAGTTTTGGTGCCAGCCAACAGCACTGTCCCCGAGGTGAAAAGTGAATTATCTATGCAACATCTTTGCTGGTTTTTTTTTACATCCAAAGAGCTCAGACTGGACTCAAGAAGGTAACAGAGTGCACCAAGATCTTGATTTCAGAGTCTGATTCAGCTCTGTCTGGAGTGCTGGCTGTCACACAGCAGCTAATTGAGGAGTGCAATTTCTTCATGTCTCTTCTGATTTAATTACTTGGTGGTTCATTTATGGATTCCTTCGAGCTCTGTGGAGAAGCAGCAGCCATTTCCCTGCTTCACCCAGAGGCTGTGACTGTAGTTTCATGATCATTCTAACCTGTGTAAACCATCAGTGTCTGACATCCAAGCTGTTCACTACCTTCCTGAGCATTTCTGCAGAACCAGCTGATCACTTTGCTCTCCAGCCACCATCACTTCAGGGTCAGGCAGCAGCCTGTCCTTATGGGGGATTAAGTGATGCTGGAACCACAGCTGCTGAGTACCATTACCCATAGCTGTTCTCCATCAGTGCTGTGATGGAACAATCACTCATTTCTTTTACCTCGAGCCCACAAATATGTGCAGTGTCCAAAATGCCCATCCCTGCTGTTCTGAATCTTGGTCTAGATGAAATGCTAACTGCTCTCTCAAAACTTTCAGAATTTATCCTGAGAATGTCTCACAGACTGCTGTTTCCATGTTCTTGCTCACCCTCACAGACTTTCCTGTTTCTCTTTCTGACTTTTTATTTTTTGAGGTTTTGCATTTATTTAGTTCTAGTAGCTCTCTTTCACTTCTTCTTCTTCTTCCTAGCACTGTTATTACTAGGAGACATGGCTGGCTCATGGCAGGAGCAATGCTAGTTCAACCCTGCTGGAATATTGTTTTTATGTTATTGCTTGCTCACAAAACCCTATGAGTTGCCTATCATGTTTGAGTAGGGATGACTCTGATTGAAGTCTAGAACTGTAGTTGAAAATTAAACAGGACTAACATTTTTCTCTTTCATTTTTGGGTCAAGAAACTGCTTTTTAATCTCTCTACAAGAGATATGACTCAAAGTCTTCCTCTCGTGAGCTGCCATGATTGATTTTGGGGTCTGTATTCATGCCTTTGGTTCAGGAATAATTTTCAAGGCCCACTGGCTTCTCTACATCACTTTTGATGGTAGGAATCCTTAAATTGCTTGTCATATATGTCTACAGTTTGTTTTACTTATAATATTTAAACAGTGAGAAATCTCTGAATTCTTGATGATCCAATAATATGTTAGAGTAAAATCCCCTGTTAACTCTGCTAAACACTTTGTTATTCTGGAACATTTAGCTGAATTATTAAACATAAAGCAAGTTCAAGGGGAAAGTGGATGTATAAGGAAAAAAATCCTTTGCTCAGGTGCACATTTCTTTCCTTGATCAGTGGCACTTCTCACTTGTTTAGTAGCAAAACCCGGTTCCTTGTGGCAGTTGTACGGCTCAGGGAATCACCGCCCGTCTGAGCTTTAAGACTGACCAAATTGTGGTCAGAGGTAGTCCTGACTAGACCTGTGGCTCTGTTCTACATGTGCCAGCACAATGATGGTGTCTGACTGCTCAGGAGCTTTTCCAGTGGTTCTGTCTGCACGATGAGAAGAGCATTAGACGTCGCACGTATGAGATTGCTATCGCAGTGAAGCAAAAGGCTTGTTCCTTCCTGTGTGGGCTGAGAAAACCCTCTGTCCTTCTTGGTCAACCAGGTCAAAGACTGTTTTTTCACTCTGATTATGCATGCCATATGCTACAGCTGCAAGAAATGACACATTTCAGGGTGAAGTCACAAAAAGAAGAGATTATAAGGTAAAATTCAAATATTTTACTGCTATAAATAGTGAAAAAATCATAATCTGATATAAAATGTTGCCATTAAACTCTAATTACGCTGTTTAGAACAACTAGAACTTGTACATTTTTAAAGCCACTTTGAAATATTAACAATATAAGTTGGAAAATGAACTGGTTTGTAAAATTTTTCGTATAGCAAAGTTTTTTGGAAATTTCTTTTGCTTTTCTTCGGAATATTAGGCAGATAAACAATTTTAAACATTTAAATGCTTAAAGGTAAAGGATTTTAAAAGGAGGTCAACAGAAAGGTTTATATCAATTTTGGCTTTCTAAAGATGGTTTGCCTGATGCTTCATAAATAAGAAGTTTCTCTGAAAGTGTTTTGCAGTTGCAGTCTATCACTTTATAGATGAGTGCAAAGAATTAAGAATCGCCGATTCAAACACATTTACTGATTTCAAACTTCAAAGGAATCAGAAAGGGAAGACACTGCTTTTTTAAGAGACATTTTTTCAGCTCTTCCTTTGTTCTTTCAAAACTCCTTCTAAGGTAAGGATAAATTTCATTAGCAAAGTATTTATCTACCCCACGAGCTACCCCTGTATATTTGTACAGAAATCTGTATGCAAGTCTGCATTTTGAGTTCGGTCTAAATAAGAATGCAGCTGTGTGTGGCTATGTTCAACAAGTGCCGAAAGAATTATATCTTTCAGAAGATCATTCTTAAATTAATTTTTAGCTTTTTTATCACTTTTCATAGTAGAGTAGCTCAGGTGAAATTCTGTAGCAAAAATACTTGCAGATGAAGCAAGAAGAAATTGAGTTTTCATCTGCAGACCTTTATTTTCAATTTGCTCCACGTGTCTAGAAACAAACCATTGCTACCTTATGTGTATTTTGCGCCCAACCATCAAGATGCTAAAAAGATGGATCAGGTGTCATCATAGCGTATACACACAATAGGTACAACAGCTTCATATTTCAGTATTTTCCTACCTTCAATTTTAGCTTTATATGTGAGTGCAGATAAAACTTGCACAATTTACAAGCAGTCACCATCTCCGTTATTCCAAATGGCTGAATCTAGAGGCAAATAATTGAAAAAACAGTCCTAGAATCCAGTTTAGTAAATCAAAGTCTCACTCATAATTTTATAAAACATAGTTTTAACCTTGAGAGGCATGGGTTATTGCTGTCATATGCAGAATCACAACAATTATAAGTCTGTAAACTACATGGCATAACACAATTTAGGGCGCAATTTAGTCATGTTTCTTTAGGAATCTGTGAATTCCAGTTGACGATAAAGGAAATAACAAGGAAAATGTTTCACTCCTAGTTTTCCTTTTCAGTAACCTTCAAAAGAGGAGCTTATGAGGATGCTTAACAGCTGCATAACCCAACAGAACCATTCCTCCAATGACACGCTGATGGACTCCTCAGAGAGGCTCCACACTGTTCTGATAGTCCTGTACATCATTAACCTGGCTGGCGGCACCCTCGGGGTCATCCTGATGTCCCAACAGTTGTTTCAAAGGAGCTCACAGTCTGTGATGACCATTATCATCATCAGCCTCCTGGTGCTGCACAGCTTCATGCTCCTCAGCATCCCCTTCCGCCTCAGCTATTACATTTTGGGGGAGTGGAAATTCGGGAGGTTTGCGTGCAGGCTCGCCAGCGCCGTCATCTACCTGCACATGTACGCCACGTTCGCCTTTTACGTGGCCATCATCGTCGCCCGCCTGCTGCGCCTGGAGTTTCGGAAGTGCTGTGCCACGGCCTGCGTGGGGGCCCTGTGGCTGCTGGCAGCGCTCGTGGCCGTGCCCGTTCTCCTGGCCTACTACGGCACCGCGAAGAGCTACCGCTCCTCCGAGTGCTTCCAGTTCCACAGGGAGCTGCAAGAGGCACACATGGTGGTCGCCAACTACTGCCTCATTGGGAGTTTGGTGGCAGTGTGTGCTGTGCTCACCGCAACCCAGCTGGCTGTGATCTACAGGGTAGCTGTGAAATACTGGCCTGATGTTCACTCTCAGGTGGAATTCAGGGCTCAGGCAAAGAGTTTCTTCTTCATCTTGGTAACATTAGTCTGCTTTATGCCTCATCATATGTTCAGAGTATATTATATCCAAAACTACGACCTTGATAAAGACCATAAACTACTCCTATACAACGAGGTTTTTTTAGCTCTAACAACAATGTGCTGCTTGGATATGTTGTGCTTCATAGCAGGAATAGCCCACTGAACTGCAAACTACCAGGAAGTCCAACTGCATCGTGTCAATACTGGTTTTGAGAGAAATAAAACTGCATTGGAATTTTCCTGAGCTAGGAAGAATGGTGAGTTTATGGCATGTCTCTATAGGTCTACAGCGTTGTTTGGCTTTTGCAGACCAGTGAGATTCCTCTTTCACAGGCTACTCTTTTTTATCCTCTCTCTAGAAAGCAGACACACACATGAGTCTTACTGTAGTCTTGACCTAAGAGTCATGCCCTGAAGCTTCATTAAGATTTTCCTCAGCTGTCCTTCTCTAGCAATTACAGCACAAGTATCCATTCCTTTCTATTTTTTTCTTCAAAGCGTCTCAGTGACCACTGTGGCCAATACATTGTCTTCTCTGAAGATCTAACTCCTTCTGGCAATTGTGATATTGAAGGCAAGAGATGGAAGATATTCCTTTACAGGATATTTGTACAAGTGATTTTAGATAGCAAGGCCATAAACTCTATTGAAATGAGAAGTATTCACAGAATCACAGAATGGGTCAGATTGGAAGGGACCACAGTGGATTACCTGGTCCAACCTCCCTTTGTATAATTTATATAAAGTATATATTAAATTAAGTTATGTGAAAACAAATCATTATCACAACTTCACCTTTATTTGTGTCATTCCAAATTCACAAGCAGCTCACTGAATTGTGATAATTATATACTTAGAGTGAATGAGAGCAGAACAGGATTCAAAACTTCTGCCTTATGTCATTCTCCTATCCGGACTGGATCTGTGGTTGTTATCTTTAAGGTCCATTGTAGCCAAAAAAGTTGCTGTGCTTCCATAACTGGATATGGAATTCAGTTGAGATGAAGGATTAGACCCTCTTCAGGGACAGAGAAATATTTTATCAACCTTCAAAAACCTTTGATGTTTGGTCATTTTCAGTTGTCTGTTGATTTATTTTCAGATGCCATATTTTTTCCATTTACACATGCAACAAAACAGAACTAGAATAAACTTACTGAACAGTGCCTAAGCAGTTCAGCATATGCTCGTGGATGTGTATACAAACTTGTTCTGAAGTATATCTTCTCTCCATTAGACAGATTATATTCTTTGGGAACCACATCCGTTCTGGGAATCTCTGTTTTATCTTCATGATTTCAAAGCCCTTTTTAATGATTCATTCTTCCTGCTCTGCTCAGTGCAGAAGGTCTCTAACCCTTCTGCTGAAGGCCCCACTGTTGTTTGCTGCATCCCAGCAGCTTGAGGCCACACTTCTCCCACCGCAGGCTCCTAGGAGTCACACAGGGCTGCACTTCCTCCTTCACAGCCTTATAAGTTCCTATAATTTTTAGCCTGGCAGTCTTTGCTACAGAATGTGCTATGATCTCTGGATTCAAACGGATTAAAGCTTGATTTGGGAGGATTCTAAAGGGCACTTATAAAGTAATGCTATGAATACTTCAGATTGACGACATTTCTTTGAACAAAAGAGCTTACACCTACTCTGTCAATCCTGAATAAATGTTTTTGCCTTGACATTTCCATAAAAACTTTATTGAAGACTCCTGATGGTTCCAGGATTCTTTCTGCCTCTTTTAAAAAGTGTGAGGTGTCCATGGTCCAGCAGCAAGTTCTGAAATCTGAAAATCCCAGTCTTATGGCTTCCTCTAGAGTTACCAAGTCCACTCCTATTCAAACAATAGTTCAATCAGCCCATGATTTTCAAAGGCAGCAGGTAGACCTAGAGTTCAATATCACAGAGATGAAGTGCAAAGGGACAGATTTTAAAGTTGGATCTACCAAAGCCTTTAGAAAAACTGGCAAAGCTGCAGGTGGTGCAACAAGTACACTGTTTTCCCCTTACTCTACTCCTGGGGCTATATACAAAATTTGTTCCTTGAAGAAATGTCCTGTGTCAATGCCTGTTCTCACTGAGCAATGTTTCCAAGGTGACCTGTGTGGTGAAGGTCAGAGTCATCTGACCTTGCTTGTGAATCTGGAGGGAGAAAAAGTCTGGGGGAGAAAAGGGAAATTACATGCACATCCTCAGCCATGTGAACAAATCATGCCTTTATGACCTTGCCTTTGTTATTGCCTGATATTTTTTACCTGTGCCTGGCTCTGTACTGTGCTGAAATAACCCTGACCCACTGACTTGACTTCCTGGTGTGATGCTGAAGCTGTCTTGCCCATTACAGCTGTCTGATAACCACTGGCTGCTGTCCCTGGGCCTGGTCTGCTTGTCCTGCCTTGGTGCAATGGGGCAGCACGATCTCTGGGTGGGATGGAGTGAACTTGCACAGCACCAAGGCTTTCTCTCTTTCCTACTCTGCCCCACAGTGGGGTAGGCTGTGGGCAGACAAGACAATGGGAGAGTGGATGTGTAGATCTCACTATGGCTCTCCTAATTCAGGGGATAATGGATTAAGCATTGATCTCAGTGTTGTTACATCTAAGACTCACATTAAAGTGATAGAGATAAGATCTATCCAATATCCAGTCCCTTGCTGAGATCTTTAAAAGCACTTTAAAATCTGGTTAAAATAAAAAATGATCACTCTTCAGAAGGATGGTCTGAAAAATAAATTCTGAAAGGACAATAATATTGAGCTCAGATTGTAGGGTACTATTCCTTACTATGAATTATATAATGACATCCTCTGGAAAACAGTTAAAAATGTTGATTTGAATGCCATTTGCAGGACCCAAGTAATTCTGGAGATAATTATAGACATTAATAATTGCTTTCCCATCAAAGGATCATGTAAAATTGTAAGCCATTTAGTCACCCCATTCATTTTTAATGTTATCCAACAAAGGCTGGGAAAATCCACAGACACTCTGGAGCAAAAAATATCAAACTGCTAAGTGTATCTTTCATTGCTGTTCTCTGCATAATGCACTGCATAAACAGAGCAGGCAAGGAGACCAAAACAAAAATCCTATTTGTATCCCTGACTTCCAAAGTTATTTTTGATGGAAAGCTCTCAGTGGCTCTTACCATAAAAATGAGTGTGCTCACTGCTGTCACAGCCACACTGCTACTGCAGGTGGCCTGTCCCCACCTAACTCGAGCATATCCTTTCCAACAGTGCTGAGGGTGATGCACAAGACACATTTCTGGGTTTAATTCATATCTTCCTTCTGAGTCATCTGTTCCTTGTGCCTGCTCACACAGAAAGGTCATATTGATGATGTTGTCATACTGACATGCTCCTCTCTGCAAACAAGCAGAAGGAACAGATGCATTAGGAAGAAACAAAGGCACACTCCCCCTCCTTTTTTTTTTCTTCTTCACTCAAACAAAATGACACTCTTACACTCTTAACACTAACAGATACTGTCATAACTCTTTTTTTTTTCCTGTGTCAACTTTAAACATAAAAACACATTACAGTCCTTGCCTTTTATCACATACATTCCAGTTTGGGGCTTTGAATGCCACCATGAGCCACAGAGCAGCTATCTGGCATACAGAGCAGAACTACATGTGAGTCAAATTATGAAAGAAATTGAAAATTGCTTTATCCATAAGCACATGACTGAAAATATTGCGGAAGAGCTACAGGAGAGCAGCATTTGTTGCAATGATTGTTGCACTGAGAATACCAGACAAAAGTAAACCTAGAGAAATCATAAAAAAAAAATTTAAAATATTAAAAAAATCAAAGCTACAAAAGACCAGCAAAAAAAACCCCTACAATTTCTTCATGCCTTCTTTACTCCACTGTTTTCAGCTGTCAATGAGGAAACACATTAAATCCATGGTAAGTCAAGACCATGTGTTGTCACACAAAGAATGAAGATAAATTGTACAGAAACACCTTGTTCATCAGCCAACAATTTCATGATCAGACTGACAATCAGAGGACAAGAGCCATAGCTCAGGAAGACAATGCTGATCTTGTACATGGATGAAAGAGTTGCAGCTTCTGACTCCCTTGGGACTGAGATGGCATCCCTGCCTGCAGGAGCTTTCCTTCTTCAAGGAAAAGTATACAATCATTTATGGAAAACCACACAGAAGCACTGAGGTACACATAGAAACACATGAGCAGACTTGCACATAGCAGAAGAGGGGAAATTGGGCTCCAGATGAAGTAATTTTCTTTCTGACAAAGAAAGATGTGATGGGGGTTCTCATTACCTTAGTCCTAGCAAGAGAGTCATGCTAGCAACAGCTGTCTGCTTTTATGTCCTGGCAGGCAAGGACAGAAATGATGAATGTGTCAGAGGAAAGAAGCTGCAAGAGATAGACTAGAAGACATTGACTTGCATGATGATTCTTTCATTCATGATTTCTCATAAATATTTGGAAAGGCTGTTCTGTGCTTTCCAAGACATAGTACTGCTGTATAAAACACCTGGTAAGTTCTAAAACTCCATGGAAATAAATTGCATTAATCTATTGAGCAACCAAAAAAACAAATAAACAAAAAACACTGTGAAAAGGTAGAACCTTTCTATGATATTAAAAAATGGCATAAAATACATGCTGCTTTGTTTTCATACTCTGCTTGGCAGAAGTATCAAATCCAGTGAACATCTTACATTAGCACAACACTACAGCTTACTCAAAGATTAAAATGATAAAAAATCCTTCAGCCGTATTTTTAAATAAATCCACTTCCTGTGGCAATTCTTCCTCTCTCATTTTCATATCCTCTATCTGTGGAAACCCTTTATGAAATGTTGCAATATGGAAACCAGCAGTTAAAAAGTCTTCCTACTGGAGAAAAACTGGAAGAAAATGGGAATTTTCATAAGCTCCTCATTTTGTTTTTCAATTGGCATTATCATTCCAGCCCCCTTTCCAAAACTTAACCTAAGTGGGTGACTGCTTGTGGATCCTGGGTGGAGCAAATGAAGAAATACATTCAGAAAGAGGCTTTTCCTCAATGAGGAACACCAAGATGATTCATGGTCTCATCTCCTGCTCCTGTTGTGTCCCTCACTGTCCTTTGACTCTGCTGTGAGAGCACAAAATGTCAGGGCACAGGCTGGTGCACATGAGGCTGTGCAATGCAAGTCACCAGGAACTTTCCTGCTTTACCTGCTTACCTGCTTTCCTGAAGTTACCCTAAAAACATTCCTATCTGTAAGAAGGCACTTTTCTTTCCCCCTAGCCCACAGGACTTTTCAAAGGAGAAATAATTTTTCAGACAAATGCCACATGAAAACTGCCAGTCTTTTTCATCTCAAATTTCCCCCTTCCCTTGACATTTTACCCACTAACTCCCTAAAAAGAGCAACATCAGCAGAAGTTACTACTGCATAAGTGAAAACATTTTAAAATTTTAGGCTGATGAACAACAAATCTCTGTGCAACCTGTGTTCCACCTTTTGCTTTTTAACAGATGATCACATCTAATGACTTACTCTGTGTGTGTGTGTGTGTGTCTGGTTTAGCCCAGCTGGCAGCTATGTACCACACAGCCACTTACTCACCTTCCTCCCCTTCTCTCCCCAGTGGGATAGGGAGGTGGATATGAAAAAAGACAAAATTCATGGGTTAGGATAAACACAGTTTAATAATTAAAGTAAAATATGCTAATAGTACTAATAATGCTAATTATGATAACAAAAATAATAATTGTGATGAAAAAGAAAGGGAGAGGGAGAAATAAACCCCCAGAAAAACAAGAGATGCACAACACAATTGCTCACCACCTGCTGATCATTGCCCAGCCTGTCCCTCAGCAGCAATCAGAGGGCTTCAGCCAACTCTATCCAGTTTATGTAAATATTGAGTATTTAGTAGGTAGTCTCTGCTGTAGAATGTCCCTTTGGCTGTCCTGGCCATGCTCCCTCCCAGCTTCTTCTGCACCTGGCAGAGAATGAGACACTGAGAAGTCCTTGACTTAGAGCACTGATCAGCAACACCCAAACATCAGTGTATTATCAACATCATTCCCATCCCAAATTCAAAACACAGTGCTGCATTAGCTACTAAGAAGAAAAGTAACTCTATCCCAGCTGAAACCATGGATTTAGCATGTGGTTCTTCAGAATTCCTGAATGAAGAGCCCTTTGTAAGTGATTCTTACTCCCTTTAAAGATGAGTGGTTTGGTATCATGGTTCAACTCCTCATTGTCTGTTTTCCTTTCCTTTTCATCTATTTGATGAAACACTGGTTTTATGTTTGTGTGTGGGAAAACTAACTTACTGAGCACCAAAAAGTTCAGTGTACTTTTTCGAGGTTTCTAGACTTGAGCCAGTCTGTTACTGATTACCTTAATGCTTGACTTATTTGATTTGTTGCCAGCCAAGTTCTGGCAGGAGGAAGCTGGAGAGTGTAAAGTTTGAGAACCGTTACCTTAAACCAAAGTAACATTGTGATTACAATCACTTTCCAGGAGATTCGTAGAGCTTTAAAGCTTACTTGAGTAACAAAAACTCTTACTCAATCTGATGTCTGCCCATACATGTGTCATCTGCTCTTTAAGAAGGTTCCTATCATGCAACCACCTCAACTCAAAAGCTTTGTTGTAAGATCCCTATGATACACATGGAATGGACACAGCCCTCTGACTCACAAGACAATCTTTGTGCCAAAGCAGGGGCTTTTTGTTGAAATACCTCAACAGCCTTGATGGTGGATTCCTCAGACAGCACACTCTGTATAAACATAAGAATAATTTACAAAATTCTCTCACAACAGCAGTATCTGCATGCGAAGCATTAGAGCAAGATTAGAATCACATAGAGGAAGGAACTATTAGAAGTCTGCAAAATTGAGACAACAAAACCAACAAAATCTTAGGTTTTATAAAAGATAAACAGTTCAATTGTAAAAGGCCATTAAAAGTAAAGATAAAACAATGCAAGGGAGAATGGGAAAAGAAGGAATAGTGTAACTTATAACTATCTACTTGTTTATTATTTAAAATGACAAAGAAGTTAGCAGAGAGCAAGAGAGAAATAGATAAAAAGACAAAAAAAGAAAAAGGGCAGATTAAAAAGTGTCTCTGAAGCATGCTAATAAAATATGAGGGATCAAAATTAGACAACAATTGCTATCTGACAAATAGAGGTGGCTGAAAGATGAAATGCTATGGACATATTAATGACATTTTTAGGAGACTCTTGGTAGATCAAAACCATGGATTGCCCTTGCAGGAGTGGAATTGCCCTCTGAAATCACCTCTGAAATTATCTCTGAAATCAGCATATCTTCATTATTAAGTATAATGATAAGAAATTCCATTAGTTTTCTTCTAGAATTTTTTCTCCTACTAGCGCTCACAGAGCTTGAAAAGGAATTCAATTAAAATGGAATGCTCTTCTCTCATTATCAGACAGAATAAAGTCTTTTTAATCAGATCTTGTCTGATCAGACAGAATAATAATCTAATAAGAAAGCAATACATCCTCTACACCTACTTCTGCAGTGGTGAGCTCCTCATGAAATTGCTCCTGGGGAAAAGCTGTCAGCTCACCTTTGTTCCTGCACACCCACACTGTGTGAGCCAGCAGGGGTCTGATCAAAGCACCCCAGGTCTTCTGCCAGCAGGTAACAGACACTGAGCAGCCTCCATGTGCTGGCATTTCCCTGAGCAGTTGCCATCAGAGAAGGCTACAGCTGCAGTGGTACAGAGGCACTTCCAGCCCAGCAGCATCGCTCTGTAATTCAGAGATGGAGTGCAGTCATGTGCCTGGGATAACTCTGCCTGGGGCACTGCTGTGCAGGAGCTTGAGGAGCTAGGGAGGAGGAAATAGGTGGTCTGGCTTAAGCACTTAGTAGGTGCAGGCTGTGCCAGTAATCAGGCTCCAAAGCCATGATCCTTGGACTTTAGAAACACTTCTGGCACATAGGTAGGTAAGGTAGAGCTTGGCATGTTTTCCTGAGTTTGTAAGTTAGAAGAGAGTCCACAGGGCTTCCCACCTATAAAATCTACATACAGCTGCAATCCAGCAAGTTTTGGATCATCAGCTCTTCCTGCAAAACTAGAAGAAAATATCCCCCATTCCTTACTAGTAAGGGTAAGCCTCTGACCTTTTTTCTGGTGAGCAATATCCTTGCAGTAGTAGCATTTCACAAGGTGCTGCCAGCTGGCTCGTGGAATATAGCTGGGCACGTGCTCCTGGGAGGGAGAGCAGTGGAAATATGGGTGTATAATCAGCTAGCAGAACCAACAAAACACACTTTCAGAGAATTAAATGGTGTGAATTCTAGCCAGTCAGAAAAATATGTGAATACATATAAAAAAATATGGGAAGACTTCAAGAAGTTGAAATATACCATTAATCCATGTGGTAACCTGAGAAACCCTCTCTACAAAAATTTAGACCTGACAATGATGCAAGCACCCAGTTTGGCAATCATTAAACAACCACCTTAGCTGCTCTGGGGAAAGCCTTCTGAAATCTGTATAAGCTTTCAGAGAAAAGAACTCATAACCTCCAAACTGCAGTGTAAGTGTGCCACATCACAATACCATGAGAACATCCTGTCACTCTGATTTATTGCTCTTAAAGGGGCTATGCCACTACATGTCCTCAGATAAACCGGTGGGCATCATGAAAATGCACAGAAAAATAATTTTCAGGACTCTCAAGGGAATTAACAGTGCAGACTTCTTTACTTGATTAATTTCACTCATCCCTACCCATCAGAGCTGTAGAGAACTCCCTTTTTTGCCAAACTCTCTTGTGCTGTGTAACAGCGTTACAAGAGTAGTTTGTTTCCAAATGATGCTGAGGGAGCCTAATAAAATTAAGTATGGATATGTGCAGTAGTGCTATCACACTGCTCTGCCTTGCACAGCTCAGACTGGCTCAGTATGAACCAAAGCCCTAGCATTCTAGCTGCATGATTGTTCTGTTCCAGCAAAGGGAAGAAGGGACAAGGAATAACCCCTGTCCTACTCTGATGAACCTAATTTTTCCTACCTAATGTTTAGACCTCCTCTTCCTGTCCATCAAAATGTCAGAGATTCTCTATATGTGAAGGTGGTGTGTCTCAGAAATGATGCATGTATCTGGAAAGAAGGCAGGAGGAGTCAGGAAATTGATGGCTGGTGCCTGTACTGAGGTAGAGAAGCTTTACCCATGGTGTGCTAATACACCAACCACTCCTCACTGAACCTTCAGGGAGGCAGACATTTTGCAAGACTGCTCTTCACTACTAAAACACTCTGTCTAAAACACACTAAAAAACACTGTCTAAAACACAGGTGCAAGCTGAGTGTATTGAACCTCATGTCTGAACCTCTGCATCAGGAAGGAAGTGATCAGCAGGTCTGCATGGTAAGAGTGCTGTTGCCAGTAGAGAATAAATGGCACAAAGTATTAACAGCACTTATATCACTAAGGTGTTGATACAGTTTACTGGCAAGAACAAAATCCCAATTTTCATCATGAAGAAAGAATGATTTCAGAACTTTCTGAGAGCTACAGAGAAATATCTACCATTAAATTCTCAATAGCACTGTCAGTCTTTTACTTTAGCTTCATGTTTTCATATACAGCAGCCTGCAGCTACGGACCTACTTGTGGCAGTGCTGGTTGATTATTTTCTTATTATAGGGAAAGAAGTGACAGCAGTCAGGATGAAAGGAGCTGTTGTGCATCCCTGCCAGCATTCTTGGACATCCAATGTGGTGTAGATTATTTCACCAGACCACATCAACAATCCCCTCCAAAAGCACATTCTGTAGGTGAACCTCTTGCTTTGGATTGATATAATCTCTGCATGCTGAGCAAAGGAGGCCCAGGTGACTGTGCATTGAAACAACAGGCAGTGGTGAGCACAAGGAATGTCAAGATTTTGAAGGCTATTTGTTACAATATTGATGCCCTGAGACAGGAAAAGGCAGGAGGTCCTCACAGTTCTATCAGACATGGCCAATGACAGCAGCAGCAGCAGCAGCAGCAGCAGCAGCAGCAGAGAGACCATCATGAAGTTTTTTGAACTGTGGACTTGGTGCTGTGGAAGATGCTGAATGTGCCATGAGCTTCTCAGATGTGTCCTCTCACTTTGCACAGTAAATGAAACATGCTGTTGTAGGGGCGAAAAGTGATCAAGAACAGCAAGGCTGCATCAGGACTCTAAGAGGAGCAGCTTATCTCTGACTCTAAAATTGCCAATGTCGTGATGATATGTCAGAAACTGACTTTGCATCTCCTTTGAAGCAACTTCTGACAACGAAAGAAAAAATCCAGTTAAACAATTCTTGGTTGGAGGGTGGCTGGATCAACCAGATGCTGAAACGAGCAAAGTTTATCTGTGTGAGCAGTTTGGTAATGTTGATGGAAATTAGAAGCTCACAGTTGTATTTTAAAACATTTCATTTCTGTCAATATAAACTCTGCTGGAAGTAATGCAAAGTGGTTCTAACCCTCTGATCCACCAACGATGTGGAAAGTGAACACGAGATCACACAGCACAACAATTTCATAGGTGAATAAATATCTCTTGCCCTGCAGGAAATCTGCAGCAGGGTGTGTGTAGCATTTCTGGATTTATCTGTAGTCCAGCATGCAGCTGCCTTTCTTTTAAGTACCTAATGACACTTGTTTTCTAATTAAAAATGTAACAAGCACTGTAGCAAATTGGAACCCAGCCACATAACTATTTCTTTCTTTTGACTATACTTCTGTTTTATCAAGTAGTTTTTCCTGCAATGTCACCAAAAGAAAAAGTCTTCAGCTTTGCCATGCTAAGTGGCACACTAGTTTTATTGTGCAGAGTGTTGTATGTGCATAGGCAATAGCTATGACAACATGAAAAGCACCACACTACGAAATTTTATAACAATGCAATTATTAACTCAAGTCACACGTTTTCCAATTACTGCTTTGTATGTTTGATACCATAATCATTCATGTTAGGTGACTCAAAATGTGACACCATTAGAAGCCTTTTTGACATAATTATTTTCAAGCTTGTTTAACACAACTGTGGTACTTGGTAGTATCATGACTTTTGTTGGTTTTGGTGTCATGAAAGTGTAAAGGGGGATTACTCATTAGCACTGTCTTCCCTTTCTTCTTCACCATGCTCTGTTGCATCTGGCCACTTTTCAGTTTCTCACAAAGCTTCTTACAAGCTTTCCTATGTGTTTCTTTCTCAGCCATAACCTAACGACCAAGTGACATTTTCAGACTCACCAGGATAGTTTCTATGCCTCCAACATTTTGGTTTTAAAGAGGGGCTGTCAGATTCTTCATCATGAGCTGAGCTGGCCTCTGAATGGATCATGTTTTGCTACCCCTCACAGACACCACAAAAAGCCCCACCCAGAACAGAGAACATCCCTCATATCAGCGGAGCTACCGCAAACCAATCATGTCAAGTAATCTACTGGTCGGAAAGCACACTATGAAAAAGAGCACCAGTGCATAACATTAAACAGAGTGTTTTTAAAAAGATTAGAGAAGGTTACAAAATCTTTTTTCCATTCAGCTACAATGAATCACTCTGTGGTTGGTGTTATCTCTCCCTGTTTTTCCACCGTTTAAACTTCCCGTTCGTCACGAAGTCACTCACTGCTGCTGTGGCCACCCAAAAGATATCTGTGTAGTTTTAAGCCAGTTATCTTGAAGAGATGGGTACTTTCAGCAGGCAGTCCAGCCCTCTCAAAAATAGGTGTTTCAGATAAATAGGAGAATTAACATCTGAACTCATTAATCTGTCATTATGACCACTCAGAGAGTCCAGATATTTGCCTTATTCTGTCTAACTTCTGAAGTCCACCTGATCTCCATCCATTCCTGGCTTAACCAAACTGAGAGGCCACCCCTCTGACAGTACCAGATCAAACACTTAAGCTTTCTGCCCTTCACATTACACAAATTGTTGTAAATTCCCTGACTCATCTAATTTGCCATGCTTCACAATTTGCTATTCATGGACTCATTATACCTTTTTATATTCCTCTGGAATTGTTTACAGTAAGTGAACTACAATGTGCAGTGCAATCCTGATAAATCCTGAGGTCTTTGTAAAGAGCTATAGAGAATTCACAAATGGTTTTATTCACATAACAGTGAAGCTGGTGAAGTGATGGAATTTGGTCTCAAGTTCCTCAATATTAATTGCTAATCACGATACGCATCAAGTTGCAGAGCAGGTAGAGGCAGGATATGCTTGAAATCAGTCACTGTGTTTAAAAATAAAAGTAATCAGCAAAACCAAGGAGATGAGAATGTGAGATGAGTTGTAATTGAGTTGCTTCATTGGGATGCTTTAGGAATATTTTTCTTCCTCATCTCTCCTTCCAAATGGTAAGTTAGTCAGCTAGAAAGGTACATGGTGAATTCTCATGTCTGCATCAGTCTTTCTGTCCTTTCTCACAGCAAGGCAGTCCTCCATTCACAGCTTTACATTAGTAAGTGCAGTGTTTAAAGTAGTAATCTTCACTTTGCATAATCCTCTCCTTTATATACTCCTGCTTTCAATTGGGAGCAACTGCTGAGTTGATCATGCATAAGATACATACATAAATGTCAACCAGCTCGGCTGCCTTCTTCCTCCGCTTCTCGGTATGGTTGCAATGGATGATGTTGAAGTGCATCAGTGCTGACACTTATCCTATTAAAGCTCTGGAAATGCACATCAGTGCTACTGTAATATTATCATTCTTTGCATTTTTCTCTTCTGGCTGAACAGGCAGCATGATTGATGACAGAAAGCCTGATTAAGCAGAAAGAAGTTACTAGTAAAATAAGCATTTGAATGAATCACGAATAAAGATATAAAGGCAAGCCAAAACCTATAGTTAAACACAGGCTAGAGATAATTTTTTTAAAAAAACCAAATCCTTCTTTCAGTTATAACTGTACTTTGACTTAAAAGAAAACTTCAGAAGGCAATAGTATGCATACATGAATCAAAACTATTCAGCTTGAAATCCAGTGAGGCAGCACGAATCCTAGAACCTGAAAGATATAAAAGGATGATAAAAATACAATCCAAACTCAAAAGATAAAGAGCACCAGAAAGTGAGAAAAGCAAAATTTAACATACACACAGACTGGGAATAAAAGGGAGAAAGGAAGAAACATTTCCTCTAGAAAAACAAAGAGACTGCCACTCTGTGGCACCTTTTTAAACAACATTTGTAAAGAAGTTTCTTCTATGACAGAAAAAGGACGGATGAGAAATGTGTGGGTTTACATGGTAGCCACACTTCATTATTTTATTTTTGGTTTATAGTTATTCTCAAAATCACTGTCTTATCATCTGGAAGATATATATATAGAGAGAGAGAGAGAGAGAGAAATTCCCTTAGCAAATAGAAAAAAATAGTAATTTCCTCAAACCTTACTATCAAGATACTTAAATTTTGACCCCTGGGGGTTTTTGTTTGAAGGGTAATTTCAAATTTGCCCTAGATGGGAGCTGTATCCACAGGTATTATCAAACTGCTGCATCATTACACACGACCTGTGTGTTTTTGAGGGATGCCCAGTGCCAGTTGTCAGAGCTTCTACCTCTCTGCTCACCCTTTTGCAATCTCTTCCAATGTACTTAATGCCACTTGCTGGTTTTCTGCTGCCAGTACAAGTTTCCATTGTGCACTCAGCTCTGGAGAATAAGCTCAGAACATCCCACTCAGTTCAGTAGATTTGGACATTAAGGTTATGATAAAACTGAATCTCAAAAAAAAAAAAAAAATTCAACCACCCCTCCCCCCAAAAATTACTTCAATATAAAATTTTCCAATTCTGGAAATAGACACCAGGAAATATCAACACCACAGTGTAGTGGTAACTTGCAGGCAGTCTAGTTTTGCATTAAGTATTTTACATGTGTTTTCTTAATTGTCCAAAATCCCTTCTCTTTTAGGAAAATGTGAGTATGACAGAACAAAAAAATTCAAGAGAAAGTACCATGAAGGAGATTATTCCAAAGTGCATGTTAATTAACTACCAAATAATAAATTTTTTAAATAAAATACCTGAGGTGTATCTGATGAATCCACCTAGATTCTCAGCTTTAAAAAACTCAATTTATTCCTCCTTTTTTCCAGGTGGTCCTTATTTTGAAGACAAAGAATCTCCAAAGAAAGCATCTGACTGCAGGAAGGGAGAAGCACTGATAGCTGCAATGCTGCTTGGGTGTTTCTGTGACATTACATGTCTATCACTCCAGAACAGTAGGAGAAAGTAAGTGTGAAGTTTTAGTACAAACTTGCTACCATTCTGTCAGCTGTCACCATTTCCTCTCTCCAGTCCTCCACCATTCATATTTCTCTCCAGGATCCAATTCTGCTGAGGTACTAACACAATTTACAAGCAGCTCAGGATAGATTATATCAATTTTTTAAAACTTCTGAAATGATTCATAACCGCAAGACTCTGTTATTAACCACATCACATAACTCCCCTGTCTTATTGGTTTGCACTTTTACAATTAAAAATAAAATAGAAAGTACAAAGACAGGGCAGGATGGACTAATCCAGTCAGAGCCAAAACATTTCATTTTATTTTTCAAAACGTTATTATATTTTTGTAAAGAAATTTTCAACATTCTGGACAGCATACGCAGAATAAATCTTCTTATCTTCCCACGGAAATAAAACTCACAAAGTCAGGGTGCCCAATGCTGGGGAAGAACTCAACAGAATAAAATCTCAGATTGACTTGAAAATATTTTGAGGAGCTCAGGTCTGAATATATACCAGAAACAGAAATTTAAAGGAAAAGAATATCCATCAATATATTTCTAGATGCAGAAGCTTTCTTGCTGTGGATGACACATCTCTGCTTAACTCATATATGGCTTAATCAATCTGACCCTTATAGAATTTCTACACAACATTTCAGGACCAAGAAAAAGATATGTTTTCCAAGCATGCCCTTATGATGTTTCAGTGGTGATACAGGTAAATTTTGTGATGAACTTGCAGTGCTAATAAGCACCTTACCCATAAAGCTGCCCCCAGAAGTCACCTTTGCACCTGTGACTCACACTCTGTGCAGCTCAATGGCCACAAGGTGCTCCAGGCACCTCTAGCAACCCCAGAAGCTGTTGTGGCACCAGGTAATCAAAACATATCTAGCTTCATTCTAAGACATAATAGGCTCATTTAAGTGGTTTAGTTACCTCATCTATTGAAAATTAGGTAGATGAAAATCGTGATTATCCAAAAATGATTGATGGATTCCACACAAAGAAAATTTACAAGTGGCACTATTTATAATTAATCAAATGTATTGCAAAAGATTCTATTTAATTTATGTAAGACTTTCAAGATAATTACTTTTGTCATGTGATATGCATATAGTTTGGAATATGAAACTGAGTTTTTCAGGATGTTGTTCTTAAAGGTATATGCATATTGATGCTGCACTATGAAATTCAAAATTATTTCTATATTAGGATTTGTAGCATTTGTTGTAACATTTATCCATTTTATTTGCAAGAGACAATGTTTTAGCAGATATTTCAAAGTGTATACATTTTATTTATATATATGGATATATAATATAATGTAATATAATATAATATAATATNTATAATATAATATCATATACATATGTGTATATATATGTAAATATAAATATGTACATATATATTTATTTATATACATATGTATTCCCTACTCATTTCAAAGAACACACTAGTGAAACCTGCAGGATAAATTATTTCACTAAAAAAACAATGAAGGACAAGATGGAGGGAATGAAATACAAGCTCAACAATCATCAACAGGAAGGAAGAACATGACATGACTGAAAAATGCTGAAAATTCAAAGATGGTTTTCTGAATTAAGTTCAAATGTTGAAAAATATTATGGCATCCTTCCTGTAGGTTTGCATTTTTTGTGTACACATGCACACAAATATCATATACAACCTTTCTCTGTATTAATATTACTACATTTATTTTTACATCTTTACCATATCATATGAGACTCCAGTGTTGGATGCTTCCAGGTCCTCTTAAATTAAATTCTAGTAGAAATTTTTGGCAAATTTAATCAAAAGCAAGCCAAGTATGCTGTTGGTATAGCTGTCTACACCACAAAAATGTTTTGTCTGTATGAAGAGTCAGGTTAAAAAGTGGAAACACAAAAAACTGGTGACTAATTGCTACAATTCAGGGGTGCAGCTGGCCACTTCTTGGCTGCACAGCCATGAAGGTGCATTTGGTACAGGGCTAGGGCCAGCTCACTACAGTGCTCAAATAAATCACTGCACCAAACCAACAAAGCCTTGCAACCTCCCTGCCTGCACCTTTTGAACATTATTAGATGTGCTTCTCCCCCTTAGCAGACCTTGTACACACAGTCCTTCTCAAGGTGCAGATCTCTACCTGCATCTCCTCCACCTGGGAACTGTTCTTCAGCACAGCACAGCACAGGTGGCCATTCCCCAGGCTGTTCTCTACAGATGAAGCCAGGCTACATCCTTTATTTTGTCATGTCTTGCTCTGTTTATGCCTTTTCTGACCAAGGATGTGGTCTGTGGTGGGTGCCAGAGTGTGGCAGAGCCCCACATGCAAATGAAGAAGGCTCAGGCTATGACAGTCCCTGCCTGAGGGGTAGCATGTACCCACACACATTCTACGTGCCTGCCAAATTCAACCTCAGCTGGCAGCTACAGCCACTTTAAAGTGCTTGCCAGCAGGGTGCCAAGCATGATAGGGAGCAGAGGTCCCAGTGGGGCCCAGGGCTGTTTGCCAGCAGGAGAGCTCAGGTTGATGCAATTTTCTCTGCTGCTGTTGCCATAGGAGACTCTCAGTTGAGGAGGAGTTGCTGACTTGCCCCCTCCCACCCTCCCGTCTGCTACAGCGCATTCCCTGCCTCTGCATAGCTTGCCTCTCATAAAAAGGCACCTGTCTCCAAACCTCCTCAGCATTCAGCCTCCCTCTCACCCATGAGAAAAATTTGAGGTATAAACCTCAATTTTCCTATACAGGAGGAAGCCCCAGGCCAGATCCTATTGTTGAGCAGGATCATCTGAGCAGGATATCAGCACCTGAGAGAAAGGACCCTCCTCTAAGTTGTTCTTGGGGGTTGGCATGATGCTACTGAAAAAGAGTGACACAAAGTGAAAATCAAAAGAGAATCTGGACAATGTGTACTTGGGACTCTCTCCCAGGCCTCAGATTTGGAGACCTACTGGAGACTAGACTGAGGTTTCAACTCTGTGCTCTTCTGAACATCACCATTGTCATTTTCCATGTCCTGAGAAAACAAGACATGATACTCAGAACTCCTGTGGTGCCCAAGGAGTCCCAGATGGGCATGAACTCTTCTGACTCTTGTTTCAGACACTCTTTGTTTGGGACAAAAGCAGGCATCTCCTAAAACCATGCCTTTCTTCAACTCGAGGGCAAAACCAGACAGGTGTTTTGTAGCATGGCATTAGTATGTCCAGCAGAACTTAGAGCACAGATTGAGGCTTGCTAAGACATTACCAGAGCACCACATCAAAGCAAGCATGGCCATATCTGTAGTAATAAACAGCAGGGTCCTCAGAGCCCCCCAACCTTCACATCATGAGCAGATGTTTATGAAAAGTGCTGGCTGTCAGGATAAATAATTTTCTGAGACCACTCACCACATTTACAGATCATCATAAGATTATATATAAAGGTTTACTAAGCAAGCCCAGTGCCATGGAATATTCTTGCACGTGGTTCAGTTCAGTAGTATAAATGCAACTGGAGGATAATGACATAGAATGGATGCTGGATGGACATTAAAAGGAAAACAAGAAAATTTGAGAACTTCCACTTGGCATGAGCCAAGTGTTTTCTCTGGATGTTTTCTCTCAGCATGACTGTAGCTTGCTGTTATGGCTGTATTTTACTGCCAGGTTTCTTACACATGTACAGACAAAATATTTTAAAAGTTGTATGGAATGTTTCGATCAAGATAAATGGCCAAGTCACAAGGAGACATCCAACATAGACAAATTTCTGTAATTCAGATTCTTCTTTGGGCAGTTGTTTTCAATATCAAATATTCTTTTTGGAACACCTTTCTAGGATTAAGGTGTGTTGAACCCATCAGGCTGCTGTCACCATTCCTGTCTAATGTGGATCACACAGGGAAACAAAACAATTAAAGTTGGGTGATATGGTAGGACACTGGGCCTGGAGATGAAGTTTTGTATTGTAACTGTTTTGGATTACAGCGTTTATATTTTAACATGAAAATGAAAAGTGAGTTCAAGATGCAGAAAAAAAAATTTCTGACTTCATAAAGTGTGCTGCTTAAAACTCTAGGTGTGTTGGTGACTGCATTGTGCTATACACAACACTTGACTTACATTAAAAATAAACAGCTAACACAAATTTTACATAAGAGAAAAATGTACTTCTGCCATTTGTAACTAAAATAACTCTCCACTTCTTCATGTGGTTTTGATTTCAGGCAAAGTGATGGAAGTGAAATTAGGAGGAGACACACAAAAGTTTCAAATATCTGAGCTTTAGTTAATGAAAGCTTATGAAGTAGTTATGAGATATATTAACTGAGCATAATTGAGAACACTGAACAAATGTAGATAAAAACTGTGCAATGAGATTTGGAAACTAATTTTATCTATGTGCTCAGTGTTGAAAGTGAATGAAGATTTATAGCTACTCCTATAAAACACAGAGACCTGTTGTATAGATATAAAATACTGAATTTAGAAACATGTATAACACCATCGTATTGTTTTACAGAGGAAAGCACTGAAACTAATATCTGAAAGACCCTTTACTACAAATTCTGGGTTTGAGATGACTCAGAGGTGATTTCTGATCCTCTAGCACACTCTATCCTGGAAACCCTGGGTGAATCCCAAGCTGCAGCTCACAAACAGGATGAGTCATCTGGCCACAGGCTTGCTCTGCATCATCCTCTTCCAGTAGGACCTTCATCTATAGATTAAAAATACATCATCAGCAGCACAAAAACTTTCTGCTCACAAGTGGTTATTACCCTATGTCCCAGTGACTGCTCTGCTTGACGTATGAACACTCACTACATGACCAAACCCCTGATTTTCTGTTCCCATCCACAGGAACATATGAGAGAAATGATCACTTGTGGTTTATCTCATGCTTCTGTCATATACTGTGGAGGCACATGATATTTATCCTTCAAATTTATCCCCTTAGCAAAAGAGCTGGCCCATGCCAGGTGCAAAGCTTGGCTACTGCTGCCTGTGCAGCTCTGCTACATGCAGATAAATTTAACAAGTCAAACCAGCATAAATCCCTGGAAGAGAAACTGGCACCTGAAACAAGAGCCAACATTTAAAATGTTTCTGAATATCACACCAGTACTCACCATTTCTAACCAGCAGTCTTCTAAGGACTGGGGTTCATTTTTGAAATTTTCAGTTGGCTAAATGTTGTGATGATTGAAGACATTGTATCAAGAACTGTTTTCTGGCCCTAATAATTTTATTAGCTTAGAACAGGCATACAACAATTGTTTAGAAATATATAGTCTTTTTTACTTCCATGAATTGGATTCGAGTCTAAAAGAGCCAATAAAGAGAACTCAATATAATTTTTGTCCTGTAGAAGCTTGAGTGAATTCAACTTGAAAAGTTTCAACTCTTTTGACACACTCTTTAGACTCAGAACATTTTAGCAAAATTTTGTTAAGACTTAGCCTTCTCAATGTCATTTGTTCAACTGCATCTGCCTTGTACACTCTTTTTCTTTATAAACTACTCATTATGCTGCTTTTTCTTCTAAATGACCACATAGTGCCAATTACTAGGGAATTTAAATACAAAATCAAAACAAACTTACAAAAGAAAAATTGTTCTCCAACTGCTTGATTATTTTATTCATTATGCTCATAAAAACATGCCTCAACTAGTCTGGCAAATTTTTAGTGTCTCTTTTACTGTACTGTCTAATTTCCCCTCCTATCTTCACAAGGAACAGTACTTCTTCCCAATTTACTGCCCAAATTTACTGCTACCAAATTTACTGCCCAATACAGCTGTGCAGATACTAGTCTGTCCCATGACTGGAGTGTAGCAGCTTATTCTGTTTGGACTTCATCACAGTTCAAGTATTCACGTGATTTTCCATCATATTTTCAGGCCTGGTATTCTCTAATCCCCTAAATCTTACTTCAAGCAAATTTTGGTGCTCATCTTTATGTATCAGGATGATGCAATTGTTTGATCCCCCTATTTTTTCTGTCCTGCTGGGAATTAGCACTATGAATATAGTCCAGCTTTTCACATACACTTTTCACATGTTCAGATCATCTCTGCAGATGAAATTCTCCCAGTCAAAACAGGAATATGCAACAAGATTTTACTAGTTGAAGATCCCTCAAATATAGAGAGGTCTGAGTTAATTAAGCCATCTTAACTATTCTGGAGGTTCTTAAACTGAGGCTCTGGAGATCTTTAGGTCTGATAAAATAGAAACCACTGCTGTATCTTTACCAGCTAAATTTAGTTTAAAATACTTACATGAACTCCAATCCACCTTTGTTACCTGATATCATGGGCTTCTGCAGGAAGATATTTTTCTTCAATTTCTTACACTTTCTAGATCCCATTGCAAAGATCAGTCTTCCCTATCTTTCTTTGAGTAGAAAGCTAACCTGTACACCTAACTAGTGGAAAACTGTATGTGAGACTGGTAAATCAGTGCATTTGATACTGCCAGAGAGCAAACTACCAGTCTGTTTTCAGGTGGCTTAGGTATGATGCAAATAAGAGTTACCAGTTCCTTGAGCTGTTGGAAAACACTCATTATGTCTCATTAAACTCTTGTGTTCATGGGTTTGCACATACTATAGATACAAAGGATGTTCCCAAAGTTACACTCCAATATTCTATAAATTAATATGTAAGGTGTTGAATGTGTTTCATACATTCAAAAGACAAATAAAATATAGAAACAAGGAATAACAAAAAATGAATACATGAAAATACTTATATTCAAATTACCAAACTCAAAATTTTAACAAAGGCTGTAATTAAAAATAAATAAATTATCTCAGTTCCTTTTCATCTGTTCATTTTATATATATACCACACTAACACTCATGAATGTCTCTTGTGGTACAAACTCTGCTAAAGTTTATTTACAAGTAACTTCCTTTAGGGCTAAAATTCATGTTGTCTACAGAGTAAATTAGGGGAATATACCTACCAGTGACAGAGTTGGGTCATTCTTCAAAAGCAAGCTGTCAAATCCCTTGTGTCAGTCACCATTTATGGGCAAAACCAATTGCTCCTCAAACCTCCACAACTGGAACTTGTGATAGTCTTGGGCTGCCACTCAGAAGAGACCTGCCTGGTTTTGGAGTCACCTACTCTGTCATCCTGAGAGGACACAACCTGGAGTGTCACAATAAGTCCTTACAGAAAATTGTTAATTTGTTTATTTTATGCTCTTTTTCTGTTTACCAAAACAGTTGTAACTGCACAGAATTGTCCCACCAGCAACTGTCTGACAGAGATCTGCACTTGCAACAGCACAAATCACATTCTTCAGTTTGACACTTTCTAAACCATAACAGCTATTCTTGATTTCAAGAAATTAAATAGTCCACCATTCCACATACTTTCTTTCTGTTTCCCAGAAAACTACAAGAAATCAGAAAGCTGTTCCACTGCTACCAGGCCCATGATCTACTTATGGCTGGTGCAGAAAAAGCCCATACACACATACAGAACTTTCAAGTTCCAGTGGCTGCTACACTGCCAGGCTAAGAGCTCTGCAGAAGAGCTGGGCAGACCAGATGTTGTCTCATCATGAGCAGTCCTAGAGAGCATCCAGGCAGATAGGCAGGAGGAGCATTAGGACATGTGCAGGAAATCTAACCTGCAGAGGGCATGTGCAGGAAATCTAACCTGCAGAGGGCATAGATTGAACACACTGCAGCACCATATGCATGTGGATTATAGAGCCACAGAAGAGACACAAAAGATTATAAATTAAGGTGATCAAGGCCTCCACTGTGTTCACAAGCAGGTGGTCATGAGAGCTACATAGGCATTGGCTGCTGAGCATGTGCTAGGGCACATAAAAAGACTGACTAGCATGGAAAATGCCATCTCTAGTTTTGTCTCGAGGGTTACAAGTCTCAGCAGGGTGTACAACTGTTTTCCATTACTTTGTAAAAGAATGTTAGTAATTTGGAACTAGGTCGCTCCGGACATTAACAGCTCATGACAAAGAGCAGACTTGAAATCAAGTGGTATGCACAAAATGGAGTGAAATAATTTAAAACTTACTCAGAAAAATTATGCAGTCATTCATCATGAATCCATTGTGGTTTATCTGTTGCATATTTTCATTATACTTTTCGTAAACGTTATACAAATCTTGAATCGTTTTGATTCAGGGAAAAACCTCGTAAACTCCTAACCCCTTCTCTCTGGATGCATTTTATAATGACCACAAAAACTGCTGGTCTGCATAAGCTAAGTATGTCATCATTAAACTCATTAAAAATTTTATAGAACTATACTCTCTAACCTAAAGAAGCATAATTTTTTTTTATTTGTTAGCATTTTGAAATACCAAATCCCTTTACACTAATGATTTCGTTATATCCAAAGCATACATATAATTCATTCCTACAGAGCAGTCAAAGAATAGGCTGTGTCAGCCTTTTAACATTTGGTACATGAGCATTACCTCATTCTAGTGTTTCTCTTCAAGACTTTTTTTTTGGGGGGGGGAGTTGTAACATGTAAAAAAGTGGCTGTTCATGAAGAAAGTGGTCTGGATAGAAAAGTTAGCATTTTGTGAAGGAAACCCCAAAAACATAGCCTAATCTTTGGATCTTTAACTTCCACATGACAGTTGGGTTAAATATCTCATCTTTTGTAGGTCTTTCCTATTGTTTATTTCTATGAAGGTTTCAAAAGTTCTTTCCCCACTTCATGCAGGAAAATAAAGATTATTCAATGGCACTCCCTCACTCCCAAGCAGGCCAATGCAGAGCTTGTACTAGTTCCAAAGTTAGGGTTTTCCAGTAAAAAATGTAGGAAGTGATTTATGCTTGCCATATAAACACATTATTTCCAATCTGAATACAAAATCTGTCTTGACACCTAGTTGATCTAATCCAAGCTGTTAGGACATAGCACAATCTCAGTATTGAAAACTGTTGACCTCGTTCCCACTACTGCAGAATGAACATCCTTCAACTTGGGAAGATTTAACTGTGAGGAAAAACATCTATTCTAGTGCCTCTAAAAGCTTGTTTTCCCTACTTTTCTCTTCCTATTATTTTCATGAAATAAAAGTAACTTTTCCTTTGGGGCTTTGCAAGTCATGCTTTGGCAAGTAATACCAGAACGCTCAAAAAAAGCAACAAGAAAGTCACTGAAACTAGATTTTCTTAAGATGCAGTAGACACATATGACAGCACATGGTATGCCTGGGCAGGGTTTCAAAAATAAATCAAATGTGCAAACAATTTATAGTTCTGTAACAACATGCATATGTGAGATGTGTGCTGTTTAGAGACATCAAAATTTGATTTGTGAGTACTCTCAAGCCTGTACCTCCACAAAGAAATTCCTACCCATTGCAACACCTTTAAGAGTTAATACATGAAAATAGCTCAAACATACTCTGGACCAGTTGTGCTTTCTATGTGTATAAATAAACTTTGTCTTTATCTTCTGTGACTTTTCTGAAGCAAATGTGCAGCTTTAAAATGATAACTTTGTTTGCACCAGTGTGATGACAGACCTGCACTGGTAGTGTATAAACATGGGCAGTCACCATTATTTGGCTTTTGAGACCCTCTTTTGGCCACCAGGACGGCCACTAAAAGGTTCCTCTTTTAGTCTCTGGTGTTTCACAATTTGCAAGTCACACAGAGTGAAGGCAGATTACTGATTAGCTGCCAGGACTAATTTTCTCACGTTACAAAGATAAGGTTGACTCTCCCTAGGGTAAAGGAAACAGAGGAAATGGTGACGCTTCCTTTCACTCCCCAGCTGCCTCCCCATTTCCCTCTCAGCATGCCTGTATCTCAGCTCCCTGTGCTATGTCAACCCCAGACTGAAAAATAAGTTGATGGGGGGGAAATGTCTCCTGGAGATGGAGCAGAGAAGGGGCTGGGGCGGGATAAAGGACGGGGGAGGCCGTTAGAGCCGTTGGAGGGCAGCAGTTGGGCGGCCACCGAGTGGCCCCAGGCGAGCGGCTACTCCAGCACAGGTGCAAGAGGGCTGGGGGGGCCTGTCTGCTCCTGAGTGGACCCCACCTCAGGGCTGAGTGGCACACAAGCCACTGTGCTGTGGTGTGCTTACTGTGGAGGGTGTGTCAAACCATGGAGTGCACCAGGGTCTGGGAGCTCTTCCTGGTTACAGCATCTGGTGTAGAGCGCTGTGGGCCCTGAGCTGGCCTGTGTGTCTGTGCATGTGTTCACTTACACGTGTTTCTGTGTGTGTGTGTGTGTGTGAATGGGCAGAGGATCCATCACAGTGCCACCTAGGAGCTCCCAGGGATCCACTGTCACACACAAGAGCTTATGCTCAGGGAGTTATGTGTCTGTATGCACAATCTACACACAGCAGCATGGCAAAATCTCACACGTTCTTGGGGGTCCTCATGTGTATGTGTGATGAGGGTTTGTGCTAAGGTGCTGAATGGCTTTCTGCAAAGACTGTGCATATTTGAATATCAGTTTGACAGTGTATCTGAGTGTGCACCCAGGTCTGGTTTTATATCTTAGTTCAAGGAAGCAGTTTTGGTTGTAAAGAGTGTAGTAAGAGATGTAGAGTTTGCACATCCATGATGAAGTGTGGATAGAAAAATGCCTTTTGTCAAGGTTACAGAACCATGTTGCCCATATCAGAGATAAAGGAGAAAACATGCTGGTCTGTTCAGGTTTAATCAGTATAGTACTGACTGCACTACTGAAAGAATGTCACGTGAAAATCTTATTTAAAAGTAAAGATGTCATGTCTGTCACTATCCCACTGTAGCTACTATCCCAGACTAATGTGCACATTTGTAAATTTGCATACAGCAGCAAGTGTCTGTTCTGCAGTGCTTTTCTTTGCCATCTGAGTGTGTGTGACTGCATATTTTCAGCTGGGGAGCACGTGTAGAGTGATTGGGATGTATTGTCATGTATTGGTTTATGTTTTGCAGAACTAATCTTGCAAAGAACTGATTGTCATCGCTCAGTGACAGAAGGTAACAATGAAAGATATGTTATTTTGATGAAGATTTACTACTAATATGACCTATTTCCATCTGCCAGTTTCCTCTAGTGTCAGTAGTCAGCATCATCTCCTTAGAGTCTTTAAAGGATATGAATTAATGCCATGCTTTGTACCACTACCTGATTTAAATGATTTGAAGAAAGCCTGCATTTAAAATTTTAATCCTTAACAACACTTTTAGGTGAAATGTGAAACAAGCATGAGGGTAAGAGTTCTCATATTGGTTTGTATGCCTCAGTCTGAGATCTGAAGGGAGCAGCTGTGGTGAGTTTATCAGGATAGTCCAAATCCTGGACATATTTGCTGGCTGACTTGTCAAATAACAGTGCCAGAGGAGGCCACATTCATGGGGGCACTTTTGTTTTCCCCAAGACAAAGACCACCACCTTAACAAAGAACTCTAGAAACTCAAGCTGCTCACTCTAAAGTTAAACTTAATCCACATACCTATCTTAACTGAGATCATTGTTCTGTCCATCTCACAGTTAATTATCATAAATATATGAAGGACATTATTTATCAATGACAGAATGATGAATGTATCAGGATTCAGTTTGGGAGTTTAGTTATGGGGCACAAATATGTCATTGCTTTTTATGTATCCCAGCAGAAAGGAAGATTGATTTGATGTTATTACAGTTGAAGCTCTTTAATCAATATTTTTCTGAAATGGTCCAGCGTTATAGCAGCTGTCATCCTATCAAAGTGCCTGTGGCTATTCTGAGCAGAGTGATTATAAGCTTAAAAGTTTGTTGAGGTCAAAAGTTTTGAACACCCTAACAGATTAATATACTAAATTTTCTTCTGTTTCTTGTGCCATGTGGGTTTTGCAAACAAGTTGTATACTTCTCCACAGAATTCCAAAGTTATTAACAGCCATCATTGTAGGGCCTTCACTTGAGTTAATTGGTAAGGGAATCAGAAGGCAGTGATACTTTGAGAACCATAAAAATCAGTTCTGTATGTCAAATGGTCTTTTAAAAAACTTGAAAAGTGCTTTAGATTTCAATATTTTTCCTATAATCACAGGGAAATGGCAGGCAAGAAGAAAGAAATCCAGCTCCAGGTAAAAATCTTAATTACTCAAACTACTTTAGAGGGAAATAGATGTCTTTTTCTGCCCTTTTTGAATGTTAAAATGTTAATTAATTCTTTTTCAGACCGTAATAAGCAATCAAGACCAGTGGGATGAAATGCTGCTGACGAAGGGTATAGTAGGTACTAACAGCTGATATTTTCTTTTTAATCTCTCATGGGCATAGTATAGGTTTTCATATTTATATATTCTCTTTAATTGATGCTCTAGAAGAATAGTGGCAATCTTTTAAAGAAAGGCTATATTAATATAAATTTATATCATAGACTCATTGAACCATAGAATTGTTTAGGTCGCAAAAGACTTTTAAGATCATATATTACAATTATGAATATACAGTATCTTATATGATAAATATTCATCAAAATCATATTTATCTAAATTTTATTTTTATTAACTGCCATACACCAGTGTTTAGGAAATGCCTTTCCAATATGGTATTCTCCATGGCAGGGAGTTGCACACTTCTGTGTGTAAGAACTTGCACAGGCTAAATTAAGTGAGGACATGTTCTATGACATGCATAATTCCCAGTTTTCAGTTCAGTTAGTCCAACAACTATGTCTCCTAGGAATTTTTTTTTTAATAAAAGGAACAAATCTGTAAGAGGATCATATCTACAAAGGGATAGTATTGGGCAAAGGCTCAGGGAGGTAAAAATCCTGTAGAATAAAGATGTACATAAGAATGAAAACCAACAGTGGGAAAAGAAAAAGAGAAAATAAAAGGAAAAGGAATATGAGAGAAAAGTTGTTATTTGGATCAACCATCCCAAAGAGTATTCCGAAGTAGGTTTCCAACATCAAGAGTAATTGAAATAAAAGAGTATATAGCCACTAATGTATCCACTGAATCCATTGATGCATTCATGACATATTCATTGACTAGAAGAGGACTGAAAGATACTTGTGAATGCCTTCCTAGTGCCATTTCAACCCAAAAATAAATGTCTCATTTTATAAGTTCCACAAGTCATCTGTTTGTAATTCCAAACTATTACATTTTAGTAATAGATGTGCATCAAGCCTGGTGTGGTCCTTGCAAAGCTGCACTGAATTTATTCAAAAAACTGAGGAACGACTTTAGTGAAGACAATGTGTTACATTTTGCTGTGGTAAGGACATAAATCCCATGTGGGACTTTATTTACATCTTGATTTAAATATATCTTCTGATCTGCATATACAGATCTTTCATTTTACTGACATTATACTGAGTTGCCATTATTTTGGCCTGGTTGCTTTCCCTGCATATGTTCTCATAAGATTTTGTTTAGAAGTAGATTAGAAATGGTAATAAATATGTAAGTAGCAATAATAAAAACAAAGCTGATATCCCACAACTTTTGTTTTCCTTGATGAGATTGCAGAAATATTCAAAAACCAAACTTTTAGATTTACGTCTCTGCATTATGGACCATTGCATTTAAAATTCTTGCATCCCTGAAAATCTGTTGCACCTTTTTTGCAAATGTTACCTTGTATTTAATTTTTAAGAGAATATAACGGGGGAAATTAAGAAAAAAAAATCACAAACCTGTAGTAGTAAAAATATTTGCTTACATTAGCAGTATATTTATATATATATATATA